>CM067501.1:2641390-3013890 GCA_034509495.1 Acestrorhynchus altus
TGCCTTTATATTCACGAATTTTAATGACATCACAGGGAAACATTCCATCACCATGACGATGTTCTATCGCTATGACGTTTTTTAAGTCGGGTCTTTCTATTGGACCAGGATTTTGGACCAATCCTGAGAGGACAAGTGGTGTCTAATTGATCTAAACCAGATGTTCCTAACCTTTTTCACTGTGCGACCCCCTTTAAGGCTCCGGTAAATTTCGCGAACTCCCCCCCCCACCCCCCTTCTACATTGATCACGTGACCAATGACGCCCGAAGCTTGGTTTCGATACACAATCACGTGACTGCTTTAGGGAACGATTCAAAAGCAGGAAAACCTGGCGCGCACTTCGAGGGTCGTTAGAGGAGATATGGAGATACACAGAGATATAGATAGAGAGATAGAGAGTGAGACAGAGATATAGAGATATAGATAGAGAGATAGAGAGTGAGACAGAGATATAGAGATATAGATAGATCGAGAGAGAGAGAGAGAGAGAGAGAGAGAGAGAGAGAAAACAATGGACTAGTGATACAAACCTGGCTTGGTAGGATGTGAATAATAGTAAATAATATCATTTTAGAATTTGGTTTATATTAACAGATCAATAACATGGTGAAGGGAAACAAGCAGCAATGTGCAATTAGAATTATAAGTGTAGTTTCTCCAGTGTGCTTTATCAAGATACATTCTGAGTGTATTGTAAATTGATTCAAATTATATTATGGTGTAATGTATTTTAATATATTACATTAACCCAAAAGAACCCACGGTGACTCTTTTAAAGGTCTAGAATTTTCCAAATTCATCTTTATCCTTCATTTTACCTAATGAAGTCCCTAAGTGACAGCCACTTAACATCCTGGATGAGGTCACATGACAATTTGGGAATGTGTGTACATGTGACCACAATTTAAAAATGGTGGTGTGCTTGATTAGCCCATGAGAGAAAAACAGCTCCTCTTTAAAGTGTGTTTTTGTCTTTAAAAGGTATGTTACAACCCATTTAACAGTTTCAGTGAATAAACAACTTGTCCAGTAATACATATAACCTGTTTTATCCACATTTCAATAAAAATGGATGAAATTAGAGCTATGAAAAAGTCGTTGTGACTTATATGTTACATCGGGATTTTGACCTTAAAATAGTGGGAAGATATGCCATGTGACCTGTTTGTCACAATAAGAAAAATGCTAGGTAAATACTCAATTTTTTTTAACTGATTAAATTATTTTAAATAAATATACATTATGTTGTTCAGTCCAAATCATATTTAATGTAATGTAAGCAAAAAAATAATAAATTATTAGAAATTAATTAAATCATTAACAAAATTATTTTGTTATTTGTTGCATTGTATTTGTTTGTAGTATGAGCACCAAGAACCGATTCAGTCTTAAGGATGTACTGGATATCATCACTGGAGATGAGAGTGAGTTTGAGGATTGTGAAGATAACTCAGATGAAGATCCTGAAGACCCTGACTACACTCCCTGCAACAAAGACATGGAGTCAAGTGGTTCTGATGATTCAGACAGTAGTGAATCAAATTTAGATGATGTACCACAACCAGCTTTGAATAACAAACAGCAAAATACAACCAGCCAAGGAAGAAAAACATTTTCCTGTAGAAAGAAACCATTTGAACCCCCTGAGTGCAAATTTTAAGGACAGAGTGTCACACCTCCAGATGATCTTCAAACTCCACTGGAGTACTCCCAGGGGAGCACAACTCTATCGATGAACAAATGGTTCCCTTCAGAGGGGCACGCAGCCCAATTAGACAGTATGTGAAGGGAAAGCCCCACCCTTGGTGATTACAAATTTGGGGCCGCTGCTCTTCCTCAGGAATCCTCTGTGATTTTGAGGTTTATCAAGGTGGCACTAAGAAGAAGACCTTACTTGGCATGGGAAGTGATGTTGTGGTCAAGCTTTGTGAAACACTCCCATGAAACCAAAACTACAAAGTATTTGCTGACAGTTTTTTCTCTTCAGCATCACTGGTGTATAAGCTTCTTCAGCGACAGATCTACTTTGTAGGAACACTTCGCAGCAATCGCTTAGCTGGTTGTCAGCTTGAAGATGAGAAAAGTCTTGCCAAGAGAGGCAGAGGAACATCTGATGAACATTGCCATTGTCAAGTGGTACGACAACAAACCTGTTACTTTGATCTCTTCCTATTGTGCAGTTAAGCCTCAAGACAAAGCACAGCGTTGGAGCAAATCAGACAAAGCATATGTGGAGGTCACCAGGCCACACATTGTGAAGGAGTACAATACATTCATGGGGGGAATAGATCTCCTTGATGCATATGTTGCTAGGTACAAGTATCATATGAGGTCACGGAGATGGTACCTCTACCTCTTCTGGCAAACTATTATGCTAGGCATTGTAAATGCATGGTTGCGCTACTGCCATGACTGTAGACTACTTGGTGTCCAGAAACCACTAAAACAAAGGAGCTTCCAAGCAGAGGTTGCTACTAGCCTGATTCTTGTGCAGTCACAAAGGGGTTGGCCATCACCCACACCACCACCACCACCACCACTCCCCAACAGAATTCATGTTGGAGTGCCACACAATGTTCGCACTGATCAAGTTGCTCATTGGCCAGTAAAATGTGAAAAGCGTGGCCACTGTAAGGTCTGCAAAGTCAATGCAACCACCACACTAAGAAGAATTCAAAGTACTGATAATGAGGGTTCAAACATAGTGCTGATAAAGCACATGTTTTCATTCATTCATTTATTTTTCTACAGTTTGTGTGCATGTTTTTTAAAATTAAGTACATAAGTCTGTTTTCTCAGGTTTTAATAGCTACAAAAGCTTATCCAGACCTCAGACATGAGGTATTTTTGTTATACAGGTTCTACAACTGTGTTTTACAACAAATCTGGCCTAGAATTGTTAGCCTTAACTTGCAAAGTTGTGGAAGTTAAAAATAAAAAGGCAAATCTGCATTATGAAGCAAAGAAAGTCAAATTTGATTTATTTTCCAATTTACTGTAAATGCCCATTGTGACATATATGTAACATTTCAGATTTTAGACACCAGGGGGAATATTGTAAAAAAAAAATTCAGAAATGAGTTCCATGTGATGTATTTGGTTTGTTGTTAATCCCTCCTAATTTTCACTTAAGGAAAAATGGGTCTGGGTTCTTATGGGTTAAATTATCCAGACATCGGTATTCTGCCATTTATTTCAACAGGTTTTTTATTATTATTATTTAAACCTCAAATGTCATGTTAATGCACTGGAAAAGGTAAAAAGAGCTGTAAAAAAAAAGCCCCTCGTCCACTAAATACACAAAGCACTTTCAGGTTTTGGCCACCAGAGGCCGCTAATGTCCACTGTGTTATGAAGCTCCGAGAAATTAATCTTATTTTCGATAAAGTTTGGATAAAGGCTTCAGTGTTTCAGAAAGCCTCAATTTGCCATCACTATTTTGTTCTATTCTGATGTTCCTGGACGCGGCCGTTTGCGTCCCCACTTCCAATTCGACCTCCAATTTGTTCCAG
This sequence comes from Acestrorhynchus altus, assembly GCA_034509495.1. Taxonomy (NCBI): domain Eukaryota; kingdom Metazoa; phylum Chordata; class Actinopteri; order Characiformes; family Acestrorhynchidae; genus Acestrorhynchus; species Acestrorhynchus altus. The sequence goes on from CM067501.1 coordinate 2,644,905, forward strand.
CCTGGATGACGTGCCGAGCTACAGTGCGCATGCGTGAACCTGAATCAAGCTTCAGATCGAAGAGTCGAACAGAACGGCGAGTGATTCAGATTAATCTAAACAATTAAACAGATTCTTAAAGTAATCTAGCACAAAACATGTGCTGTTAAAGCGTGACTGAAATATCAGAGCAGATTGGTTTTAAAGTATGGAATATCTCACACACACACACACACACACACACACACACACACACACACACACTGAATGACACTGATTACTGATTAATTGTTACATTTAGCAGAATTGTTTTTGGGATTTCCCTTTAAATGTCTATACAGTGATCAGCCATAACATTAGGATCACCTCCTTGTTTCTACATACGAATGCATTGAAAGGTTTGTGGACACATCTTATAAGCATATTAAGTTTTGTTATTATTATTATTATTATTATTATTATTATTATTATTATTATTATTATATTTAATTGTAACAATATTATTGTTGGGCTGAGTGTCAGGTCATGGTTGTTATGGATGTTAGGCTCAGAATTGATTTATTCATTGTTGTTTCTCATATTTATCTGTTGTCTTTTATTGGCTCTGCTAAACAACCCCATTGTAAACTTGTCTATCCATTATGAAAGAGTGATTGAGCAGAGAGAGGCTCTGAGAGGAACTGGGAGCTCTGGTATGAGGATATGACCCAGTGAAGGGCCACTCGGTGTGAACGTCTGTGGGTCACTTTTGGCAAGACATTTAGCCCAATGAGGCCCAATGTGTCAGTACGTGACTGATTCCTGGAACAGAAGACACATTACGTGTAGTTTTTGTACATTCAGCTTTTTTATACCTGCTGAAATGTGATTGGCTGATCATGACCATGTATTTTTAAATCGAACTGGACCAGCACAGCAGGACGTAGCAGCAAGCCCACTTTCAGACAGGTTTTGGTGGTGCAGCAAATTTTTGCTTGTTAAAGTGCCAACTCATCATCCAATACCTTGTCTCTGACCCCTGTAGGATACAAGTCTGTGAAGTTTAAGAGCAATTGCACAAAGCATTTCTGACTTACATACATTTGGGTGGGGTCTGGGTGCTGAAAAGTGTTGAAATTCCAAAATGTTTAAATGTGTATTAAAGTTTAGGTTCTTTTGATTCATTCGATGCAACAAATTTGTGCAGATTGGGTGAACATTTAGAAAAAAATTTTAATTGTGATTTCGTATATTATGCAAATTAGCCTAAATCAATGTGGGCAGAGCTACCTGGTTCTTGATGCTTTTTTGTAGGACACGAAGCAAGTAATCAAGAAAATAATTTTGTCTCTATGTTGTACAGGGTAGGAGATATGGACCTTGAAGTTTCACTCTTCGCCACCATCAGGTCAATCAGGCTGAGCTCAAGCGCCTGAGTAGATGGTGGGAATGCTATCTTTTGATTGAAGTGTCATGTTTGTATGAATTACGGATTGGTAAACACATTTGGGCCAAATCTGAGCCACAGTTTATATAAAAATTCTTTCAGATGACCTTGTCCATATGGGGTGTGTATGGGAATTGTACACGGGTTCCATGTTGGCCCCACATATGGATGCCCACCAGGATCCCTCAGTGCACAGGCAGGATAAACGCACCTCAAATCCTTCAGTATCTCAGCACATTCACTAGATCTGTCTGAGTAGATGATTAAGCACTTTGGCTCAACTCAGCTCTGGCTGTTTGTGCAAAGACCATGGGTATGCATGCCGAACATGCATTTAACCCCAGTCCCAAATGGCGCACATGCGTGTTGGCCAAGCTGGAAGACCAGTAACAACAAGCTGGAAGACCAGCATGACCAACAAGACCAAGCTGGAAGACCAGCATGACCAACAAGACCAAGTTGGAAGACCAGCATGGCCAAGCTGGAAGACCAGTAACAACAAGCTGGAAGACCAGCATGACCAACAAGACCAAGTTGGAAGACCAGCAAGACCAAGCTAGAAGACCACATTTGTCTTCCATATTAACCATGTTTTGTAACATTCGTTTTACTTTATTTTCTACAGTAAAAGTCTCTGTGCATTTAAAGTGTATGGACTAAAGTGTGTGTGTGTGTGTGTGTGTGTGTGTGTGTGTGTGTGTGTGTGTGTGTGTGTGTGTGTGTGTGTGTGTGAGATATTCCATACTTTAAAACCAATCTGCTCTGATATTTCAGTCACGCTTTAACCGCAGTTTGCATGGAGAGTCCGTTTGATTGGCTGGACTGAACAGATGACTCTCACTGCACTACTTTAAGTGTTCTAGTTAATGAATGGCATTAAATGGAGGGTCGCATTACAGCCTGGGCCGACTCCCTCTCGAGCTCCAATCCGAGTGGAAAAACAGAACTGATGGCATTGCCAAGCATGTTAATTTCCCCTGAACAGCGTCTACAACCTTTAACCCAGCCAGTGCTGAGTGTGTACATGCTCACGTCACTGCAGCACATCGCATCCACTTCATTATCCATGACCACATGTGATCCTGTTATTCAGTGATGGATTAACGGCAGGGACGCTGCTGCTTCTGTTCGATACAGTTGGACTGAAAGAGAAATGGGGTGACACCAGGGTAAAGAACACTTTGCCTCTGTCATCGTAATTATGATGTTTATCACAGACGGGGACGGAGTGAGTCATAACTGGGTTTCTGCTTATTAGAAAATGCACCTATTCCCTTGATGAACACATTCACAATACATTCAGAGCAGATAGAGGCTCTGACGAAGACTGAAGCCACACAACAACAATGATAATGAAGTGTAATCCTGCTCATAAGGAGTTGGATACTAAAGGTCTCCTAACTCACAATGTTAACTTCTGCATCTCACTTTGGTCAACAATATATATTGAGTTGAGTCTCAAAAGCCTCAGCGATTTAAACATAGTGTAAGATGTTTCATCGATTGTTTTCCTATTCATCTGCAGGTGTAGACTCCCACCCGATTACGTGTGGAAGGCCATCCAGTTACCTACCATGGGGGGCAGTTGTGTTGAGGGCATTTGAACGTATGACAAGCAGGCAGTTAGACCGTTGCGCCACTCTGAATCTGCATCCAACAAAGAACGAAAAGGTACATTTACTCAGAGCTGTGTAATTTCACATCACTAGGGTGGCCCTACAGTCTAACTGCTGCTTTCATGTGAGAGGAGATTATAAGTTCATTATCAAATAGAGGCTTAGCACAGCGGTGGGGTACATGACAACATTTTATAATATTGACATTAATGTTATTTTGATATACAGTATGCTTTAATTTTGTGTCCAGGTAAAAATCAATATCGTGCAACTATCATGTGATTAATGGCACTATGCCAAAGCAAAGAGCTAGAGCAAAGGTAAGGATACGCTTGCTCTTGGTGTGATCTTTGATGGTGGAGCACTCCTGGAGAGGGTAAAATCTGCCTGATGAGCATCAACAGCTCTTCTGAGCTCCTCAATCTGCTTTGGTTGTTCCATGATACACTTCCACAAACGTCTTGTGAAGATAAGACTTTGATAGATCCTTCTTCTTTAAATAAAACTGGACACGCCCACTCACACCTGATTGTCTCCCATTGATTGGAAACAACTGACTCTAATTGGACCTTCAAACGATCTGCTGATCCTAAAGCTTCACATAGTTTTGCCCTCACAGATCTGCGATACTGGATCATTTTCCTCCAAAAAATAAATGAGTCAGTGTAAAATTATAGTCTCATTTGTTGGATTTGGTTCTTTTTATCGCGGTTTAGGACTTCTGATAAGGTTTTCAATCTATTTTTGGTAGAAGTCTAGAAATTTAGGCTTGAACTACTTTCAGCTATCGCTACATACAGTGTGTACAAATGTGCATGAATTATAGAGATGCAGAACATTTACAGTCACGATTTTATACAGAACAATGGTACAGTATGTAGTGTATTAGTGAATGCTAGTTATTAATAAGTCATTTTGCTGATCGTGCTCTGTAATCATTTACACAGATTGCAAAAAAACACGTTTCCTCTCATACAACAATGAAGAATTGATAGATTTCTTTATGTGACATGCTCATCTCGTGTTTGACATTTAGAGTTTTGCTGTGCCGTGTGCAGAAAGCCGCCGAGAAAATGTGTGGAATTTTATTGGAGAAAATTCATCAGTTTCCTCGTCGGTCTGGCCTCCTCGCCTAGGAGGTGTCACTGGTTATTTGACAGGCCATGCCCTGCGTGGTCCTACCCCACCAGACTGATTGATTCATTTGTATTGCAGCCCGTTCTGGACGTTTGCTCTATTTCTGCCTCTCATAGCTGTTCATTACACCTTTTATGACTTTGGGCAGAAAGGGTACGGCTACTCCGGGCAGCGGTCCTGTCCACGGCCAGAGAGCACGCCGAGGCGGTGGGCTGTAATGGACAGAAAATGCTGATGTGATAAATGTCCTTTAAATGGGAGTGGAAAGAGGCTGCCCATCCACAGCACAGATAGATGTGGCCAGTGTTATAAATGGAAACTTGCATTGCTTTACAGCTCCCCTGGGCCAGGATGGAAATCTGTGTCTGCCTTGTCTCTCTTTGGATCTTCTCTGACTCCAGCAACCAACTGGACACCACCAACACACAGTCATTACAAAATTAGATCAATTTCAATCTCTAAATCACTCTGATCAATCTCTAAACCCAATGAGAAGCCACCCTGCCACCAAGGCCAGCTCAAGCTTGTCAAGCCAGTTAGACTGGTAACTGGTTTACCAGCATGTCCAACATGACCAAGCTGGTCGACTTGTATATGTGATGTATACGTGAAGCCAAAATTCTCCTCCATGTTGTAAAATTTGCAATCAGAGTCCATTCAGAAGAGAACAGAAGTGGACCCAGACTCATCTACACATTTGGTAGACCTACTATCTTATCCTGCGCAAAGCATCATTCAGAGACCACCCTTATTGAGCTTACAGAGCAGATTTCCCCCCGGGTCATCAGTTTGTCCACCAAGTGTTATGTTTCAACAGTAGCCCATGGATGGTCCACTAATCTCATCTCTTCTGTGTAATGAGCAGAAAGGAGAGGATGCAGATCTTTCCAACAGGTTGTAAAATACTTCCAGCACAGGGTGTGTGTGTGTGTGTGTGTGTGTGTGTGTGTGTGTGTGTGTGTGTGTTTTAGACATAATGGTGAGTAATATGATGATGTTTTATTGAAATCATAATGATTTTTTTTATTGTGATACAAAATTTGATATGGATTTCATCACTGCTTAAAATACTCCACATCTGCACATCTGAGAGTGTTATCTGCCAGTATTATCACAGAGACTGATCAGAGAGAGGGGCGGGGCTGATAACTCAGTGCATACAGACTCTGACTGATCAGAAGAGAGCTGATGCTCAACACCATACAGAGACTCTGACTGATCAGAGAGAGGGGGCGGGGCTGATGCTCAACCTGCATACAGACTCTGACTGATCAGAGAGAGGGGGCGGGGCTGATGCTCAACCTGCATACAGACTCTGACTGATCAGAGAGAGGGGGCGGGGCTGATGCTCAACCTGCATACAGACTCTGACTGATCAGAGAGGGGGTGGGGCTAATGACATCACTGAGAAGGGAGGGTCTGTTTGCTCTCTTTCTTTGCTCACACGTTCAAATTGCAAAAGTCATGAGAAGGGATAATATGGATACATAAATAAATAAGAAAAAAATAGAGGACATTCAGGTTGTTTTTTTAATTTTATTTTATTTCAATCTTTATTATTGTAAATATACTTTTATCAATCTAATCTTTACAAATAATTCATCAGAATTCATGCATTTTCTGCTCAAAAATGATGGAACGATGATCAATATAAATTGTTGTTTAGCCTGTATAAGCAAAAAAAAAAAAAACCCAAAGCAAAAAATATGTTTCAACTTTTTGGTGAATAAAAGTGCTTTAAGTGAATAAAATGATGAAGACCTGATTCAAGCTAATGAACATTTCCAGTTTAAAATGTTAGACCACTGAACTGGATAGCAAGTTTTGAAGGTAATTCAAAGGCTGGTTTTTAAATGACCTTCAAAAACCACAAAACAACGCCCCCAGTATATCCTGAATGTTTCATACAAACAAAATAAATATTTAAATTGAAATTTAAAGCTCACAAAATGGATCAAATGGATCATTCCTTGCTGGTTGTTCAGTCTGGTGAACGTGTAGAACATTGCAGGCCGATTACGGCCCATAACAGCAGGCTTCAGCTTCACCATACTGTTCATGCCATGTCTGTTTATCACTATCGGAGGTGTTTTCCATCTCATGTTTATTTTTGTTCTTGAAAGCTTTGATCTAGGCCTGGAACAATGTTCTCTGCTGTTTATCTACACTTATCATACATTGGAAAAGCCCTTATGAGAGACGGACTGATTTGGTTCAGCAGATAAATGGGATCAGAGGTGAACAAGCGCTATTACCCAGAATGAAGCTCATTTATGACTAATGCTATGGAAGTGCAATAATGGTATGCAGAGCTGAGCAGATGTAGGTATGCTGGAACTTCTTTTCATGTTCATTAAAGCAGTGGCTTCCACAGCCAATGCACAGTGACAGCCGTGTCATTCATATATCTGGTGTCTCCTAAAGGTGATGACGGTTCAGTGTAATAATGGCTCAGGTACAACGTAACCAATCCAAAGTGCATTGCATTGACCTTTAGAACTCTGGGCCAATTATGTGGGATGTTTTCAGAGTTTCACATACTTTCATTCACTTTCATTCTTTCATACATTTCATTTCTTTTGCTTCTAAAGACTTTTCATCTCAGGAATCCAGTTGGAAATTGATCACCGGGAGTGTTTTTGACCTGAAAATGTAAGAATTGTGTGGAGTTACTTATAATGATTGAATTTCTTCAAAATACTCAACAGTGGTTCAACAGTTTTATTATTTATGTATGTACCAGTATTATCCCTTCTCAGGACTTTTATTCTGAAATTTGAACATTAAGCAGTAAAAGAGAGAAAACAGCCCCTCTCTTCTCATTTTCCTGCTGGTTGACATAATGTCAGTTGTTGCTTCAATGCTGAAAACAGCTAAATAGTTGAGAAAATGTTGAGAAAATGTTTATAAATCAATGTTGCATTTTAAAAAATGGGACATTAATGCTGATTCACTTTTTTGAAATGGAAATATAATTCAATGCTGATTCCATGAAATTCATTTAATGAATAAAGAGTGAAATGCCTTGATTATGCCAATCATGCCAATGATTAGCAGATGCAGGTGGTCTACACCCATAGAAGGGTTCTTCAAGGGTTTTTGAGTGAAGTGGTTCTATAGTGATTTGTGTAAAGAGGAGCTTAAGAGCTCAGTGATAAAGACTGCATATCAGGAGGCCAGTTCCTATCTCACAGGGTGGTTATAGCCTACAGGTTAGAAACATGAACCTGAGAACAGAATGTCACCAGTTCAATCCCCTGGACTGGCAGGATTTGGGCAGTGGATGTGGGAAAGGTGTTTTTACTGCTGTGCAATGGTTAAAACACGTGTTTCTAATTCTAATTTAGAGCCGTAGCAACTCCAACAACCATTTGAATGCTTAATGGAGGAGAAAATATAATTTGGTGCTTTAAGCAGTAAGTACATTTTGGGAGGAGGAACATACCTGAAGCCTTTTCTCCTAATCTAAAATTCTACAAATCCCATCTCTGTCCTGTTCACATGTCTACGACAGTGACATGGTCCTCCATTTATGGCTTGAACTTCTAAGAAGGGGGAGCCACCTGAACTCCAGCCCATAAGCCCTTCAATTCACCTCCTCTTACAATATCCACCCAAACCTTTATCAGGGATGGTCCGTACTACCTTAATAAATTTTAGTAGTAATAGAACCATTTTTCAACACCATCAGGGATTTATTGAATTTCTGATGAAACCCTTGGAGGACAAGCTCACTGTGTAAAAGGTTCTTCATAAACACGGCCAGAAACATTCATGATTCATGTTTATTTATTAGTGCTGATATTTTCAGGTCTTTTCATCGTGTTAAAGAACCTTACACACAGAACTGGACTGGAGTGGATATTTTTATTACAAAATCAAAGGAAAACAAAAGGCCAAGCTCTCCTTGTTTAATAATACATCGTTATTCTGGGTTTATTTCCATTGCAGTGCTCACTGTACATGATGCGGCAGTGAGGGTGTGTTCCATACCAAAAAGCCCTGACCGTTAAAAAGGGAATCATATCGGTCATCACTGTGGGTCAGGAATATTTCATCGGTTCCATCTTTTCATATTTACATTTGCTTCAGACAGGATGGGCGAACGGTTCACACTAGAGGGGCATTGAGTTTCGAGACTGGAACACGTCTCTCTTGCCGTAGGTACTGGAGCCCACGTTGGTTGGGGAGTAGATGGTGCCCATGGTGTTACTGGAGCGGACCAGGTAGTCTGCCAGTCTCTGAGTGACGCAAGTGGCTGTGTTGCATCTTCTCTTCTGCATGTGGTGCTGCTGGCTGTTGGAACAGAAGATAAGACTCTCAGCACACGATTGGTGATATTGGACTTTAATGAGCAGTAAGTGGAACACATTCTAGTATTTAGATGAACATTATGGGTGGAAGTATTGGATCATCTGCTCATTCTTCTGAAATCAAGGATTTTATAAAGAGTTTATTCTGCTTTAGTTGGAGTAACTGTCTCTACTGTCCAGGGAAAGCTGTCAGCCAGCTTTTGGAGCATTGCCGTGAGGGTTTGATTGCATTCAGTGACCAAAGTATTGGATGGAGCTCCTTCATTCCAGAGAACACAGTTCCACTGCTCCACAGTTCAATGCTGGGACTGATCGTCATGGTTGTACCCTTCACTGGATCGCTCATATGAAGCCTCTCCTAATCTGAGAACACTGGTCAAAGATCCCTTTAAGCCTAATTACAGCTCGGGTTGACCCACAGTCTTTCACGTCTAGACCTTTCTCTGTCCTTTAGTGTCTTCCTCTCTTTAAGTGTTGACTGAAGACCCATCTTTCACGTAACTGAACACTAGTATTGCACTTATTAAACGGCCACTATTCAACACGGGAACTGAGTGTATATGATGTCGTCCAGCTCTGGTTAGATTCATGATTATAAAGTACAGAATTGCTCACAGCTCTGCTCTTATAATGATTGATCTCACTGTCCTCGTAAAACGGAACAAATCCCATATAAGAGACACTTGTGAATTTCAGAATCTTAGAAAACCTTGGAAAATGCAGTGCAATTTTGCCTTAATACATTTTTAATGAACACATCTTTGTTTGTACATGAGATCTTTCACCCCTGTCATGGTTTTGTTACATTGTGCATGTTTGGTCCAGTTGGTTCTAGATTCAAACTGCAGATTAGGGACTCACTAAAGAACCAGGTGAGCTGTGTCTTCCTATCATTTCCATTGATTGGTTTGTAGAGGGGTGTGTGTCTGATGTGGTCGTCTTGTCAATGTGGTGACAAGGCATTGAATTGTGCCTGCCAGAATCCCACTTCCTACCAGTGCACACGACACACGGTGTAGTACGCATTGTGGATAATGTTCTATATTGTTATAGCAGGTACAGGAATCACGAATGTTGACTGTTGCACCCATTCTGCTGCATGAAGGCCACTCAGGTGTGATTTCACCACACCTTTGGTTCTTTCTATGCTTTCTATTTTATTTTTTGAAGATAACATTTCTATGATTTTTCTGAAAGTCTGAGCCAATCAAAACACACTGCAACGAACCAGACCATGGCTGGTATCAAGACCACCTCTTTAGATCAGATTTAGACCTGCTATTTTGGTTTGGACCAAACAGAAAGGTTTAAAAGTCTGGACCAAACAAGGTAGGTAAGAAAGCACCTTTGTGTGGAGAACCGTTGAGCTTTTAAAGAACCTTCTTGATATATAGGTAAATTAAAGGTTCTTCACACACTCTTTGAGTGCATCCCAGGTCTGGTAGTATTAGGTAAGTTAGGTCAGTGTCCCTGGTCTCCAGACTATTCACAGTAGCTCTGGATACTTTCTGAGTGGAGAGCAAAGCATTTTATAAGGCATTCTGGACAAACAGCATCTGCTAAATTCCATAAATATAAATGAACGAAACATCAAAGATGAATTTAACAAAAACACAACATAATCCACAAAGAAACAGCACCACCTTCCAGACATCCAGCAGAGCAGTAGCTCCACTCTCTGCCTACTGGCTGTTGCCTCCACTGCTGAACATCTAGCACAAGTACCTGTTGAGTCCCCTCTGTGGTCGTGACCCAAGAAATTCCAGGAAAGGGCTCGATGACAATCTTGTAGACATCCAGCCTTCAGCCTCTCCTGGCCGCTCAGCGGAGGAGATGGAGTACCTGCTGGAACACAGAGGCCACAAGCTCAGAGAGAATCACTCCACTTTAGGATGAGGAGCTCTCCACCCAAATGTGGAGAGAGGCATCAAATCATCACCCTGCCTTCTAAAAGAAAGACACTTCATTGCTTCTGAGAGCCGGTAGCCTCTGACCTTCACCTGGAGAGTCTTTCTAGGACAATAGATGATGAGTCTAATGTGTGGCAGATTGGGATCAGTTAGAATTAGCGGTGAAGAGCGATCTTGTTTGAAAATGAAACGCACTTCATCTGCACTCGTTTTATGAGGCAAATGCACTGGACTGGTCTCGTGGTGACCTGGCCTCTCTTTGATCCGTCTACAAGTATTCATCGCTATATAGGAACTGCTGTTCTCCTTTAACTTCATGAGAAATTGACTGGATTTGTTAGGTAACATTGAGTTTCCAGGTTCTTTACATTAATACAATATGACAATATATTATCCACTGCTGGTGAATTCTGTCTGTATGTCAAAATATTGTGATAAATATAGTGTATCGTGAAAATGGCTTCGATATAATATTTGTATTATATCGCCCACCCCCATGTTTGATTTTAGGATAAAAACCTACACAAAGACAAATATCATTTTTTATATTATGAAATAAAAGACATTTTCCTTAGAAATGTTTGCTGTAGTCTTTAATCTGCACCTAGACTTAACCTTAACTTACACCTAAATATACACCTTACCCTGATCTAAACCTAACTTTAACCAATGCTTTAATCTACACCTAGATCTAGGATTAATCTACACCTTAATCTACACCTAAACCTCATCTTAACCTACCCTTAACATCTAAATCTACACTTCATCCTACTCTAAACCTAATTTTAACCTATGCTTTAATCTGCACTTAGACCTAACCTTAACCTAATTGTAACCTATGACATAATCCTGACCTTAACATACACCTTAACCTAGATCTACACCTAACCTTCTCATACACCTTAATCTAACCTTTTCTCCACTAATCTTACCACAATACACACCACTCATGAGCCAAGTTTTGTTATGTGTTTGTATGTTGTTACAGCGTTTTGGCAACTCTGTAATCAACACTCATATTAGGAACTCCTACCTCACAATTCATAAGATCCTGCAGCCTTCAGGAGACAGAACTATGAGAAATCACACCTTTGCAACAGTTAGTATAAGGTTTCGGTCTTTGCCTCAGCTGCCCAGAGAGAAATGTGGACAGATCATTCTTGGCATGCAAGAACTGACCGGGTACTGACCTGTAGTTGGGTGCTGTGGTCACACACTGTAGAAGTACAAGGAGCAGCAGGAGCAGGACAGGCACTTTCAGATGATACATGGCAGCGCTTGAGAAATCAGCAGGACACTGAAAACACGTCAATGGACAAGAAATGTACCAATAGAGTAAATATACTTATATTAATAAATACTTATTGATTTGGATCTTTTATATAAGCAGATTAAAGTATTTTAGATTATTATTTAAAATGATTTCAATGAGAAGTAAAAGACTTTTAATGTAGAAACTCCAGATACCATTAGAACTGATGCAGCTACATTATATAAAATTCACATATACTTATAAATATCTTCCCTTATACATACAAAGAAACTGAAGTATGGATTTGTACTTGAATAAGTACAGCGCTTGTCTCTGGAGCTGTACTATACTGAGGTACAATAAAGTAGCTTTCAGTGAAAATCATATTCTGCATGTTTTTATTAAAAGTCCAATGTTTACCTTTGAGGGTACATTTATGAAAGATACACATTTTTTAAATCGTAAAATGCACAAAAAAATATATACTGTGGAAACTACAATGCAAAATCTAGGAAATACAACAACAACAACAACAATAATAATAATAGTCACAATAATAATAATAATAATAATAATAATAATAATAATAATAATAATAATAATAATAATAATAATAATAATTAAATTCTTACCATTTTTAAGTTTTTTTAAGTACAATTATTTCAGTGAAACCTCAGAAAATGTACTTTGTATATATTATTAAAATATTTAAGCAACACTGTCGGCTGAGTTCAGTCCATTGCTTTCAGATAAAAGTGCCAAAAAATAGGTTGAGAATCTGATGAGACCCTTTTAAAGGAATTTTAAAGATATTAAATGACTTTTAAGATGCGTTGAATTTTTAAATCTAGGACTGCAAAACCAAACTAAAGTATATGATCTCAAACCATCTCGTTCAGACTATCTTCTAAACCTGTTTATTAATATTACTAATAGATTTTATTCTGGATAAAGTGAATTCCCCCACTGCTGGACTAATAAAGGATTATCCTATCTTAACACACACACACACACACACACACACACACACACACACACACACACACACACACACACACACAGAAGAGGCTGGAGGTGCGGTAGAAAGTTCTCCTCACTCACCTGCAGGAGTTTGGGTTCAGTGGCAAGGGACAGTAGGAGACAGTGGCGTGGTCACTGGTTTTCCTCTCTCTCTTTCACACACACACACACACTCACACACACACTCACACACAGCCACCCTGTTATAGGCTTCTCCCTCAACCACTTGTGACATCACTCCCAGACAAATATAGCTCTCAATTTTCATCTGATCGGTGGGCTGGGGAGGAGGGGTCTGCTTGAAGAATCCGAACCCACAGCATGGGTCAACAGTGCCACACACACTCGTCATCATCTTAGTCATCCTCATTGTTCACTTTCCACATAGAACCGAAGAAAACTTCAAAACTCCAGTTCTGCTTTAACCACTTCATTTCTGATTGATAACTGAATAACTCAGAATGGTTACCGGGTAATTCATACTGGCTACTAAGTAATTCACAGAGGATAGTGGGTCATTCATACTGGCCACTAAGTAATTCACAGAGGATAGTGGGTCATTCATACTGGCTACTAAGTAATTCACAGAGGATAGTGGGTCATTCATACCGGCCACTAAGTAATTCACAGAGGATAGTGGGTAATTCATACCGGCCACTAAGTAATTCACAGAGGATAGTGGGTAATTCATACCTACTGAGTATTGTATTATGGATACTATGCAATTCATACACATGCTGAAAAGTTCATATTACATTTTCAATAATTCATAGTGAGTTTTACTGAGTATTTCATACTGGTTACTAAGTAATGACTATGATACTATAGACGTTACTTAAGGTTGATACTACTTACTGAGTAATTCATAGTGGTTACTGAACTTTTAGTGGATACTAAGTCATCCCTAGTTCTTTCTATATAAGTACTCACTGAGTAATTCATAGTGGATAGTGAATAGTTCATTATCGTTACTAAGTAATGAACCTCTACTGATCACTACATATTACTTCATAACGACTATGAAATACCTTAGTATTTATCCAGTAATTACTGAAACAGTCAGTGGTTACTAATTAATTAATTAATGGTAGATATAAATAACAGTAATTACTGAGTAATCCATAGTAGTTACTGAATCATTTGTAGTAGTAACTAAGTATTCCACAGTGGTTTCTGAATAATTCATACTGGTAATGATTGTCATGATTATGAAACTGTACTAATGTATTACTTAGTAACCACTGTCATTCATGAAGTAATTCATTTATGTTTTTGTATAATTCACACTGGTTATTCATTAATTGATAGTAGATGGTAACTGAGTAATCCAAAGTGGGCACTAAGTCATTTAGAGTAGATACTGAATAATTCATAGTAGATACCGAGTATTTTTAAGGGAATAATTCATAGTAGATACAGAGTATTTTTAAGGGAATAATTCATAGTGTATTGACTAGTAAGTAATGACTATGAACCTATACTGACTGTTGTGTAGTGGTTACTATTATTTACAGTGGTTTCTATGCAATGGATGAATGAATAATTCATAGCGGTTACTGAATCATTTATATCAGTCATCAAATCATATCAAACCACGTTTATTGTCGCATCACATTAGACAGAGCTAAGGGTGAGTGAAAAACATCACTATTTATAGTCTTCTTCTTCTTCTTCTTCTTCTTTTTCTTCTTCTTCTTCTTCTTCTTCTTCCTCTTTCAGCTGCTCCCTTTAGAGGTCGCCACAGCGGATCATTTGCCTCCATCTTGTCCTATCCCCTGCCTCCTCTACCGTTACACCAACCATCTCCATGCCCACCTTCACTACATCCATAAACCTTCTCTGATGTCTTCCTCTCCTCCTTCTGCCCGGCAGCTCCATCTCCAACATTCTTTGTCCGATACATCCACTGTTTTTAGTGTTTACTAAATAATGAATGAATCTATAATTCATTGCAGTAACTGTGTTTCACTGTAGTTACTGAGGAATGAAACAATACTAATTCATGGTAGACGCTGAGTATTTCAGAGGGGTTACTCAGTCATTTGTAATGTAATTGGTGACTGAATACATCAGTGATACAGTTGCTGATTATTTACTGGATGAGTTATTATTATTATTATTATTATTATTATTATTATTATTATTATTATTATCTTTATTTGACAGTAATGTTGTGCTGCACAGTAACCCACAGCCCTCTGTATCAGCGTGAAGTCTTTCAGCAGTTCTGTTTGGTACGTCATTTTAAACGTATTAGTAAATGCAGCATGACAGACATTTCTATTCTCATCCATTTTTTTCCTGCTCGGCACTTTTTGAAAAACACAGGATGACTCAGAGTTTAGCAGAAGTTCAGGCTGATTTGAGTGAATCTAAAGCGATTGTTAAAAAACGACCTTGTCTGTCTTAATGCCCACCAGAGAGACAAAGGCGTTCTTAGGTCAGAGTGAAACATTCTGTCTGTGGGAGCCACAGGAATCCAAAAGCTTCATCACACTGTTTATCTTTAAAGCAGTAGTTCATCAAATTACAATTCTACAAAACGCTGCTTTAAAAGCAGTAAATCAAAGAAACACATCAGCAAATAAATCTCACTCTGAGACCCCAAAAGCACTTCATCAGTCAAGATGTGTTCAATGAGATTTGCACTGAGCTTATGATGCTGTGAGGGCATTTACAAACAACTAGTGTTACACTGCAGTATGTATTGTTCATTATATTGCAGTATGTATTATATTGCAGAATGTATTGATCATCATATTGCAGTATGTATTATATTGCAGTATGTATTATATTGCAGTATGTATTATATTGCAGTATGTATTGTTCATCATATTACAGTATGTATTATATTGCAGTATGTATTGTTCATTATATTGCAGTTTATATTGCAGTATGTATTGTTCATTATATTGCAGTATGTATTATATTGCAGTATGTATTATATTGCAGTATGTATTGTTCATCATATTGCAGTATGTATTATATTGCAGTATGTATTGATCATTATATTGCAGTATGTATTATATTGCAGTATGTATTATATTGCAGTATGTATTGTTCATTATATTGCATTATGTATTATATTGCAGTATGTATTATATTGCAGTATGTATTATATTGCAGTATGTATTGTTCATTATATTGCAGTATGTATTATATTGCAGTATGTATTGTTCATTATATTGCAGTATGTATTATATTGCAGTATGTATTATATTGCAGTATGTATTGTTCATTATATACTCATTAGATTCTCTGCAGTTTCTTTATGGGAGCTTAGAACAGCACTGCAGTACATCAGTACAACTAACTATGATTCAAACTGTATTTCACACTGATCAGAACATCGTTCATAATGAACTGCAGTTATGAATGTCTGCCACCCGGTGGTGTAACCTGTTTAGTGCAACATTTTCCAGTAATTTTTCTGTTTCTGTTTAACAGCATAATTTTTGTGCAAATGTTATAAAATAAAAATGCGTTATGTTATAGTTGATTCTTGGGATTATATCACTATAATTGATATATGATTAAGATTATATTACTCAAAAAACTGTTATTTACTGTTATTAACAGATAAAATTACTGTTTATGTTTGAATGACATTTAATGTTCTGTAAATCACATCACAAGCAATGTAAAAATAATACTGAAGGATCTGTGATCTTTACAATACTTCTACTACTACTACTACTAATAATAATAATAATAAATTGTATACATCTCAGCATATGTCATGTATGAATGGACAGAAGATGAGGGTGTGGAGGCAAATACAGGGGTTGATGATTTAATGAAACAAAGAAAAACAAACCTGGGATACTAACAAAAACTGGGGAATTCAAACACAAAATACACTAAACCTAAACCTAGACAAAGGAACTGGATATTCAAACAGGATCTACTGATACAAAGACAACAAGCAAACCAAAACAAGCTACACTTACACACAGCGTGGGGAACAAGGTACGAACAAACAAATGCTAACTATGCTAACATACAGGGTAGCTAACAAAAGCACTGACAAAGACTGAGACAAAGGCTCTTGAGTACAACATGACATTGATCACACCTGGGACACGATAACGAGGGGGCAGGGTCGCAAAGGCTGGGAATGGGCGGAGCAAGGGAGGAGACAGGACCAAAACAAACAACCCATGTGCTTAAGAGCACCAGAGGAGAGACAACTAGACCGCAACAGGAAGACAAAGGTGAACAGGACTGACAAAGGGCAGACATGACAGTATGATACAGATTCAGATGAATTTCTTAAACATTAGGCACAGCACAGTCTAATAATGTTCACCAGAGCAGTATTATTATTAATATTATTATTATTATTATTATTATTATTATTATTAATAATAATAATAATAATAATAATAATAATAATAGGCATTTTACACACTTCTTTCATTGTCACATTCATTTTTGGGTTATTTTTCACACATAGACATCATTTGAGTGTAATCTTCTTCATATTTTTTGGAAAAACAGAAATTGATTCATAAAGTAAATTGACCACAGTCCGCATAGACCATATATCGCTGCTGTCCAATGAAAAACATGTCATGAAATCTTCATTTTTGTCCATTTTTAGTTTTCTCCATGGTTTGAACCCTGTAACTGCTCTGTACACTGTATCTCCATTTAGGAGATACATGCTTTGACGTGTGAGCACACTTCAGCCATAACATTAGTACCACTTACTGCCACAAAAGCTCTGAGCTGTCAAAGGCATGAACTCCACAAGACCTCTGAAGGTGTCCTGTTCTGGTTTCAAGATGTTACCCCTGGGCTTGGTTGGTTCCAGGTGGGTGTGAGCCCTCCATTGGGCTTTGTGAATGGTCACAACTTAATCTCACATGAGTCCATTCTAATGCAGGTGACTGACTGCAGCACCTCTGGTGCTGACCACTGCATAATGGGAAGAATAATGACCAGGACCATAGAGACCAAGACTCTTCACTTGCTACCTAGTATGTAGATCCTACACCTTGACTGACACCACTGTAGATAAAGATATACAGGTTTTTCCACTTTCTCACCTGGTACTAATGTTATGGCTGTTCATTGTACCACCTGCTCTGACTCCACACATGAGAATTATTGGGCTGTTTTTTGAAAGACACATTTATATCAGTCTTAAAGCCACAGAAACAAACCTAACAGTAATTCTGAGGAATAAAGAGGGTCTGAAAAAAGTCGACTATGGAACTGTGGAACAGTTTGATATGAGGGTCTCATCCTTAAAACATCACACCGACTCTTTTGGGGGCTTCAGATTGTCCTGCCCCGAGTTCTCTTTCAGCAATGCTTCAGCAGCGCCCCCTCCAGCCTTCTGGAGCTCCAGATCGGCATGGGCCCGCTGGTCCTTCCTTACCTTCTTCTTGATCTGGATGATAGCAATCCAGAACAGGACATAGCCACACACCCGCAGACCACTGGTCAGACTCAGGAACAGAAACCTGGGGGAGGAGAGCAGCAGCGTATTTGGTATAATTCATGTTGTTAAGACCCCCAGTCTTTATTTGTGTCTGCTGCTGTTTTCTGTGTGTTGGCTTGATTTTGCAGTGGGCAGAACTACCACCAAGGGAGACATCTATAACCCCCGACATCTATATAAGACATTTATATAAGTCCCGAAGGGTGCACTACGCCCTGTGACCCCCATGTGTTCAGATTGGTCACAGATGCTGTTAAAATGGAATTAGGGGTAATAGTGCACCGCTGAGCCCAGTATATAGGGGACGTCTTCAAAGAGTTTAATAAGGGCACATAGGTGGTGCTTGTGAATATCCTTTAGATCGTCACGATGAGAAATGGGACACACTACAGCCTCGCCACCCTCAACGGCAAAAGCACATGAAGACTACGGGACCTCATGTCATTTAATTGCACAATAATAATAATAATAATAATAATAATAATAATAATAATAATAATAATAATAATAATAATAGGACAGGTAGTGGTCCTCACCTGAACGTCTCAGTGTCATACATCCTACATGCCCCTCTGCCCCCACTCTTCCTGCTCCCCCACATTAGGCAGGTGGAATCTATCAGCGCCCCAAAGTAGATGGGTGCTGGTATCCCCCCTACATCAGCCCACAGTGAGACACAGGTAAGAACCATGTGATACAGCAGTCACCGGTACATAATGTGTAATGAACGAATGGATGAGTTTTACCCAGCACTCTGAGAACCAGCAAGAACATGCCTGCAGACAGAGACTTCAGCTCAGGCTCCACACTCCTACAGGCAGAAACAGAATGAGCTCCACCGAGCTCAACACGGGAAACCTATTTTAGTGTATTAATGCTGGATTTATTAAGAATAATAATATTCTCGAGTTATATTAGTGAGATCGCCTTCTGCCAAATGTCTGTGGACACAGCTTTTGGACAAAGGTTTGAGAACCCTACATGTTGCAAAAATGCTTGTGGACACAACTTCTGGGCACCCCACATGTAGACCAGACATTTACAGTATGGTGAGCAGCCCACTCACTGCCATTCAACAACGAATCGATAGCTACTGCGGGTACCTGAGGCAGATGAGGAAGATTGGAACGCTGCCCAGGCAGTAGATGAAGAAGCTGAGAGACTGCAGGGCCAGGTAGATGTAGAAAGGTGTGGAGCAGCTGCTCTGTCGGGGACACTGTCCCAGCACCGCAGAGGAGTTTAACTCACTCACTCCCCAGCTTTCCACACACCTGCAGCCGTGAAAACTCTACAGAAGCATGATTTAAATGCACTGACCATTTTCAAATGACTGAAGATCCAATCATCTCAAAGCATCTCAAAGCAGGTTTAAATAAACATCATTTGAATTGAAAATAAGTCAAGTTTAAATCAACTGAAACTCAAAGTTCAACATTCAAAGGAACTCAAATCCTTTACCACAGTTTAATTTCATTCAGATGAAGCTCACCATGTTCCTGCCTGAGCCTTGGGTGGAGCTGCAGCCGGCGTAGCAGGCTGAAATATAGGTCACTCCATTTTGACCACACACAGGGTCCCACTGCTTGAGGGGACAGCCACAGTTGGCGTTACAGGAGGACAGCCATCTGACCTCCATATCTCCTGTATGAACAGATCTGAAAGGAAAAACGGTCAGTCAGAAACGTTTGATTGGTCAAGTGGACCTTGACATTTGATCTCCATATTAACTACAGTATGTGGAGAGACGGAGGTGATATAATTAAAGCTTATTTTGTGTGGAACAGCCTCTCTGACCTGACCGTGAGAACGGTTTAACCACTCCTCCCTGCAGAATTCTTTCAGTTGTGTGACGTTTCATCTGATGCAGAAAAGATTTCATCGCGGTTCCTATGATGGAGAGATCTCCAGGCCCTGCTGCAGCACAGCAGCCCCAACCCTCCACACTTCCACCACCATGCTTCACAGTTGATATGAGGTTCTCATGCCCAAATGCTGTGTTGCACCAAGCATGTCCCCTATTACTGTGCCCAATAATTCAACTTCGGATTCATCTGTCTAAAGCACGTTGTTCCCGTCATCCTGCTCTTTGTCTCCCATCCCTCAACTCTACATTCAGCAACTACATCTGCATATGAAACTGAGAATTCTGAGGTTTCCTAAATAATCAACATCAAATATAATCACTGAACAGGTTTAGAGACAACTCTACACCCTACACTCTACAGGGGTTGGACAATGAAACTGAAACACCTGACATTGTAGTGTGGGGAGGTTTCATGGCTAAATTGGAGCAGCCTGGTGGCCAATCTTCATTAATTGCACCAGTAAGAGCAGAGTGTGAAGGTTCAATTAGCAGGTAAGAGCACAGTTTTGCTCAAAATATTGCAATGAACACAACATTATGGGGGACATACCAGAGTTCAAAAGAGGACAAATTGTTGGTGCACGTCTTGCTGGCGCATCTGTGACCAAGACAGCAAGTCTTTGTGATATATCAAGAGACACGGTATCCAGGGTAACGTCAGCACCACCAAGAAGGACCAACCACATCCAACAGGATTAACTGTGGACGCAAGAGGAAGCTGTCTGAAAGGGATGTTGGGGTGTTAACCCGACTTGTATCCAGAAAATGTCCTTCGCAAGACGAAATGACGCTGTATTGGCCGCAAAAGGAGGCCTTAGAACACCATACTAGTCAATTACTGTGGTCTAAAACCAGGTGTTTCAGTTTCATTGTCCAACCCCTGTATATGTTAATGAAAGTGAAGTGAAAGTGAAGAAAATGTAAAGGTACCCTTGATAAGGTATTGTGATGCCAGCCACGTTCGCGTTGGGGCAGCTGAGGGCAAAGTAAGGCACAGTGCAAAGGAATGCAGTGATACAGGTGACAAAACTCAGCCTGGCAGCTCCCAGCACATCCAGTTTAAACCTCTTCATTATCACTCCACTCAGGAAAATACCCAGACACGTCGCTGGAATGGAGGTTACACCTGCACACACACACACACACACACACACACACACACACACACACACACACACACACACACACACA
This sequence comes from Acestrorhynchus altus, assembly GCA_034509495.1. Taxonomy (NCBI): domain Eukaryota; kingdom Metazoa; phylum Chordata; class Actinopteri; order Characiformes; family Acestrorhynchidae; genus Acestrorhynchus; species Acestrorhynchus altus. Next base: position 2,666,062 of record CM067501.1, read on the forward strand.
TAAACATATACAAATTAAGCTGTATTCATCTTAGAATTATAAATATTATATGATCATTATTTTAATTGGTGTTTAATTGATGATCTGTTACAGTGATGACAGATAAAGCGTGTCGTTACCTACGAGGAAATTGGCTCTGGAAGTGCTCTGTCCAAACTGCTGCTCAAAGTATTTGGGTGTGTAGGTGATGATGATGACAAAAGCGTTAAACATCACGACATTGAAGATCAAGTAGAGGATGTAGATCTTATTGGAGAGCAGTCGCTTCAGTGACGGCACAAAATCTACAGCAGAAAAGAGAAGAAAGGCATTCAATCAATGGCATATAATCGATCAATCAAACTTTATCATTCAGCAGTACTTTGCGGGTGATCGTCATTTTCAGAGCTGAGCTTTTACAATAAATAATGAGAGAAAGAGAATAAAAAAAACAACTTTTAATCAAATTGAACTAAAATCTACAGATTAAAAGGAAATAAAGAAACAAAGGAAAACTAATATAATTCCAAGGTAATGGAAGAGAGTAAAAAAATGTAAAAACAAAATGATTAAATATGAAAAAAAGTAAGAACAATAAATAATAACATATGAACATATAAATAAATAAATAAATAAATAAATATACAAATAAATAAATAAATAGTAAAAAAATAAAAAGTTTAAATAGCCTAAATGAGTGTATTTCTATCTTTTTAATGAAATTAAACATTTTTTATTAAACTTGAAGTTCTCCCTGTTAATCCAGTGGAACAGTGTCTGCATATGGAAAGAGCACCAGCCTCCATTCCGATTGTGATTTCAGATATTGTGAAAAAAAATTTTTTCATAATTTTATTTGCAAATATAAACTGTTTCACTGTAATAGTGTAACTGTAACTGTCACTGTTGTTAAAATGTTACCTGTCTTTTTTTTGTTTGGTTGATCAGTTTGGCTAACAGCCGATGAAAATCAGAAAACCAGTTTCTTAAATGAATATTTTATTCAATTTGATTTAAATGACTAATCCCCGAGTGGTTCAGGGTTCTAATCCTGCACTGGCATCTGTTAGCCATTGAACTGAAGCTGGGCACCGTCCTAGTGTTGGGAGAATTGTATGTGAAAGGACGAGAGTCCTAACAGGGTCGGATAAATGGCAGTTCCGGATTGGGGAGGAAATTGAGAGAGAAAGAAAAATGCATGTTTAATGCTTCCCCCTTTTTCCTACTTCCAACATCCCTTGACAGTCTCCTGACCTTTGACAGGTGCCACAGGAACCACAAAATCAGAGTCATTGGAATCACTTCACCAGTCTGTGGTTTTAATGTTATGGCTGATTGGTATAAATAGGTGTGTCCGTTATAATCTGTACTGTTTTCACTGAAAGTCATGGCTGAGGAGAAAGGAGGATTTACCCTTGGCGATCTCAGCGAGGTTGACCGTGGTTTGCTCTGTACAGGTGTGTGAGGGTTGTCCTGGGCTGGTCTCTGGCCCAGTGGGGTGAGGAAGTTCAGGCAGAGAGCTGGGCAGGAACCAGAAGGGCAGAGCCGACAACAGAGTTAGAACTCCAGCCACTAAATAACCCAACCACCAGGCTCCAACCCAGCGAGAGTCCTGAGGGGTGATGGTCACACTGTCTGATAAGGAGAAAATGCACACACACACACAGACACACACACACACACACACACAAACACAGGGGGGGTTAAACACTCCAGCAGCACTGCTGTGTCTGATCCACTCGTACCAGCGCAACACACACTAACACACCACCACCATGTCAGTGTGACTGCAGTGCTGAGAGTGACCCACCACCCACATAATAGCTGCTCTGTGGTGGTCCTGTGGGGTCCTGACCATTGAAGATCAGGGTGAAAGCAGGAGAATGATAAATCTGATATAGTGGACAGTGAATGTCAAAACGAGGTCATAATGTTATGGCTGACTGATGTATAAGCATGCTTAAATATGTCACATCAACTGCAAAAAAATGTGAAAATAAAAGCCATGTTTAATAAAGAAGAGCTCACCCATATTTACAAAACCAATGTCCACATAGAGGTTTGCACAGAGTGAGCTGAGTGAGTAGCCAAACAGTGGACCAATCACGGAAATGGTGTGGAGGCACCCTGGCAAGTTAAGTGTTCAACAGAAGAAGAGAGAGGGTAAGGATTTTAGCTCAGTATCTGAGTAAGACAGTATATAACACCTAACTTCACGTCCATAACATTGCTCACCATTATTAAACTCCCTATAGTATAGTGTATTTTTGTCTGTATAATAACCTGTACATTGTATATCATTGTTCTTACATTGTCTGCTTATTGTACTCTACATACTGTCATACAGTATCTGCGCATTGTCTCTAAATCATAAATGCATTTTATTTCATATAATACTATAGAAACACCAAAGACCAGAACCAAACGTACGTGTAAACACAGTAAACCTGACTCTGATTGTGATTGTGACCAGTCAGCTGTGATGACTGTTCAGGTCTCACCGATGTAAAAGGCGGAGTTCTCTGGTCTGGCATAGTCGTCAATAAAGGACATCCCAAGAGGGACCACAGTGGCTTCACCGATGCCACGGATAAAGTTCCCCACCAGAACAATAATCCACATAGGAGACCCCTCATCTTCTCCTTCAACACGTCCTGAAGTCACTCATCACACACACACACACACACACACACACACACACACACACACACACACACACACACACACACACACACACACAGAGGGAAGAGTATATAGAGTATATAACCCACATCAAATTGACAAAACATTGTAAAATTATTATAAATATTTATATTGAATATTAATACTAAATATTATTAACAGCCAGTTATATACCTCTGATATCCTGCTGGACAATGTTCTGGCCTGTAGGTGAACATGGGGACATCACTGTGAAATTCTCAGCATTATTAACATGAGAGGCGACTGAGTCATACTTGTATCTGTCCGAGAGAATTAACGAGAGAGAGAGAGAGAGAGAGAGAGAGAGAGAGAGAGAGAGAGATGCACAAATCAGCTCACCCAAAATTACTTTATATTAATATTTCATGTTTAATTAATCAGTGAATCAGCTGATCAAGTTAATCCAATCTTTAATACAACAGCTTTTGTACCAATTGGAATTAATTTTACACATCAAATGAAACTATTCGTTTGCGAGTTCTAATAAACATGTTAAAATGGTTAGAAATGTCTTCACTGGTATATAGGACCCTGCTGTAGAGTCACTCACCGGTCCATTAGAAAGTGAGGTAAGGACATTAACAGAGTGCCCATGGCCATCAGAAGCACTCCAGCTCCAATGATCCTGGGACGGTGGTACTTTGCCCCAAAGTAACTCACCACTGTGATCACCAGCAGGTTTCCTGCACACCAACCTGCATTTTAGCACTTTGCCGTGTCTTACTGGTGTTCAACGTATTACTCATCCTCTAGCCATTCACCAGTGGTCAGTTTCTGAGCTGCGATTCTTGGACAATCCAGCGAGACCGCTGTGCCGGATACCCCCGTTCCAGTTTAACACCATGCCATTACCATGTATGTGTAACAGCTTTGCAGAGATTTGGCCTCCATTAGGGGCTTTAAGCGACTTCTTATTTATCAGTAACTGAGATACTGGACAATGAAAAATGAGATGACATGGTGACTACCAACGGAGGGGCTACAGTGTAATCTGTACACGCTTATAGTGGACCTACTGTATTAGTATGGCTCAAAATCGGACCATCAGTGAAAATCTGGTCAAGTGGTAAATATTCTGGTAAAGAAATCCAAAATCTCAAATTAATGGAATATTACTAGAAAATCTAGATCAGCACACACAAACACAATCATGGGGAAGACTGCTGACCTGACAGTTGTCCAGAAGACAATCATCGACTTCCTCCACAAAGAGGGTGATCCACAGAAGGTCATTGCTGGTTGTTCTCAGAGAGCTGAATCAAAGCATTTTAATGGAAAGTTGACTGGACGGGGGAAAATGTGGTGGGAAAAGGTGCACGAGCAACAAGGATGACCACAGGCTTCAGAGGATTGTCAAGAAAATCAGCTGAAGAACTTGGGAGAGCTTCACAAGGAGCGGACTGCGACTGATGTCAGTGTATGAAGAGCCCCATCACACAGATGTCTCCAGGAAAGGGGGTCCGACTGCAGCATTCCTAATATCGAGCCTCCCCTGAAGCAGAGACAGCATCAGAAGCATCATTCCTGGACTAAGGAGAAAGAACTGGACTGCTCAGAGCTCCAAAGTTCTCCTTTCAGATGAAAGTAAATTCTGCATTTCATTTGGAAAGTAAGAGTCCAAGAGTCTCAACTCAAGCTCCTAGAGTCTGGAGTGGAGAGGTGATCTAAGGTGTCCAGTGTGAAATTTTCACAGTGTGTGATGGTTTAAGAGGCCAAGAGTCAATGCAGTATCTACCAGGAGACTATATGGAGACGCTGATTTCCTTTTCCAGCAGAACAACCAAAACAAGTTATTTATCTTATGAAATAATTCTAATAATTTGAGATTCTGGATTTATTGTTTTCTTTTTTATGAGCTAGTTCAACTTTTGAATGAAATTAGAGACAAATTCTCTGATATGCTCCAGTGTGACTGCAGTCCATATAGTGGATCCTATGAGACAGACTGAAGAAATAGTAAAGTACTATTGTTGATAAAGTGGACACCATTCCCATTCCCCTTTTACGCACCCATTTCAAAGCTCCCGTCAACGATGCCCACAACCGAGCTGGGAATTTCAAACCTCCTCTCGATCTGCGTGATGGTGCTTTTCATGTAGCTTCCACTCAGGGATTTTGAGAAGTAGCAGAAGCCCAGCACACCAATGAACATCTGCACAGAAAATCAGCAGAACAGAACAGGATGGAGGGAATTTTCATTTGGGTAAAACTTCATTGAGCCCATGTCATGGAAAACTGATTGAGTGTGCAAACATATTTTGAAAATGAAGGTCCATGAAGTTCTTTGCCCATAAAGTCCATAGAAACTCTGTAAAACGTGTACATGCAGTAGTTTCACGTTATAAGGAGCCATAGTTTTTAATGAATTAATTTTTCTGGATTTAATTTGAACAGTTTCATTTTGTCCACCACACCCCAACACCCCAAGCCCCCCCTCATGTACCAAATAGAGATACTTTCCAGACATCCTAGACAACTCAAATACTATTTCATTTGAGATGTAAAAAATAATATCATTTAAATATTTGTATGAATATCAGAAATCTTGTTGGAAATTGATCATCCAGAGGACAAGGATTGTAAAAAAAAGTGCTATAAAAATACATTTTCATTGATTTATTGTTATTTATAATAATTAGTTCTTCAAAATACTTGACAGGTGTCCAAATAAAATCATTAGCCCCGCCCCTCTCCCTGATTAGTCAGAGTCTGCATGCAGGTTGATCATGTCCACATGGACAGAGCACTGGCATTTAAAGTGGGATAAAATGGCTGGAATCGAGTGAATTTGAGCAGTTGTTCCGAGCTGTATAGCTCATGGTTAGATACTGTAAGTCTTGTAGTTTGGTATGATGTGTGTGTTATAATATCATGTCTGTAGGTGACTCTGATCCTGAGCTATGAAGTTATGTCACCCACAAAGAGAAGATCTAGGGTTCTAATAGTTAAAAAGTTATTTTGTCCCCCAAAAACACTAACAGCAAAGAATACACTGTGCTGTCTCGGTTGTTTTTGTGTAACTTGTATTAAAGTAATCAGAATGGGAACCGAGGGAGATGGGAATGGGAACCGAGGGAGAGTGCAGTCAAATCGGTTGTTTTTAGGTCTCATACCTTCAGATTTGGCGAGCAGCACTTGGCTGCAGGTTGGGTTTTTGTCTCATTTGTGGTGTTTTCCAGTGGATGGGACTCACTGAAGCCCTCCAGCCTGCTCTCCACAGTCATAGTGCACCGGTCGAAGGTCCCTATGCCGTAATGGTAGAGCAGAGAGAATCAGATTCTGACCTAAAACAAAGAGGTTTAAGTAAACATACAGCGAAAAGCAGAGAACCAGGCGTAGATGTTTGAGATTAGCTTCAGTTTATTCTTGGAACAGAACAGAATAACCTTCTGTTTACATGCCATAGAAAAGCCAGTGGCTGCATGTTCTTTTTGATTTCCTGGGATAATTCACCAAAAACTACAGATATATGGAGTGGGCAGAATCTCTGGTCAGTATCGGTCAAGCTGGTTAATGACCCGAAAATGAAGCTGAACATCTTACCTTCTGCCAGTTTCTGCTGAACGTCTTGGTGATACCAGCTTACAGATGGTTCTGAGAAACCCCTGTTCACCCGGCAGCCAAGTGTGATAGCATTAATCATTAAGCAGCATTGATCGTTCCCCCTTTCACCTGGTCCAGTCAGAGGCCAGCCTTCCCACTTATTAGTGCATACGTGTGTACCAGCAGCCTTGTGTTGAGTAGCACTGAGGAAAAAGCTGCCCTGTCATTGAGAGATAGTTTACACGGGGGTCATGTATTATATTCACTGTTTAAATGCAGAATGTAATCGTCAGTGAGCCTTGGGCACCCATCACCCTGTGGACAGGGGCATCACCTGACTGCGCAAAGACATGGGGCTTGAATGATCCCCCCACCTGATGTCAGTTTTTTTGTAGCAAAAAGATCACAGACCATCTCCCACAGTTGAACGGTGTCTTGTTTGTCTCGATTCCAAGCTTTATTAAATTGTGGTCATGAACTTCTTATTAGACATCAGAAGCCCGTGTGAATTGTGGGCTTGTCTAGTCCCTGTAAAGAACTTTTTAACAATAGAATAGGACTCTCTGGAGCAGATAAACATCAACTTGTTGACACCATGCCTAATGGTAGGCATGGGCTGCATGGGTGTAATGACCCCCAGCATTGAGTTGGGGAGTAGAACTGTGTTCTCTGGAATGATGGAGCTCTATCCAATTGTTGAAGAGATGGCGATTTGGCTCCACAAGCTGTAGAAAGCCTTTCCTGGACAGTAGAAAAGAAAATCCCAGGATCTTCAATCCCTTTTCCACCTCCACCCTCTATGAATGATCTGACCATGATAGGAAAGCAAAGCTGACCACACGGGGACCCTGAAGCAAAATTAAAAAGAAACTCAACGGTCAACGGAATGAAAACATCTCCCGAGGTCCCCCCTCAAACAAAATGGACCACAGGGTACTCCGACACATACCACCCCCTTACACATAAGACACTCGTGTTGATGTTCTAATTACTGTCCCTTCCTACCAACCAATCGGAAATGATATAGCCCTTCAGCAGACTGAGAAGAGGGCCAGTACATTTCACATTTCTAACCTCAGAGCTTGATTGGTTGAACAGAACATCACTTATTGGCTGGTCAGAGTAGCAGGTGAAGCTCATTCCCGATTGAAGATACATCCTCTTCATTATTCCCAGTAACGAACTGATCCGAGGTCAGGTCTCATCATCAGTCACGCAAACACAATGGACGAACACACTGTTTTGAATTTCCATTGATGTATTTGAGATGTTCTGTATGATAAATGCATATCCAGGCACCCACACACTGGACCTCTGAACTCGAGCAGCTATCGACGCTGAAGAGACGAGTTAAATTACAGATTAGCTCTGCATGAAACAAACCCTGATGCTTTTGAGTGAAATAATTGAGCTCAGGGTTGAAGTGTGTTTTGATGTGGTCACCAACATGGACAGTGAACCTGGTGGAGATCAAAATTCCCAGCAACCTGTCCGTTATGTGAAAAGTCCAATTCTAATTCCATTTAAATGAAGCACCAGAACGTTTCTCTTCTAATTCTGGGAGGTGGTGTTTTATGGCAACCTGGAATGGGGGGTGGAGGGAGGTAGGCAACCTGTATGCCCAAAGGAGAGTGCAGGGGTGATCTCTGTACTACTGGGGGAGATCATCTGAACTTCTAGAATATTGCAAATGATTTGCAAGCATTAGTGAGTCACATGTCTTCCGTGTCAACTAAGTTGACAACATAATAGAATAATTGCTGATAGAATTGACCAGTCCATGGTCAAGGTTTATTTCTTCATAGTGTCTGTTGATGGAATTATTTAATTATGGGAAGCTTATTTAAAAGTGGCCTGGATTGAAAAATTCTAGGGTAGGGTGAACATGACTAAAGAATGAGTCAACCAGTTTAAATGTATGACTGCAGCAGTGACTTCCAGACTTCCAGACTCTTCCAGACTCATGGAGTTAGAAGGGCAGCGGGTCATCTTCAGTAATGAGTCCAACTTTGGTCTTTGTGGAGATGACCATCGTTTCTGTGCCGCCAGAGTAGTGTTACGACTGTTATTTGTGTAGCACACCATAGCTGCCCAGACCACATGGTGTGGTAGCTTGCTGGTGGTGTTCTCTGAGGTGCCACACCAACCACCAAACCACTTGGTCACCACCAACAGGACGACACTCATCCACATTGGCATTCAAATATAAAAGTAATGCAAAGTTGGTCAAAGTAAAATTGAGATTTTTTGAGACCTACGTTGAAATGAGATAATTTAGCGTCGTTCTTCTGGGTTCTGAAGAAGTGGCCACTGAAAGCCAAACAAATTTAGCCATCATTGATCATTGCCAACAGTCAAACACTGCTAGTGCTGCATTGGTGCTCTGGATTAGGCCATTGTCCAGAATCACTACCAGCCTGCTCCAACATGCTACCACGACACTGGCCACCCAGAAGCACATAACAGCTGTTTAAAGCCACATTATGCTGCATTTTACCTTAAAATAAGTTCAAAATCATTGTAGTGCTTGACTGACATGACTGTTGCCGTAACATTACTGTACTGCATCAGTCAACATGCTTTTCTCACTTTCACTGACAGTTCTGACAGTATCTCTCAGCTTGTCCAGAAATGCATGTGTAAAGTAGGTCCTATAAAATTGGTTTTATTTATTTGTTTTATCCTTTAAGGAAATATGCATAATCAAATATGTGTTACTGTGGAAATCACAGGGCCCACAGGTCTTTCTTTTGGCTCAGGAGCACGACACTAAATAAATAAGAGGCTAAATCTGGTCCAAATCTGGTCCAAATGGTAACAATTAATTTTAAAACTGTACTAATAAAAAAGAAATAAAAAAAGAAATGCAAATTCCTGCAAAATGTTGCTCAAATATTGTTTTGAAATAAAGAGATGTAAAATGGTGTCACGTAAGTGGATAAATTAAATATATGGATTTCATAAGATATACAGAAAATACAGATATATAAATATATAAGATAAGGCATCTTTAATGAAGGACCCATTTTTAGGCACACCCACTTTTTGCTGTACTGAACATGTATTAAATCAAGACACCATCATAACATACTGAACCATATACCTAACAGTGCAATGCGTCACACTGCTGATAAAAATCCTTTTGCGTCAATAATGCTCTGTAAATTTATTAATGCACAAATAAATTGCGCTCCAATTTCTCATTAGGCTGAACGGGATTTCACGTTCGGGAAAACCTGACGTGCGACAGCGACTAAAAAAGAGTATTTGTCAAATCATCGTAATGGTATTGATGTAATTTGATGATGTACACATTTGAATCAAGTCAGCTCAGTGCTGGAATATTTCTCGGTCCAGTACGACGACAGACTGAGTGATTGGGGCTACAGTGGGCTCCTCTGCTCAGCCTGTGGCTCGTCAGTCTGTCCTGTCCTGCACAGGTCGCAGGTCCACTCTCCTAAGTCCATCAGAATCAATGACCCCTGGCCTCTCTGGATCAGCTGATGGGGATGTTTGAAGCTCATGTGGAGTCTGAGACTGAGATGTGGAGTCTGTCTCTACTGTCCTCTCGAAAGTCTCCTCACCAGACTGTGGTGGACTGGGGCAATGTCCTGACCCCTCTTCAACCTGCTGTTTTGGAGGTTGGAGCTCCACTTGTCCCTGGGCCTCACGCTGTTGGAGGGCTTTGACGGCATCCTTGCAAAACTGTTTCCTCAACAGCACAATCACAGCAATGACGAAGAAGTACGAGCAACCACTCAAACACGAGATCAGGCCCAGGAAGATCACTCTGCAAAACAGATGTAGTAACAACAAATTAGTAACATTATGAAACACTGTGTTCAAATGTTTGTGGACACCCCTTTCTAAAGAATGCATTCAGCTACTTTACGTTGCACCCACTGCTGACACAGATGTGCAAATGCACACACAGCTTGTCTAGTTCCTGTGGCAACAAGCCTAAAGCGAGATGAAGTGTGGGAAATATGAAGTGATACAGTATGAAGAGAGCTTGGTGGTGACTATACTGTTGAGCCTTCATGATGAAGGAAATTGTTTACCTGATACTTGACAAAAGGGGCACTGGTAGGTACTAACCATGCTCAACCTGCACACAGACTCTGACTGATCAGAGAGAGGGGGCGGGGCTGATGCTCAACCTGCACACAGACTGACTGATCAGAGAGAGGGGGCGGGGCTGATGCTCAACCTGCATACAGACTCTGACTGATCAGAGAGAGGGGGCGGGGCTGATGCTCAACCTGCACACAGACTGACTGATCAGAGAGAGGGGGCGGGGCTGATGCTCAACCTGCATACAGACTCTGACTGATCAGAGAGAGGGGGCGGGGCTGATGCTCAACCTGCACACAGACTCTAACTGATCAGAGAGAGGGGGCGGGGCTGATACTCAACCTGCACACAGACTCTGACTGATCAGAAAGAGGGGGCGGGGCTGATGATCAACCTGCATACAGACTCTGACCGTCTCCCTTAAAAATATATATATATTTTTTATAATTAACTAATCACACACACACACACACACACACACACACACACACACACACACAAACACACACATACCTGTACTTGTCCGAGTCATACATGCGGCACGCCCCTCGGCCTCCACACTTTTTCATGCCCCATTTCAAACAGGTGGTGTCAATTAAAGCCCCAAAATACACTGGAGCTGGAATTCCTCCTGCATATCAGAGAGATTACACAGGTTGTAACTGTCACAACCAAATATTAAGATTAAGATTATTCATTATTATATAAATTATTAGTACGTTAAAGGGTTTTATCAAGCTAAAGTGGCTTTTAATGACATGCCAAACCTTGCCCCCCTGTGCCAATGTGGTGCATCCTGGTGGGATCTGACCTGAGTGCTTTAAAACTGAGCTGGATAATGTGCCAAACATTGTAAGTAATTTGTCAGAGTAGTGTTTGGAAACATCATAAACAGTGAAATACTCATTTTTCCACTTGCTTACCCAGAGTTCTTATCACTAGTGTCTGAATGCCCAGACCCAGAGACTTCAGCTCAGGACTGATGCACCTAAAATGAAATATATACAATATAAAATAAAAATGCACCATTTGATTTCTTTAATAAAGGAGAAACTGCACATTCTATTCACACCCCTGTAATCTGGACCTGGTAATGTAGGGTCATGGCATCAGAAATCATTTTACTGACCGTATAATGACCATATATCCAGGTGTGGTCCCCAGTGAGCTAATGAAGGAGCTGAGGACAGACACGGCCATGTAGGAGGTGAAGCTGCGGCTGCACTCTGGGCCCCGGGGACACTGACCAAGAGACACTGAGGTGCTACCCTCTACTGGAGAAGGACTCAACACACAGCTACAGTTGTGGAAGACCTGAGGAAGACAAGAATACAGCTGATACAGTAAGACACTATAGGACACTCCCAAAAGGGTCAAATAAAGCATAATACTAGTGGTCTTGGGGGTCCAGGGAGGTTTAGCCCTTTTTGTGGGTGTCTGAAAATAACCTTCTGGAACACATTACGGTCATACTTGTCTATCTATGAATGACATTTCCAATCACAAATTAAACTGTCACCACATATTTTAAGACTGCATCACTGCATTGCATTGCTGACACAGATGCGCAAATGCACACACGGCTTGTCTAGTCCCTGTAGAGAAGCAGTGCTAATAGAACAGGACTCTTTGGAGTATATAAACACAAAGGGGTCTGAAGCCCCTCAGCACTGAGACGTGGAGCAGTGGAACTCTGTTCTCTGGAATGATGCTGCTCCATTTAACACATTTGAAATGAGCTGGGAGGTTGAGGTGGTAGAGTGATCATCGTGACCTGACCTCACAAAAGCTGTGGTTGCTCAATGCATTTAAATCCTCACAGAAATGTTCCAAAATCGTGTGATAAGCTCCAAGAAAAGCAGGTTAAACCCTTGATTTCAGAAGAAACGATGAATGAGCGGGTGTCCCAATACCTTTGTCCGTATACTCTACGCTCATGATTTTGACAGTGTTGTGTATAATAGAAGGAATGTGAATATGTGCTATTTCGATTTGATTCTCTAATGTTCACCATTTTTCACCACCTCCACACAAATTTCTGTTCCCTGTCAATTTCCAACCATGAAATCCACCCACTTCCACACCATCTTCAGTAGTTCATGTCTCAATATCCATCCATTTACAACAACGACCTCACGTCTTGTACACTGATTAAACAATATGCAATGTCAGGGGTGTTGTGCTGAATCTTCAACAATGACTCACAAAGACTTGAGACAGAGGATCTTAAATACAAATACATTGTCCACACCTGGGACATGATAACGAGGGGGCAGGGTTACAAATGAGACACAGGTGGTAAAGGGCAGAGCAAGGGAGGAGACAAAACAAAGGACAAAACAAACACAACCCATGTGCTTAGGAGCAAGTGGGAAGAAACAACAACTAGGACAAGACTTCCAGAATTATAGTCACAGGTTACCGTGTCTTTCCCGTGGCCACTGGACCTCGAGCATGCAGCCAAACAGGGAGACATGTATGTGATGCCATCCTCAGAACACACTGGTTCCCACTCTGCTGTAGAACAGGAGCAGTTCTGGTTGCACTGTGAGAACAGAGATTGTTCCTCATAGGATATTTGAGGGGTCCTAAGGGGGAAAGTGCAGATTATGAGTCTTATGATATTTTTTATTTTTTTTTGCAATATGTCCCTAAATATGTCACCAGCCAAATACACAGCATGTCCAAATGTATGCAGACACCCCTTATATAAATGGATACAATATCAAAAATTCACTGAAAATGTCCACATAACGTTACTGTTATTTCCGTATATTTCCTAACTTCTCTGAACACAATCTCAGCCTCGGTCTAACAGAGCTGAGAGCACTTTCCATTGTCCATAGAGGACACGGTCGTAGGCTGCAGTACCCGTTATAGGACACAGTGAGGCCAGCCATGCGCATGTTGTCACACTTGGTGCCAAACTGCAGGAGCATGAGCAGGTAGGCCGAGAAGGAGGCGAGGAAGGACAGCTGAGCTCCAGAAACCACGCTCAGCTTATACCTCTTCATCAGCAGACCACCCAAGAAGATCCCCACAGCAACCACTGGCAGATTCAACACACCTGCATGAGAGCAGTGCAAGAGATAAGCTGACATAGTTCAGAGCACAGAGGTATGCATGGCATTTTTGCATAAGCAGGGAGAGGACGAGGAACGTGGATCTACCAACTACTATAAAGTCAGCAGTCAGTGAGAGGGTCTACCTCTAACTCTATATAACATCAGAATAAACCCATATAAACATATTATCAGCGTTCAGCCAGTGTCTACCTCTAATTAACTCTATATGACATTAGAATAAACCCATATAAACATAAGTCAGTGTTCAGTTGGAGCGTCTACCTGTAATTAACTCTATATAACATTAGAATAAAGCCAAATAAACATGTCAGTGTTCAGTCAGAGCGTCTACCTGTAATTAACTCTATATAACATAAGAATAAACCCATATAAACATAAGTCAGTGTTCAGTCGGAGTGTCTACCTGTAATTAACTCTATATAACATTAGAATAAACCCAAATAAACATAAAGTCAGTGTTCAGTTGGAGCATCTACCTGTAATTAACTCTATATAACATTAGAATAAAGCCAAATAAACATGTCAGTGTTCAGTCAGAGCGTCTATCTGTAATTAACTCTATATAACATTAGAATAACCATCAGGCTTCAAAACCTTTTGCCTGCTCACTATGTACTGCACAAAGTGGGCCTTGATTCTGCAGTGGTGCTTTGCTCTGATGGAATGTAATGACGGAATTTGTATTTCCATTATGACCCAAAACTAGTGGAGGACAACATACTCACGTCCTGTTCCTGAGGAAAAAAAATGGAGATGTTCCTGCTTAAAGGGTGCCTGTAAACATTCAGTAGATCTTAACAACAGAAACCCACCAATAAGAAAGTTGGCTCTGGAGGCAGACTGGCCGAACTGCTGTTCCATGTACTTGGGTTTGAAGGTTATCAGGCCGATTAGTGAGTTGAAATTCAGGACACTTCCACAGAGCAGCAGGACGTAGGCAGGGGTGCCCAAGAGTTTCTTCAAGGAGGGCAAGAAACCTGCGCAAGATAACAATGTATCAAAGTACAGGATTGGTCAAAAATAATATTTACACAATTTTATCTTGTAATCAAAATTCCACGGCCCAATGCATCAGACAAGGCATGTCTGCCAAACATTTGTTACTGGATTGCTTCTAATGGAAGCTTCTAACACTTCTGCTGGAAAAAGGCAGGATTCTCCTGGTTACTGGTTTCATGTCAAGGCGGTTGAAAACTACCTGGTAAACCAGCTCTTGACCAGCATAATGTATGTTGCATTTGGTTTTGGTCATACTGTTAATACTGGTCATAGTGGTAGACCAGCTTGGGGATTGTGGTCATTCTTGTGATGTGATACTGATAATGCTGGTCATGCTGTTCAATTTGGTCATGCTGACTGACCAGCATGGACATTCAGGTCTTGATGGTGGTCATCATACTGGTAGACTAGCTTGGTGTTGTTGGTCATGCTGGTAAATTAGCTCAGTCATGAAGCTTATTATGGTCATGCTGGTCAACCAGTATTCTTGGTCATGCTGATTTTTAAGCTTCATCAGGTTGATCAGGCTTCTAGACCAGCTAAACCATCAAACATAAACATACCCTATGCTGCCAGCATAACCGGCGTGACCGTGAACAGCATGGTTGCCTTTAAAATCCATTGCTTTCATAAGAAGACCTGAAAGAAAGTTCGAAGTACAACAAGGGGACTTGCCTTTCGCAATGTCCACCAGCTTCGTAGCTGGTGTGGCTGGATGTGTAGCATGTTCCTGGTTGGCAAGATGAAGACTGGGATTGTCTTTATGTTCCTCATCCTGCTTGGTCAAAGAGCGAGGGAGGAACCAGAAAGGAATGCCGGCCACAAGCATGATAGCAGACGACACCATAAAACCGAGCCACCAGGCACCCACCCACCGTGCGTCCTTTGGGGTGATGGTCACAGTGTCTGCAAAGAGGAGTCAGATACACTAAGATCTTTTTTTTTCTCAGAAGGCATTACCACCCACAATGGGCAGCACAGTGGTCCACACGATCAGCATCAGTCTAGACTTTTCACTCCAGCAGAAATCACATCCACATTCCATGCAGCCCAACATGCATGTTCCACAGACCATCTTCCATGGGATATGCCAGAAGACCCACCACAAGTGGCCTTGTGAGGTTGCTAACTGGACTCTAGAGGACTGGCAGTGTGGTCCACTGACTCACAGGTTTGAGCTGATGGTAGTGTTCATGTGTGGTGTGCAAGGCACTGTGCAGGCTGATGGTTGTTCCATTTGGGTGTGGGGTGTATTTTCATGGCATGGGTTGGGTCCACTAGTCTACTTAAACACGACATTGACCGGTGCCAGTACATTTCATTGCTTGGTGACCATTTGCAGCCATACACGGATTTCATGTACCCCCATAATGACGGGATATTCTGGAAGGAGGACACTCTGTGCCATTGGGCACAAGTCGTTCAGAACTGGTTCTATGATGTATTCCCAGTTCACATGTGACACACAGTGCCACTTCAAAATCCTATTTTGGCATGGTAGTGTATTTAAGTGTATTTATGAGCCATGACCCATAATGTAACACACACACACACACACACACACACACAATGTCAGTCAAAAGTTTGGACACCCTGACTGACCCAGTCAACCATATTGGGTTTTAAAAGAATGTTATAAAGCACTTACCAAGGTCAACAAATCCGATGTCCACATACAGTTTGGCACACATAGAGCCCAGCAGGTAACCAAACATGGGCCCCAGCAGTGTGATGGTCTGGAGGCAAGCTGTTAAAGGAAGATTTATGATAAAAAGAAGAAAGAAAATGGACTTTTTACAGAGTTACATGATACAGATATACTTTAGAAATAAAGAAAACAAGAATATTCCTGCTGAAAATTAAGAGCCCAATAAAAATAATAATTTATGTTTTCATGCTTGTTTATCTGCACATGCAATTGTTTCATTTAATGTTGCAATAAATACAATATATCGCAGAAAGATAAAATAATGCAATGTCATTTTTTTCCAGTGTTGTGCAGCCCTAAAGATGCTGTTACTAAATAATTAATTTAGTCTCTTAAAATCGCGATGCCCTTTCACATGTATTGTTTCCATTATTTTGTCCATCTCCTGCACATAACTGGACAGAACAATAGCAGAATGGTATGAAAATATAATTTGCCTATGTAGAACGCAGAGTTCTCTGCTTTTGCAAAGTCGTCGATGTATGAGATGCCGAGAGGAGTGACTGGTGTTTCTCCTATCCCCCTCAGAGCATTTCCCAGGAACACATAAACCCACATGTTGGAACCAGGTTCTTTCACACAGAGGGCGCCTGCAACAACAAAGACCTTCCACTTACATTCAGATTAAAAGGCAAAATAACCGTTTTTCATTCCATACAGAACCATTTCTGACACACGTGGACACCCCTTCTAATGAATGTGTTCAGCTACTTTAAGTTGCACCCATTGCTGACACAGATGTGCAAATGCACTCACAGCTTATCTAGTCCCTGAGAAAAGTACTTGCAATAGAATAGGACTTTCTGGAGCAGATAAACATGAATTCAATGGCAGCTTGTCTAATGCCTGGTGTAAGCTAGAGGGCTATAACCCCCCCCCCCCCCCCTCCCCAGCACTGAGCTGTGGAGTGTTCTCTGGAAAGATGGAGCTCCATCCATCAATTTTGGGATGAGGCCAGGTGGAGATCAGCCAATGTCCTGACCTCACTAATGCTTTTGTCACTAAATGCAATCAGATCCTCACATCAATGCTCCAGATTCTAGTAGACATGCTTTACTGGACAGTAGAGACAAGAAGGATAAAGTCTTAAATACTCTTGATGTCCTTCTTCTTGATTAGACAAAGGCTTCATTTTTAAGAGTGTAATAAAGTTTCAGTTTGATACCTGTGTCGAGGCTGCCTGAAGACCCCTGATGTATGTCCAGGTAATTGCTTTTTGTGCTGGGACCCTGGCAGGCCACTATGTTGACAGTTTGATTCAGTGAGCTTTGAATAACCGTATCATATTTATACCTGTGAAAATGAAACACAGGCGAAGGATAAAGCATTCCCTCTGAAGTCCTGCCATCTGAAAATATCCCACACAGGACCAAGGTACAGAAAAGCCCAGAAAATCTGCTGATGTAACCATACCGTCCCATGAAGAAGTGCGGCAGTCCAGTGATAGCAGAGCCAACAGCCATTAGAAAACAGCCGGATCCGATGAGTCTGGGTCTGTGTAACTTTGCCCCAAAATGACTGACCAGTGCCAAGAAGAGCAGATTCCCTGCAGAAGAACAGCATCACAATCAGTGAGTACAAACATCTTGAAGGTTGAAGGTATTACATCTACAACCTACGTCTGCATTTCATTTTTTATTATTAAAGCAAGATGTTACAAATACATTACAAGTTCAAGATGCTGATCTCCTGCCATCTCCTGGCTTTTACATTCAGATGGGTTTAAACACTCCAGCAGCACTGCTGTGTCTAATCTTCTCGCACCAGCACAACACACCCTAACACACCACCATCATGTCAGTGTGACTGCAGTGCTGAGAATGACCCACCACCCACATAATAGCTGCTCTGTGGTGGTCCTGTGGGGTCCTGACCATTGAAGATCAGGGTGAAAGGAGGAGAATAAGGTCTGCAGAGAAACAGATGAACTACAGTCCGGAATCATGGAACTACAGAGTTCTCCTGTGTGGTCAGAGGAGCTGATAGGATGAAGAGTGAATGTGGAAACAAGGAGGTGGTCATAATGTTATTGGAGCAGCTGTGGTCTGGTGGTTCCAGCCTTGTGACTTTGAATCCCTGAACTGGCACCGAAGTCCCCAGCTGCTTACATGGAGGATAGGGCTGCCCACCGCTCCGGGCACGTGGTGTGTGAATTCAGTAGTGTGTATGTGTGTATCACTGTGTGTGGATGGGTAAAATGCGGAGGTCTAATTCCCCTGTGTGCAAAACACAGAAGGTCAAATGACCCCACTACTCACTGACAACAAAATAAAGCAATGTCAGATGTTGCTGCAAACCTGGTAAAAGATTAGACACTGGAGAGAAATGTCTCTATGACATTTTGGCCAGTTGACAGTTTTGTCGAGGGGTGAATCTTTCTACCAACAGAAGATAAGCAGAAGAAGGTAGTTTCGACAAAGTGCCCACCATGTAGACACCTTCACCTGCAGTGTTGTCGAAAATGAGAATCCTGGATTGTTCTGGTTCTGTTTGAGATCCAACCACAGTCATGTTTGAGTATGAAGGGCTGCCATTGCTGTGGAGCGACACACTGCCTGTAATGCTGGTGTGATGATCTGTGGAGCATTGCATACGACTTTAAGTCAACCCTCAGCGATGTGTCCTCAGTGCAGGACATCCTACAGTCACATGTGTTGCCTCTCATGGCAGGGCTTCCAACTGGCGTTTTCCAGCAGGATAATGCTCCACACAGCAAGGGTTTGACAGGAATCTTTCTGTTAGATTGCAAGACTTCCTTAGTCTACCCAATTTATCGCCAGTCAAATATTTACGGGACCAGCTGAAATGCCAACTTCAGCAACCTATGAGTGTGCAGGATCTACAGGCCCAGCTGCAACATCGGTGGATAAATGTGCTGCAGGATGCCATATGGAACCTGTACACCTACATGCCCAACCATGTCTTATCTTGCATACAGACTGGAGGCCCAACAGGGTTCTAGAGCCTCCTTTCAATTGTAGGGGTTTCCCAATAAACTCATCCTTTAACTCTAATATTTTAATCACTCACTTAAAATATAGTCTAAAGCAGAATTGATTTTATATGTAGAGTAAAAAATAGTCTTAATTTTTAATTGATTAAAGGATGCTCTATATCAGGCCTTAAAAAATAATAATATAATAAAATAATATTCAAATTGTTTTTCTTAACTTGTGTCCACATATTAAAGTGCTATCGGAATAGTGTCGAGGTGGGAATTTCAGGTCCAAGTCCAAGGATTTTGTTTCCGACTGCCTGGACGGCTCTGCGGTGGCTCAGCCTGCAAAGCCATTATTAACAAAATGAAATCAAGGTTGAGTAAGGGCTGTTATTGTTCTATAAATGCCCACCCTGGAATAGTGCATTATTATTAATGCTATTATTGCTTCTTTTTTCTTATAATCTACAGTCTTGTATCATATTAAAGTATCATGTACAGTTATATAATTTACTGTCCTCACAAACACACACAGCCAAACACAATGTTCTCTTTACCCATTTCAAAGCTGCCGTCAATAAGGCCAACGAGAGAGCTGGACAGGTCGAATCTTCTCTCTATCTGAGTGATGGAGCTCTTCATGTAGGTGCCTGACAAGGCTTTGGAGAAGTATGCAAAGGACAGGGACATGATGAACATCTGCAGGATTTACAGGACAGAGAAGCAGAGGAATATCAGCCTCCTGCACTGCAGCTTCAGGCAAGTTATGTGGACCTTTATTAGTCTTCAGTTTTCAAATTCATACAAACATCCAAATTCTGTTATTTTTGCATCTCAAATGAAGAATTGATTGATGTGTAAAAAAAATAAGGTAAAACTATAAATACATCCCACAAAATTGGTCAAGAGTTCTAAAGGTTAACCTCGAAAGATATAACTATTGTTTTGTAATACGGTCCTTGTCCAAACCAGTCTTAAAACATGTTTTGAAAATTGTTTACATTATGCAGCTGTTTCAGGCTCTCATATTCCTTAATATATTGGGGCCAATTGACCCCTTAAAACCACCAAACCGTATATTCTATCTATTCTTGACAAGAATATGTCGCAAATCCACCTAAACGTTTTGAGTTTGTGTGCAAAATCACTACTTAAAATGGTTCTGAAGGCAGCACTACCTCTGAGGCAGAACAAACACAACTGGTTCAGAAAATAACCAATAAAAATAAGCAGTAAACAGAGCTTTAGGAACTAATTTCTGCTCCTCATAGCATTATGTGGATTCATTACATGAAAGATGTGCAATTCAGTAAATTACCAGTTCTTTTAACTGGTCATTCTCTGAAATAATGCATTTGTTCTGCCTCAGAGGTAGTGCTGCCTTCAGAACCGTTTTGAGTTATAATTTACAAGTTACAAAAAACAATTAGAAAATACTGTAATATACTCTGAAACCACTCCAATGTCCCATTCCATAACTTCCACTGAAAACCAAGAAAGTATTTCCTTCCCCTATAAAGGTTTAGTGTGACAGTGATGATGTGTGAACCTATGCAAACATCTTGAAAATATATAAAACACACACATACCTTTAGATTGGAGCAGCGGGGAGTCTCTTTGTCAACAGTACATAACGCCTGTTGGCTGGTCATTTTTGAGTTCTCTTCCTCACACGGGTCTACCATTTTAATTCTGAGAACAATTAATTAAAAAAATAACTTTAAGCTGTCGTTGTTTGTAGTTTGTAGTGAAAAAGTAATCAGTAAGAATCGTGTAAATCTACCCCAGTCTGCTGACACTGCCTCAAAATGTACTTTAAAGAAGCCAAACATACCTTATGACAGAGTGGGGATTAAGATTTAACCAGCTAGAAGAGACGAAGGTCAGTTTTTCATGATTTCCATCTTCATAATAGTTGACTGAACTTTCCTAAAGCAGAAGAAAACTAAAAACAGACCATTCTGTTATGAGGGGTAAATAAGAGAGAGGCAAGAAAGCAAAAATATTAGATTTGGCATGACCTCATAGAGCACAAAAACATTTTTTCAGTGTCCCAACCGTACTTACAGCAATAATCCCCCTGATTAAGCTGTAGTAATTCCCCTCTGCCAGCCACGGCCCCCTGAGTCATCTATTCAGCTGTAGATGGGGGTGTTGAGTGGGGGGGGGTGGGCTTGAAGACATTTGATGAAATTCTAAGGAGGCTTCTCAGGAGGAGTCTGAAAGAAATGGAGGAGAAGAATCGATAAATGAAGACCTGCTGGAAGAACAAAAACCTGCAGAGTGTTCGGAAGAGTGCAAAACAGAGGGAAAACAGAGACAGTGAGGAGGAATGAAAGGAAGAGAGGGAGAGTAAAGGGAGGGTGAAAGCAGGGAGAGGTGAGTTCGCCTGTGCTCGGAGGGATCAGGTGTCTACTTTTCAAATCGTTGGCCTGTCCCCGGCCAGTCCAGTCAGTGGCTGCCGCTGCACACAGACAGCCACACAAAGGCCTTTGGCCATTTCCATTCTGCCCACATGCCAGATCCCGGGGGACACCCTTTACACAACAGACACTTCTAAAGGACTGTTCCATCCAGCCCAAGCAAGGCTCTCAATAGTGCCACCATGGTTTGTTTACATCAATGGATACTTCATTTTTA
The DNA here is from genome assembly GCA_034509495.1 of Acestrorhynchus altus. NCBI lineage: Eukaryota > Metazoa > Chordata > Actinopteri > Characiformes > Acestrorhynchidae > Acestrorhynchus > Acestrorhynchus altus. Next base: position 2,687,732 of record CM067501.1, read on the forward strand.
ACACAATAGTTGTGTGTTGCCTTAAACGAGCTTTGTAACACATGATTGTTCTCTCTCAAATTCATTCTGTACATTCCTGAAACAGTGGCTCGAATGGACATGAGCGAAACCTACACTGACCAACAGACGACGAAACAAAGGAACCCTGGAGCACCAACCTACCGGTCACGTTCCACCCATGGCCAGGATTTTGTGCCATTATTATTTTCCCCAGCGATTGGCTGACCTAGTGTTTGTGCCTCACAGGGGTATGCCCAGTTTTGTCCGAGGAGCACTCTTGGGTCTAAGCCAAGGGAATGTGCTATTAACATTGCTAGCAGCCGGTGGAGCAGCCAAAGCCAAGCAGCTTTGGGAGCTGGGAGAAAGCAGTGCAGGGATTAGGACTTTGCCATTGACACATTCCTGCACACAACCGAGGCTGGAGACGAGACTTTATTCTCTTAACCCCTTAACCTTTACAGACCTGTCCGATTTCTTCCACCTAATAACGACTCGGGATTTTGCATGGAATGAGCTGCAGGATGCACACGTTCAGAGATGGGAAGTCGTGAAAAAGTAATTGGGTGGCACTTCATTTGGACTGCTCCTTTAGATTTTGGTTTGGAAGGCCAGGGTAAGAGTTACAGTGAGGTCAGGATGTTGGATGCCCACCATCCCACCTCATTCCCAATTCCCCAACTCTTTCAAAAAGTACTAATACCTCCAGCATTCCGGTTCATTCACAGTTATTGGAGTAACTGCCTCTACTGTCCAGGGAAGAGCTAGATCTCTACTAGATTTTGGAGTATTGCTGTGAGGATTTGATTGAATTCAGTGACAAGAATGTTAGTATAATATTAGAGGCCATTCACCACCCACCTCATCTGCAACTTCCCAACTTATCCCAAAGGTACTGATGGAGCTCCATCGTTCTAGAGAACACTGCTCCACAGCTCAATGTTGGGGGACGTTATACCCCTCTAGCTCATGCCTGGCATGTGTTTTATTTCGACTGCAGGGTGGGGTGGTGTCCATCTCCCATCTCCTTCACTCTCTCAGTGGCCCACACCCATAGCTGCTGACCTGAACGTTTCCCAGTTGGCCAGTCCATCACTGCAAATTAGCTTTTGAAATGAATAAATCCCAAAATGAAACCCCTTCGCCTAAGCCTTGGGTCTCTATAACATCTATGCACACCTCCCTGCTTACCTCCCAGTCTTAGAATAGAGCCTCACTCCTTCCAGTCGTGGTGTATTTGTGCTGTTTACTCCGAAACAGCTCTCCTCTGAAGTCCTACTGATGATAAGGTCAATGAAAGAGATGAATCAGGAACACATGCTTCCCAGTATGAAGTCCTCCCTCCTCCCAGCAAATTATTACCAAATCCATTCCTCATTTTTCTTAGATAATTAAGGAGGTTTTTCTCTGTCATTTGACAGTTAATAAAAGCATTACTATGAACATATTACCGTATTCATCCTCCACATTTAACCCATACACATACTGAAACACTCACATACACACTAGTGAATTCACACACTAGGGGGAATAAGCACAAATAAGGAAGCCCTATCCACGGCACCCAGGAAGCAGCTGGGGAGTTAAATGCCTTACGCAAGGGCATTTCAGGAAATTGGACCGGCAACCTTCAACAACAAGGCCACAGCCGCCCCAACAAAGACTTTGCCTCAGCAGGAATCAAACCTGGGCTGCAGTAAGAACAGAACCTGACCATTAGACCACTAGGGTCACAGTTGGTGACCTATTAGTTGGTAACCTATTAGTAATGACGGGATTTTTACTGAATCATCAGCAGGAGGATGTACACATACAAATAATTGGAAGACTGAAAGACTGAATAACTGAGGAAACTGCATAAATATCTTAAGCCCTATTCGGGCAAAATAAGTTTTATCTGGGGAGGTGGAGTAAAGTATTTCTACTACAGCACGTCTGAAATTTATGACCGATTCATACGGGATATTCAGTATAAACGACTGTCTGCTCTGCACTGACCTCTCCAACAAAATATGGGTAATTCATGGCTTGACTGCTGATAAAGTGTCAGACGATGATAACCAATCGTATAACCCATGAAAGTTTGGGTTGAAATTAAATACTCCACACAAAGTGTGGACTGAACCAGTCCATACACACCTGTATGCAAGTCCACGCAAGACTCCTCACCACCTCAGTACTGAGAAATCAGGCTGAACGCTCCTTTCCCATTAGATATGAGGGAATATTCACCCACATCTCGATTTAAACAGGATTAATATAACCTGAGCTTATTTTTACAGAAGGTAAAAGAGTCCAGACCCTTTACCAATGCAGGAACTTGGTTAAAATGAGTGATATGGTACATTTGTACAGGACTAAAGTCACTGAAAATCTCCATCTGTTTAACTAATCCCATCCAAATTGGGATTTTATCAGAAGAGAAATGGAAGTAGCTGTAAAGTAGTCAAACCAAATGTGCAAAGACAGGGAAGATGCATTGAAATCACCTGATAAGTGAGGACAGTGAGGCTCACTTAAACTGCATTTTAGTACAAAAATGAATACATCACTGCCCACTTCTTTACATCCATTAAGCTGGTTTGGATTTTAAGCAGTCCATTCACTAGCAGTAAGAAACATCTCACTTTTCAACCCTGTTCTGCACATTTTATGATTTTTCCTGCTCCCTTCACACTTGGTTAATCAGGTCATTAACAGGTTAAGATGGAAAGATTTAAAATGGGCAGGGCAGGGGTGCCTCCAGGACCTGGAGATAGAGGAGATAGAGGCCATGGTGTAATTACACTGAACAAGAAAAAATCAGCCAGAGTTTCTTCTTCGTTGTGTCTGTATGACAGTGTGGTCATGTTTCACTAGGCTACATTGAAACCCCACGGTTTCTGTTATTGCTCTGTTCTGTCTGCATCCAGAACCAAATTTTACCACAGAACAGACTATTAGTCTGCTCACCTCCCAGACTGAGCAGAGTAGACCACTGTTTTTTATGGAAGTGTATTTATGCTGATTATTATAAAGCAGCACTCCTGTGTGTGAGTCCCTAAATAAGGAATGAGGTGTGACTGTGTTGTTCTTTGGGAGTTAACAGCGACACAGAGGAACTCATTAAGAAACTCGTTCAAATTTTGAACAACTTTCGAACAAAAATAAGCAGGAAAAAAACAGTGAATCATAATTGATTTCTGATTCATTCAGCATTGGACGCCTAACGGGGCAGCTGTGGTGGTTAGAGGACCAGCCTCGCGACTGGCAGGATATGAATGAAGAGCCCCAGGCTGCCCACCACTGGTATGTGTGCTCACTGACCCCTAGATTTAATTTGTGTGTGTGTGTGTGTGTGTGTGTGTGTGTTAAATGCAGAGGATAAATTCCTCAAATGTACTTAAGCTTTAGAACTACAGACCAATTTTGTGGGATGTTTTTGTAGTTTGACGCACTTTTATTCACCAAAAAAATGAGAAAACTATTTATAAGAGACAGTCATACATACAATATGTTTCCATGGCATTCTAGGCCACTAAAATGTGTCTTCATTTGAAATAAAAACAAAAACAGAATTTTTTTTATAAAGTTTTGATTAAAACTTTACTCCCGACCTAAATTTGGTTGTTTGTTTTGTCCTTGTCTCCTCCCTCACTCCGCCCTTTCCCAGCAGCTCAGATTTGTAACCCCGCCCCTTCATTATCATGTCCCAAGTGTGGTCAATGTTGTGTCTCAGCCTGTTTTTGTCAGTCCATGTTGAAGATTGTTGATGTCAGTCCTTGTGGATGGTGTCATCGTGTTTGTACTTGTTATAGTTATAGTCATCCAGTCGGTTTGTTTGTTTACCTTGTGTTTTGTTTACCTGTGTTTGTTTGAAATCCTTTAGTTTTGTATTTTGTTTATTTTCATTAAATCCGCAAACCCCAGCGTTTACCTTCGCTGGATAATAATAATGGTACAAATGACATACAAAAACAACCTGAATGTCCTTTATTGTTTTTGTTATTTGTGTATTTATCAGTGTTGTCCCTTCTCAAGACTTTTATTCTCAATTGTTTCTCATTTTCCTGTAAAACTAAATATCTGGGTCAGTTATGTAACTAGTCACACCTGCCAAATGATAATGTACACATAGACAGAGCAGTAAACATGCACTGGAAGTCCCTTTTGCACTTAAACTGGGATTTAATTCAGTGGAGACCACCATTGTCAGATAAGTCTTCTAGCTTCTGTAACACCTCATCCATTATTTAAGAAAAATGGCAAAATGATTTGGATATATTTCCCATAAAAGGAGGACATCATAGAGTGAAGCACATATTTCTGATTCATCTCTGATTGTCCATATTGTCAGGAGGACTTCAGATTAAACAGCCCTAACACACTATGACAGAAAGGAGTGTTTTTCTGTTTATGCAACAGAGAAGGCCATAGACGTCCTTAAAGACCCACAGCTTAGCCCAAATGGTTCAATTTCAGTTCAGCCTGAGGGTGGGGTTTGTTTTGGATTTATGATGTACGGTTTGGAGACTGTGGCTCTGTCTAAAAAACAGGAGGCTGAGCTGGAGGTGGTGGAGATGAAGGTGCTTGAGATTTTCATTGGGAGTGACGAGGATGGACAAGAATAGAAATGAGCAGATCAGAAGGACAGTGAAGGTGGAGCAGTTTGGAGATAAAGCCAGAGAGGCCAGGTTGAGATGGTTTGGACATGTGTTGATGAGGAACAGTGGATATATTGCACAAAGGATGTTGTAGATGGAGCTGTCGGGCAGAAGGAGAAGAGAAAGACCTCAGAGAAGGTTTATGGATGTAGTGAAGGTGGACATGGAGATGGTTGGTGTAACAGTAGAGGAGGCAAGGGATAGGGCAAGATGGAGGCAAATGATCCGCTGTGGCAATCCCTAAAGGGAGCAGCCGAAAGAGGAAGAAGAATTATTGCATTATTATCAGATGTTGACACTGTATGGATGGGAGTGGAGTTACACAGAGCAGCTGAACATTTAGAAGAGCTGCTTACATTTAAATAAATATAAATCTGCACAATCCACCTAACATTCCAACCTGTCAAACAGCTGATAATATGAAGGGAACCATGACCTGGAATAGGGAGGCAAAAGATAAAGTTAAATTCCAAGAAAGTTACTGAAATAGGGCCTAAGAAAGAAGCCTCAGCCAATGGTCCACCAATAGAAGCTTCACATCCCTATCACTCTTTGGCAACATGTACTACTGGAATCTCTTTGAAGGACCTCAGGAGTGAATTCACCGCAAGCAGGCTTTATACAGTGACGACCTTTGATTAAGAACATCAGAACATTTAGTATCGTCACTGTAAATGCAGCTTTCCTGCACTATAAGAAAATGTCCCCTAGACATTGTTAGCCAGATTCAGATACCTTGTACAGGACTGTAATGCTGAATGATGCATTATGGTTGACTTATTTTCCTTCTTGTTTCTCTTGGTCATAAACTGAATCATGTGGATGGTCCTCTGCATGAAAAGGAACAACCTAATTTTTGATGAGAGATTCAACACTCTACATTTACAACTCTAGGCCAATTTTGTGGGAGACGGTCACACATGCCAGATATTTTCAGGTGATCCTAGGCTACTTAAATGTATCTTCATTTAAGGATTTTAATATTTGCATGAATTTGATGTTGTTTTTATCAAAAATGTACTTCTAGAGTGTTTTTGGATTGATATTTTGATGAGCTATTTGAAATTATTAGATTAGATATTTACAATAATACATTTTAAAAATATTTCAAAATAAATCCAAATAAAACAAAAGCAACAACAACCCGAATTTCCTGGATGATTTTTGTTATTTATGTATGTATCAGTATTAGCCCTTCTTGGGACTTTTATTCTGAAATTTGAACTCTGTGTGAGCAAAGAAAGAGAACAAATAACCCCTTCCTTCTCATTTTTCTGGGTCAGTGAGATCATTAGCCCCACCCCCTCTCTCTGATCAATCAGAGTCTGTATGCAGGTTGATCATGTACATGTGGACGGAGCAGTAAACATGCACTGGAAGCTCCTTTGGCTTTTAAACTGGGATTTAATTCATTTAGAAACAAGCGAATTTGTTGTGTTTTCTAAGGTGGATTACTCACTAATAATCCATCACACAATGATGAGACCACCGGTATCTTGTCTGTAGATTATGCTGATCCTGAGATATGATGCTGATAAAACAGAATGTAACTGCCTGCAAAGTGTGGATCTCAGGTTCTAAGTGTTAATGAACTTTTTTTAATCATTATTATATAATAGTTTCATTTAATTATGTGATTGGCTGATCTGTTAGTGAGTGTATATGAATGTTAGTCCGTAACTGTAAAACTAATATGCTTTATGCAGTTATGGGAATGAGGGACTGAACCATTGTCTCATATTGGGTCCTTGGTCCTTGGATTTTAATGCCACCCCATCACAACAAATGCTCCTCCTACAAGTACAAGGCAGTGGGTGGAGTGGACCAGGGGTCTTAAACCATATCTGCAATAGGCCTGTGTGGCAGCATCACATGCTTCTGGTTGCTTAACCAGTTGGCCAGTCCTCAAACCACTGCTCATGTGTGCGCCAGTTCGGCTGGAATGAAATCTGCAGTGGACAATGAGACGTTTTGTTGTGGACAACGCCATCTGTCGGAGATATGGGAATATTGCTGTTTCACTAAGCACTACTGACACCTAATGATATTTTCTCGGTGGGATGTAATAACAGTTGGTCAGGTAATATCAAAACTCCAGTCTCTACAGGTCTACATGACCATCACATGATTATATACAGGTATGGCATATTCATCACTGCATCCCAGTCAAACAGTTCAATACGAAATGAAAGGACAATTATGAGCAACGACTAAATACCTTTCCTTTGTCAACATGAAGACCTGACCTGAGCGTTAGCCTTTACTGGAAATGATCGAACACTAAGTACTGTATGTAACAGCGTTCACCTCTGTTAATGTGCGTGGGTGCTATTGATCTATGTACTGAAGATAGTGGTTATTTAGCAGCACTCGGTGCAGAATCACTGTATTTTACATTTTTGAACTGAAAAAATGACTATTATACATCCATAACATGTATTAATATTGTCTTCCAGTTCATATACTAATACATGTCCTGACCTAATGACCTCTTCTGCACTGCAGGTCTGAATGGTCAGTGGGTAAGCGTTCTGATGGCTTTTTCACTTGGACGTGGTTCAGCAACCCACACACAGATATCTAACCAGGCTTGGGGCCAAACCTGTGTTCAGTGCTTTTTGCTAAGTGTTGCCCTTGATTGTTCAAAGTGTACCACGTGTTTCTGTCCGTTTATTAATGACCGTTGCCTGTGTTTCTCACTTTTCTCTCTGCGTCTTTGCTCATTTTTTCCCTCACGTTGACATCTCCTTTCGTTTTTGAATCCCATTTGGCTAAATATATTATTAAGGAATTACACCACTCTGCCTCGTTCCATTCCATTGTTTCATTCGTCATAAAAGTTTGACACCAGTATAAAGAATTCAGATTCAGATCATATAAAAAAGGAGACACAAGGCCTTTGCGTAACAGCAACGCCATATTTCTTACATAACAATATAAGAAAATGCTGATAAACCAGACTGACAGTAACCTCTAAGTCTGCTGTTGGCAGTTTGCAACATGCAGCTCCAGAGCCGCACGAAATCCATCCATCTCTGTACAAGTCCATAAGATTCACTACGTGTATACAGTGTGACTGTGGCCTAAATAGTGGGTCTGTTTTGAGTGCAGGTGATTTCAGGTGAGTCCAGGCAGTGAAGTTAGATAGTGGTCTCTCTGTCCAGGTCGTCCTTGCATTTGACGAAAGCATTTGTGCCTTTTCCATTGGCGCTGGTGGTGCCGTTGCCTCCCTGCTCCGTTTCTCTGGCTTGCTTCTCCAAGGCCAGTTGCTTCTGGCGGTGAGACAGTCTGTTGTAGACCAGCCCGTACAGCAAGTAAGTGAGAGAGTACAAGCCATAGATCAGTCCCAGGAACGTCACCCTGGAGGACAGGAGACAGCGGTGTATCATACACTGGGCCATGAGAGCTTTTCTGTGTCTCAGAACTCATTGAATTGATTCATACATCTGCACCTCCTACCTCCATGTAAAGCTGCTCATATACTCTTGTAAATTCCAGGGTGTTTATTTGTTTATTTTTATTATATATTTATTTTTCTTTTCAGGAATAGTTTCAGAATGTTTTCTCATAACCTGGACAATGACAGAGCTGACAAATGCAATGACAAACATAGTGTGGGTGCAAGAATTTAAATAAAACTGCCATCGCTTCTGAAATAAGAAACAACGAATCGCATGGTGTCCTGCAGGGTGAGTAACAGTGTGTGTAAGAGTGTGTGTAGTGTGTCTGATAACCCTAAAGAGTTCCTGAAAGGCACTTTTCTCAGTCCATATTTCTGTCCGGTGTGTGAGCGCTTACCTGAACGCATTAGAGTCGTACAGTCGACAAGCCCCTCGTCCACCACATCGCTTCACACCCCATTTAAGACACGTTCTGTCAATCAAAGCTCCGAAATATATAGGAGGAGGGATTGCACCTGAAACATATTCATAATCAGCCAGTCTAGATTCATAATATGGACAAAAGTACTGGGACACCTGCTCCTGCATGGTTTCTTCTGAAATTAATGGTATGAAAAAAATGAGTTTATCCTATTTTGTTAGAGTGATGGACGATCCTCTCCCCACCTCATCCCCAACTGCCCAACTCATCCTTCTCCATCATTCCAGAGAACCGAGTTCCACTGCTGTACTGCTCCGTGCTGGGGGGCTTCATACCCCTCTGGCCCTCACTCGGCATTAGGCATGGAACTAACAGGTTCGTGTTTGTTTTTCTGCTCCATTGATTCTTATTCTATTGGCAGTTCTTCTCTACAGGGACTAAACATGCTCTCTGTGCATTTGCACATCGATGTCAGCAATAGGTTCGACTTAACGTAGATGAATGTGTTCATTAGAAGTCCATAGATTAGTCCATGAATTAAAACAAGAGATGGTTTCTCACCCAGCGTCCTGACAATCAGTGTCTGCATCCCAAGAGCCAAAGACTTCAGATCAGGCTGGATGGATCTATACGTAACAGAGCAGACCAGAAGTTCATTTGCAGTGCCTGATCAGTAGATGAGCTAGATACATGGATGGATTTTCTGTAAACAATCACCTGAGCAGGACCATGTATCCAGGAGTGGCTCCACTAGCCGAGATAAAGGCCCCCAGGACTGAAATCCCCATATACAACTTGAACATGTTGTCACAGTTTTCACCGCGTGGGCACTGACCCAACACCGTGGACCTGTTTACAGCTGGCAGGAGAGCTTCCTCAACACAGGTGCAGTTGTGGAAGATCTTTAATGGGAAACAGAGAACATCTCACTGTGAGTTCCTGTTTAATTTACCTCGAAACATATTTAATAATATGATTATTAAATCTTTGATCTTCGTTGTAACTATATTGAGAAATGAAGATGATATTACTAAACACAAACTGTGAGGATAAAGTTCCGACCCCCTGCGTCCTAATAGCTGGTATCTCCTCCTTTGGCTGAAATAATGTCTGTTAGATGTTTCCTAAAACGGTCAACCGTCTCTGACATCAACTGGAATAAGATGTTGCGTTTTATCCACTATGTGATGTTACAGCGTCAGTCTTATACAGTCGTACATTTCCTCAAGCCCGTGACACGTCCACCACCATGCTTCACAGTTCGTAGTTCAGCAGTTCATGTGCTGAAATAATTCAACTTTAGTTGCATCCATCCAAAGCACATCGTTCAACGAGTCCTGCTCTTTGTCTAGATGTTCTCCGGAGAACTTTAGTCTTGAGCTTTCCCTCCTTGCTCACTGCTTATGAAAATCAAACTTGTTTGTTCTCTTTCTGAGGGTTGAGGTCTTACTTGTAGGTCCTTTGATGATATTTTTGGAGACTTCCTTTCACATCTTGTGGCCTGAACCTGCTGACCTGGCGGTTTGGGCAGTTGTTTTAAATGTTCTCCACTTGTAAACGATTTAGCGACCTAACTGTAACTGGCCTTGTAAATCCCTTCCCAGACTCATTCTCATCTACAAACGTCTTTCTGTAGGTTTTGATATCAACAATCAAGAGCAAACCGCACTTATGTATGTAAGTCCTCTCTAAAAATGGTCTGATCGTTTGCAGCTGATTCTAATCTTATGGATTTTGTCACCCTCATCTCTCAGAATCGAACGTCCATATGATTATATAAGTTAACATTTCATGGGGTTTCTGAAATTTTTCACTTGACGGATGGATGGGAAAAGTATGTGGCCAGTCCTGACTCTGAATAAAGGAAAAGAGGCAGTGTAGTGGATCTGTGGGACAGCTCACCATGTCTTTGCCGACTCCGGTGGAGCTTTTGCAGCCGGCTAGGCAGGGGGAGGCGTACGTCATGCCATTGTTGGAGCAAACAGGGTCCCAATGTTTCAGGGAGCAAGAGCAGCCTGAGTTACACTGAGACAGCAGAGTCTGCTCCTGATAGGACACCTCCTGGATACTGGTGGAAAAGAGAGAGTTCAACACCAAAACCACGACTGCCTCAAAATAATATACAGATATAAGGAGGTTCTAAGACCACTGGAGAAATATTGTAGAAAAGGATATTTAAAGTTTTTTTCTGCATCAGTCTCGTAAATAAATAATTAATTTTAGGTAAAAAAATATCGTTACAAATATTTATTGAATATTATAGTGTTAAATTAATAACCAATAACTTACATTAATATTAAAAGATAGTTAAATATATATATTTTTACATACATTAAAATAAACATTGGTTAAACAATTTTGTTCTACATGCTGTAGTTTGTTTTAACAAATGTTGTGAGCAACACGTGTCCGATGTATCAAAGGTGAAAAAATAAAAAATAAAAGTCCTGCAAGCAAATTGTTGTTTAATATTATTTTTTATAATTAGTCATAAGGTCAATTAAACAGGATACAGCATTAAATAAATGGACTTTCCTGACATTTATTTGATGGTTGAGGCTTTAAAGGGTTCTGTATGATAGCAATAATTTACCTGATAATTAAATAAATTATAATGAATTACACAAAACATATCCATAAATATGATACTATTATTATGATATAATATTTATTAATAATTACATTATTTTTATTTAATATTAATAATCAGCCATAAACTCAATTAAAGAATTGAACTTTCCAGCCTTTTATTTGATGATTTGCGAATTTAAGGGGTTGTCCTCTCCAGAATCAAGTGACTCACACACGTTCAAAGCTTGGAAGGAAACGATAGTAGGGTACTCACCCCTGATAGGACACAGTGAGTCCAGCCACGTCTGTGTTTCCACAGTGCATGAAGTACTGGCTGAGCAGGAGAACGAACGATAACAAGGTGGTGATGATGGACATTTTGGACGCTCCCAGAATGCTCAGCTTAAACCTCTTCATCACAAAGCCTCCTGTCAGGATTCCCAAGGCCACAGCCGGCAGATTCATAATGCCTGGCAGGAGAGAAGAAGATCTTCAGTGTTTAAACTGTTCATGCAGCATTTAAGACAAAATCTATAACAGTAATGGTGTGACTTTCAGTAAAGTGTTGCAGAAACAGTTCTGTTTTAATTCAAGTTTATACCAGTTACAGGCCAAAACATTGGCGCCTCTCCATGCAACACTATTCCCATTAAGATGACATGTTTATTTTCCTAATTTGCACTGGAACAACACAAAAAAACCAGGAAAAATCCAATCTAATACTAAGATTAGTAATTGATTGAGAAAGGATGTGCATTGATTTCTAGAAACAAGTTTTGCAGTTCTTTCACCCCCAGTTGTGATGAGAATGTCCTGTAGACTGGGATTTCTGCAACTTTTGGTAGACCTGTATGAGCGTATGCTTCCATACTCCTGTAGATTCACCTCTTTCCTTCACACTGTGGTCTTTGCCCCAAATGCAATCCTTCCTTTTAGTCCATCATTAACATCTGTTTTGTGACCCAATTTCCACACCTCCAGAACAGGCTTGAATAGAGGTGCTATAGTGCACATGATTGTCTCATCCAGTGTGTGAAAAATGGGTCACAAAGCAGAGGTTAATGATCGGCTAAAAGGGGTGATTGCATTTTGGGTCAAAGGTCATTTGGTACGATTATATGTGAAACTAACCGACTAACAGACAGGTATTTATAGCACCATCATCCTTGTGCAATGTCATCTGCCGGAGCCTGAAGTTACTAACACCATAAACGTCAATATGCCCTGAATTTTGTTTGATTCGTCTGATTCATCATCGATGGGCGAAAATAATCCAGTCGTTCACTCTGTGATCTATCCACAGATTTTTGATGATGTTTAGATCAGTACTGTGGGGCCCATGGTGAAGTTAATGCTACACATTTAGACTGATTTTGAGGTGTTGCTTAAGATCAACATCATCCACCCTCAGGTTTAACAGTTGGACCGGTTTGCATTTCATGAATCTCTGTTTCTCCAAACATTCTTCTTCTCGTTGCAGCCAGAAGGTTTTACTTTTACTAATTAATAATACGTAATAATTCAGGTGAATTATTCTTGTTTTGTGCAGTTTCAGCGTGAGTGATTCAGCGATCACTATGACACACCCATGCGTCCAAGGAAATGTGTGAAACACAGATAAGTGGGTGAGCGAGAGAGATATCACATATCTAATCACTGACTGTGTTCACTTTACAACCTGACCTGCAATCCTCATGTATGCCAGGTTACTCCAGGTGTGTTTATATACCTCTGCAGGCCTGAAACAGCCATGCTGCTCCAGTTCTGAATAGCTAGGAGGAGAAAAGAAAGCACCCACCTATCAAGAAGATGGCCTTCGATGCAGACTGGCCATAGGTCTGTTCCATATACTTGGGCTTGAATGTGATCATTCCAATGAAGCCATTGACTTGAACCAGGCCGGTCAAGATGATAAGCATGTAGACTATGTCGCTGAAGAGTCTCTTCAGTGAAGGCAGGAAATCTACAACAAACCAAAATCCACGGTCAGGGTCTGATATATGGATGCATTAGTGTGCAGAAGTCCTGCACTATTTAATAGGATCAGCTGACTATGAGCTGATCATACACCTAAAAACCCTGAAAAAGCTCAAGATTCCCAATTCAATTCCCAAAAACCTTTCAAAAACTGTGACGTGACTGTGAAGCTGCATGCCTACATTGTTCCTGGCTTTGCTATATGATGTTCTTTGTGTGCAAACAACACTAAACACCTCATTTTTACATTTTTAATTTTTGAAAAACACATCAGTTCGTTACCAGTGTAGCACCAGTACCTTTGGCTAAGGCAGCCATGGTGACGGGGGCTTGCTTCTCAGATGTGGGCCCACTGCTGTTGTTGTCCGTAGTGAGGAAAGTATCTTGCTCGCCCTGATGGGCATCAGAGCTCTTCTTTTCTGGTTCCTCTCCTTGCTTGGGCAATGACCTGGGCAGGAACCAAAACGGAATGCCGGCCAGAAGCATCACTACACCCGTCACCAGAAAGCCGAGCCACCAGGCCCCCACCCAGCGTGTGTCTTTGTAGTCAATGGCGATGGTGTCTGTGAAGGACATAGGTAGAGTCAGTAATCTTGTGGTTTTACAGTGGTTGATGTTTATCAATGGAGCATGAACGTGGCTGTGTGGACGTGTCAATTCAGATCTTTTCAAAAACGGATTTGAGCCACTTTCATATGTGGTGCTAGATCAGACACATCTGATTTAGGGACATGTGACATGGATGTGAACGGTCAGATTGGATTGGATTGGTTATCAGCTCCTACATATTTGCACTGATGCAAAAAACCTTCCATCTAATATGAACCAACTTTAACACATTTCATAAAAAGTCAAATTAAAATCTCCCAAAAACATTTAAAGGGCAGTTTATCTGAGCCTCGGGTCAGGAATGTAATCAGACAGATTCATACGTTAACAGAGGCCCGGCATGAAATCAGTCCTCGACCTTTAGTAGGAATAACCATGAACAAGCAAACAAAGCAGAAGCAGCTCCCCTTTAACACACTGCTCACTTACTGATTCAAGGGTCAGTGAGCAGAGAGGGAATGTAGTGAATCAGCAACAACCTGCTGTCCACTGTGAGAAGCAAATTCAAGCGATTCCTTCCTCGGTTCCAGCCCAAAACCACATTTAGACCTTTAAAACCACAAATAGACATTGAAAACCCCAGTTGAGTATGTCCTATAGACCGTACCTATCTCAGAGCAAGACTAACTGGGGAACATCTAGATTTGGCCTGAAACTCGGGTCTCAATCAAACCTGGTCTCTTTTCGGGGGTAGATGGTAGATGGAAGGTCTCGTAGGAGACTTCTTTACACATCTTGTGGTCTACTCTTGAACTGGTTTGGCCTGACCTGGACATGTGGCATGTTTTCTGGACAGTGGGATGGCATATTTGCACATGTACCTTCTTTCTGAAGGCCTCTGAGACATCTCTCGTCTTAACTGTATGGCCATATTTGTATCCTGACCATATAGACCATGATCGCTTTTATACTCTTTTAACATCAGCGTAGGTTAAAGGATAATAATGTCTTGGCATCAAAGATTTAGTGTCTTATATGTGAGGACATTGAGATTTGAAAGCTTATAGTCTGATGGCCCTGAGGTGAGAGGAGAAGAAGCGTCTCTTTGGTTGAAGCAGCCATACCTAAGTCCACAGCTCCAACGTCCACGTAGAGTTTGGCACAGAAGGAGCCCAGCATGTAGCCGAACATCGGTCCCAGAATTCCAATGGTCTGTATACATGCTGTGTTTGAGAGAGAGAGAGAGAGAGAGAGAGAGAGAGAGAGAGAGAGAGAGAGGCATCATTATAAAAACATGACTCGCAAAGTCACACTGCTGATATAACAAGGTTGTACAAGGTGTAACTGAAGAACGACGTTCCCAATCCTCCCACTCCTGTGATGTGTCAGTGTCAGTCTTTGTACAGATGCTCTTATGTTCTCCTCAAGCCCCCTCTGATACAACTAACATCTCATCATGGTTTCTATGATGGAGAGATCTCCAGATCCTGCTGCAGCAAAGCAGCCCCAAACCATCACACTTCCATCACCATGCTTCACAGTTGGTGTGAGGTTCTTGTGCTGAAATGCTGTGGTTTGCTAGGATGGTCGGATTTGGTCATGTTGTTCTAAATGTTCTCCACTTGTAAATGATTTTCCAGACAGTGGAACGACTCATTTCTAATTGCTCTGAGATCTTTTTAAATCTCCTCTGCTTCTACAATCTACTTCTGAAGGCTTTAGAGAGCTCTTTAGATCTGTCCATGGTGATCTCACTCACTTTAACCACCAAGAGCTAACCAAACTCATGTCTGAGGTTTAAATAAGACAGCCTCCTCCAAAATCCTCTCTAATGCTGGAATTTCTGTTTTCTGTGTTTAGTTAAATCACCTTGACCTCTCAATGTCTGTACGTTTTAATGTGTTAAAGATTTTCATGAGGCGTCCTACCTCGGGTGCTTTGATATAACCATTGATAAGCAGTGTCAATAAAACAGTAATGAGGTAAGGAAAGCTAACCTTTATTCCATATTCGGTTACGGTAACACTGTAATAAGTCTGACATAAGAACTGATGATAACAGAGGAAGGTGGGAGGGTTATATGGGCTTGGTTCTGTACAACCTGAGTCACATTTATCATGAATAAAATCTATTATATCAGCATAACTTTGTGTTTCTCTTTACTCTACCAGTCAAACGTCTGGACACACCTTATATTTCTGTCTATTTTTCATTATAAACTAAATATTTTGGTTCATAAAATGTAAATTTTAATAGTTTTGGATATAAACACCATATTAAACCTGTATGCAGAACACACTTGAGTTCAGATCCTCTCAGCGGTATAAACCCTTCCCTGGACATTAGTGACCATTACTCCAACAAAAACAGGATAAACTCTTTTTAGTCCCCTTGATTTCAGAATGAATGAGAAGGTGTCTCAATAATTTTGTCCATAGCATATGTTGTAATTAGCAGATATGATTTTAAAATCAATATGAAAAGTATTGTGTAAACCTCTGAATGGTTCTGTATCTACACAGTAAAGGTGCTTTTGTTTCTATAAAGAACCCTATTTATAATCTCTTTGCAAAGCTTTTAAAGCTCCCGATATAAAGGTTCCCAGACACGCAAAGGCTCACACAGCTTTATCAGTCCCTGTACAGAAGTACTGCCAATAGAATAGGACTCTCTGCAGTGTCAGGTTCAACATGAACCTGATAGCTCCATGTCTGATAGATGTGGGCTGGAGGGGTACAAATCACCAGCACTGAGCTGTGGAGCAGTGGAACTGTGTTCTCTGGAGTGATGGAGCTCCATCCAGTACTTTTGAAGATGTGTGATTGATCTTTTTTTTGACACTATTGTCACTGAATGCAATCAAATCCTCACAGCAATGTTCCAACAGTTTAATACCCTTGATTTAGGAAGGAGCCTCCATTTTGCCCTACCCCCTGCCTCCTCTACTGGTACATTTCCACCGGCACCCTGCTGGTCAACAGCACCAGGGGCAGTTGTTGGTAACCGATCCGTTATAGCGGTGATATTTATGATCCACATTACACTTTTGGCACAAGTTTTACACCCGATGCCCTTCCTGACGCAACCCTCACCATTTATCCGGGCTTGGGACCAGACGTATACAAACTACACCCCTAATGACTGGTTTCATGGTTCTATATGAAACAAAAGATTCATATATGGTTCTTCTAGAACCCGTTGAAGCCCCCTTATTTTGAAGAGCGTACTTTAGGCAGTAACCTTTGAAGTCATACACATTGTACTCATGGAAAGATAGAAGGACTTGAAAGAAGTAAATCTGTATTAAAACGTGTGTTTGCTTTCTTTCATACCCAGGTAGAACGCTGTGTTCTCTTCTCTGGCAAAGTCGTCCAAGTAGGACAGTCCTAAAGGCATGACTGGTGTCTCTCCAATACCCCTCAGCATGTTTCCCAGGAACACATAGATCCATAAAGATGATCCGGCCACTTTCTCACACTCTGCAAAGGGTAAAGACCATGTGTAGACAACTCCAGACACGACTCTGAGGGGACAGCTATCGGATAACAGCATCCCAAGCTTGTGAGGGGGATTTTTTACAGTGGAAGGTTTACAGTAATAATCTGTGCTTTATGTTGGGGAGGTGGTGGTGGGGTCGTGGGGGTGGGGTCGTGGGGTCATGGGGGTGCTGTCAATGTGATAAAAAAATATAACATCACAACATTTTCATGATACACAATATGTATCACAATATTTTCGTATGTAATCACATCAATAGTGAATGATTCTGGTAGGTGGTGGTCGGTGGTGGTCGTGGTTGAGCTGGTTCTCATTCACACGACCTGATGGGGGCATAAATTAAAGCCAGCATCTTAATGTTGCACTAGTGATTCTGGACGATGGCTGGTGCCTTTAGAACTCTAGGCCAATTCTGTCAGATGTTGTCATAGTTTGACCGAAGAATTAGAAACGTTTTTTAAAAAAGACACCAGATATTGTTATTTTCAAGGCTAAATCAAACACACTCAAATATTTTTGTTTCATGTTTTGATCAAAAAAAATTCTTGTGCCTATTATTTTCTACTGAAAACTTTATTTTGATCATTCAAAGCATTGAATAATTTGTAATGATTAGATTGACGTGGATATTTATCATAATTTCTTGGTCAAAATATCTGGCTCATTGATAAAAAATTCTTTGGCAAATAAAAGTAAGTCAGTTTACTAAAACACTGGCTTAGGGTTCTAAAGGTTAAAGTCGTTTTTGCGGTTCTGTGGAAGTTGCGGTAGAGAAAGTTCAGATGCTTTTAGACATATTTCTTAAAGCTTGTTAGTTAATTAATAAAGTTGTAGTAAAGCAAGCAGCTCTCTGCTGTCGGGATAGTTTGGCTGTCACTCACCTGCCTTATCCTCGTCTGAGGGCGTGTCCTCACTCTCTGCGTGGGTCCCGTTGCCCAAACACGGCAGAATGTTCTCGGTGGAGTTACCCGCCGCGAAATGGGAAATTGACGTCTCATATTTGTACCTGTTTCAAAGACTAATCAGAGATGCAACACTGCCATAACACACTGACTGACAGACATGAAGGGCTTCACCGTTACGAAGGCCTGTTACAACTACCTTTACATGATTTCAGCTGTTAATGTCTTTTCATCGGGACTGTGGGATTATTAAGTCTTTATTAATATTTTTGAGGTTTTATATTTAAGTGTCTATAACCACTGTTATGATGAACAGGGTCATTTCTATTGCACAGCCATGACCTGTTGGTTGGGGAACCAGCCTTGTGACTGGAAGGTTGCCCTGAACTGGCAGGACATGACTGAAGTGCTGTGAGCTGCTCCCTGTGCACTGTGGATATGTGTGTTCACTGTCCCCAGGGGTGTGTGTGTGTGTGTGTGTGTGTGTGTGTGTGTGTGTGTGTGTGTGTGTGTGTGTGTGTGTGTGTGTGTGTGTGTGTGTGTGTGTGCGCGTGTGTATCACTGTGTTAATTGGAGAAATTCCCCTGTGTGCAAGGACAGCGGGTCTATGTTTATTGGTCTGTTCCTCCAGAACTATTTACCCAGTGTGCAGTGCATTTACATGGTTCATGGAGAAAACTAAAAATAAAGATCCTTGGATTTCATTGGACAGTGAGAATATACCAGCTTAGAAAGCCAGGCTCAGTCATGCTGTTACTTCCAGAAAGTCCCCACAGGACCTGCCTGATGTTCTGGAGATCTTCCGATCTTGTCGTCTGGCCATCATAGTTTGGCTCTTGTCAAACTCATAGGCTTCTCCAGTTTTCCTGACTGACTGGTTTCTAACAGTGACTCATAATAATCTCTGAGGGACAGTAATGTGTTTATTGGATGAATAATAAACAGAGATTAAGAGCTGACTAATATAACCTGCTGCAGAGGTTAAAAAGGATCCATAGATCACAGATAAAATTTAAAAAGCACTAATCGTTTATATTAGTGCTGAAACTCACGGTCCCTGGAAGAAGTGAGGCAGAGCAGTGAGGAAGGAGCTAACAGCCATAATCAAACAGCCTGCTCCAATCAGTCTGGGCCTGTGGAGCTTAGCCCCGAAATAACTCACAAACGCAATCACCAGCAGGTTACCTGCAGAAGAGGAGAAGAAATGACCCAATTACTGACCTTAAACGTCCAACTGATTCATTCTGCTCTGAATGAAGGGATTCACTAAAGGGCTGCAATTCAGTCCTGAGCAAACCTTTTAGGCCCCTGAGAAAAAGCTCCCTAACGGAGCAGTAAGTGTTTATTTACTTATATTCATATTAAAATAAATACAAATAACATTCCTACAAAGGTCATAGATTTCCATCACTGTGTTTATTAACTTTTAGAAACCTGGACTAGTTTTGTGGGATGTTTTCATAGTTCAATGTACTTTTATTTACCAAAACATTATACATATTATACATTTATAGGTACAGTCACACATACCATACCAGAGGCTACTCAAATATGTCTTCATTTGAGATGTAAATATTGTAGATATTTGTATGAACGTGACCAGTGGCACCTACAATTAATTAATCCACAAAGTCTCTGAGCAGAGATTGCAATCATTTAGATGATTTTTCTGTAATGATTAGATTGACAAGGACATTTATGATAATAATAAAAAAACCTTGAATATCCTTTATTACTTTTGTTATTCATATTTGTATCAGTATTATCCCTTCTCAGGACTTTTATTTTGAAAACTGAACACTGTGTGAGCAAAGTAAGAGGGCAAACAGCCCCTCCCTTCTCATTTTCTCTATTACCCACTATCTGTGTCAGTGATGTCCTTAGCCCCACCCCCTCTCTCTGATCAGTCACAGTCTGTATGCAGGTTGAGCATCAGCCCTGCCCCCTCTCTCTGATAAGTCAGAATCTGTATGCAGGTTGAGCATCAGCCCCGCGCCCTCTCTCTGATCAGTCAGAGTCTGTATGCAGGTTGAGCATCAGCCCCGCCCCCTCTCTCTGATCAGTCAGAATCTGTATGCAGGTTGAGCATCAGCCCCGCCCCCTCTCTCTGATCAGTCAGAGTCTGTATGCAGGTTGAACATGACAGAGCAGTAAACATGCACTGGAAGCTGCTTTGATATTTAAACTGGGATTTAGTTAAGTTGGAATTTTAGTTGGTTTCCAAGCTGGATTAGAACCTTACAAAAGTGCTCATTGCCCACAAAGTGTGGATCTTGGGTTCTAATAGCTAAACATCTCTGAAGCTCTCCTGAAGTTTAGTATCATTTATAGTTTCAACACCTGCTTTGGTAAATCAGTGCTTAGTGATGCTAGATCAGGTGAGCTGCTGATGGAATTGAACACATCCAGGTGCTGGCTGGGGGCATCTAGGAGAAATCTGGGACCATGTTTTGTTTTTCTGACCAGCCCAAAAGATCTCAACTACTTTCTTCAGAATAAGAAATTCTTTGTCTTCTTTACTGTATGTCTGTTGAACCTGCATCTGTTCTAACGGGGTCTGGAGTTTCTCCACGGATCACTCTTATTGATCAGAGACAGCAGGAGAAATAATGGGGTTAGGGACCTAAACCTCTGCACAGTACTGTCTATCATCTGAATAATAACAACAACAACAACAACAACAACAACAACAACAACAACAACAACAATAATAATAATAATAATAATAATAATAATAATAATAATAATAATAATAATAATCATGCCTAACAGCTCAGCACACTATCTCTGCATGATGAGTTTCAGTAAGACGTTCTGAGGAAAAGCTGTTCAGTGTGGGTGTGTTCATGTACCAATTTCAAAGCTTCCATCAATGACTCCTATGAGAGAGCTGGGGATATCGAAGCGTCTCTCAATCTGCGTCACTGAACTCTTCATATAACTGCCCTGGAACGCTTTGGCGAAGTAGACAAAGGACATGGCGAACAGGAATAACTGAGAAACACAAATGCACCCACAGGAATATATATAGAGAGAGAGAGACACACACACACACACACACACACACACGCGCACACACACACACACACACATTTTAGTACAACAATTCAGGTAATAGCAAGGATGTTTGGATTAGACTCAAGAAAAATATCAAATTCTTGATAAATTTTACAGTGAAATGATGAAATGCATTTTCACACCAAGGAACGTTAGTATTAAGGTCATCTTAACTGTTGCACAGAGTGGTCAGTGTGGAGCTCTCTTGACCATTTAAAAATCATTAAACATATAAATCAGCTCTTTGAATGTTCATGATTAAATTGGTTGCAAGTGAATGCGTTTGTTTACCAAAACACTGGTGATACGTTTCTGCAAAGCTTCTGTTCATATATTTATATTATATTAATATTATATTTTATATATTTATAAATATATATATATATATTTATATTAATACATCGAACAATAGAATGAGAAGTTTACAGCACAGGCTTGCAAAACAAATTTGGAGCATTTCTATTGGTCCATTCATCATGGAACCTTGTCACAATGTAAAGAACAATGGCCGGATTCACACGGTGGCACCGGCAGGTATACATTTCATGATACATACAGGGTCTGCAAGGTTCCAGTGCATGCACCTATTCCCCAAATCCACGTGTCCAGAAATGAGAGTGATGCACGAAGAACGTTTATCCTCACCAATAAGCGTGAAATACAACCTGAGGACTGAACTCTGCACCAGCCTTTAAGCACAACCTAAAGGTAAGTGACATTGTGAGCACTGAACCCCAGATTTTCAAACAAGCTAGAAATATCACTGCAGGCTTTCTTTCAGAACTTGGTATGAGGAGACTGAACAGGCAGATGAGACGGTAAACAGGATTCGTCCTGTTTGAAGCTCACTCTGTGTTTCCCTGTTTATTTGCTTACTAACACAAACAAGATAATATCCGACACAGCCAGCAGTCCCATTAAGGCCCCAGAGCTGAGCTTGCTGACCTACAACTAATGAAATTAACACCTTCACCTCTGCCTTTCAAACCGCAAGATTCTGTCAACAAGAACAAACCTGAACCCCCCACGTTTACACATGTTGCAAAAAAGTGCTGTTTATTTAGTGCACAGAGTTGAGTAATAGAACCAGCACAGCGCTCTACAACCTGCATGACTGTGTGTTTGTGTTATGGCTGGGCATTATGTCACTTATTGTTGTTATTAAGCAACAAAAAAAAACATAAAATACATACAATTATGACTAAAAAGTACATATATTGTGATTCTCAGTGAGGTCCTGTCCACTGGTGGTGCTATTTTGTCTTAAACACACTGCCATGTACAAACGGAAGAGCTGAGAGTTCAGTGTCACAGTGTTGGGTACAGTTAGGGTTGAGTTTAGGTTACAGTTAGATTAGGTTTTGGGAAAAGATTAAGATTTGGGTTAGATTAAGATCATCTTAGATTAAGGATTTGATCAGTTTTAAGTTATGTTTAAGTTATAGTTTAAAGGTTATAGTTAAGTTTAGGTTTAGGTCGGGTTTAGGGTTAGGGTAAGTGTTAGGTTAGGTTAAGTTTAGGTTTAGGTCAGGTTTAGGGTTAGGGTAAGTGTTAGGTTAGGTTAAGTTTAGGTTTAGGTCAGGTTTAGGGTTAGGGTAAGTGTTAAGTTAGGTTAAGTTTAGGTTTAGGTCAGGTTTAGGGTTAGGGTAAGTGATAGGTTAGGTTAAGTTTAGGTTTAGGTTGAGGTGTATGTTTAGGTAATATAATTACACTGGTTGCTTTGTAAAAATCTGAGTTGAGGGTCCGACTACATTTAATACACTTTCAGATTCATGAAATGTCATACATATAAATTCCTCTTGAGACCTGGCTGGACAAACGACACCGTGTTTCCTTTCTCCTGAGGGCCTCAAAGAAGGTCAAAGAAGAGAAGGAGGTCCAAAATCTTCTGTTTATCCCACCTCATTCCGGTATCATACTGCCATCTGTTACGTAACGTGACATCTTATGCTCTCAGTAATGAGAGTTAAAGATTGAAGGCTTTAGGCTGTGTTCTGGGTCAGAGGCCCCGTGTCGGGTTATGCAACAGTAATTTGCTCAGGTAATCATCAACAGCTTTCATAACCCAACAAACCACCCGTATCTACTCCCAGACTAATTACTACTCAATTAAGTCAGAGAAATCATTGGGTATCAAAACCCATAAAGGCTGTCTGTCTCTTCAAAGCCATAAACTTGCTTCTGCTTAAACTTCAGCCTGCAGTTTCAGTCACTTAGAGTAATTAGGTAATTAGTACGGCATCATTGCACAGATACACCCTTTCAAAGCTCTGCAGGAAGATGCCAGAAAGGGTTGGGAGGAAATCGACAATTGCAACCTTGCAGAACCTTGAGGAACTTTGAGGAACCTTGCAGAACCTTGATGAAGCTTGCAACCTTTCTTTTAAAGACCTATCAATTTCAAGGATCAGGAAACCAAAAGTGACTATTCTATGAGATTGCCATTGCTTTGAAGACGTGCACCAGCCAGAAGGAAAGTGATTCAGAAGATACAAGAAGATCAGCAATGTTTGTTTGGACTGTTTCAAAGGTTTGTTAGGGAACCAATATTGGTTCTTCACCTAATTCCTATAAAAACACTTTCAAACACTTTAAAAGGTAAAAGAACTGAATGCATATTGGGGGCTTTCCTCTGGGTGGTGGACCCTCCAAATCTCTGCATCTCTGGAATTTAAATAAGGGTGATTTCCTAGCGCGTGAGAGTGAGAGTAAAAGAGTGACACCGACCTTTAGTTTGGAGCAGCATGGCTGTCGCGGTTCTTTTTTCTCCACACTCATGGTGCTCTGCAAGTGAAAGAGAGTGGTGAGGTTGATGGAGTAGCGCAGCACCTTTTTCCAGCCTCAGGTGCCAGAACACATTACTGTCAGCATGTGCAAAACAGCTTTTTTCTGCACTCTATTGTTCGCAGCATTAGAAAACACGGACTGAAGGGAAGGACCCCCAGGACCATTTTCTAGGGAAGCTTTCAGGAAATGCAGAACATTTCCTGGAAGAGGAAGGGTGTTGTGGAAAATCAAAGATTTGGTTGGTGGATTGATAATCAAGACAATGAGCATGGTGCTGAGAACAGGAGCTCCTTGGAAAAGTCCAAATATTATTAGGGAAACTAGGAGCATTCAATATATGTCCAAATGTTTGTGGACACCACTTCCAATCAATGCATTCATTCTGCAGGATAAACCCCTTTGAATGCCATTAGGAAGTGATGGTCCATACAGTTTGCTCATGGTATGCCACGCTGCTCGATGGCATTTGTATATGAACTGATATTTAGTGCCATAAATATTTGGACACTGGCACAAGTTGTGGATTTGTTTAGACATCACAGCCAGAAGTAACTGGGGAGTTGATTGAAAGTGGTCAATCGCTTCACCTGACCTCAAGCCAACCAAGCAGCTTTATTCGTTTACTGAAGATGAACTAAACAGAAAGACCCACAAATGAGCTGCAACTAAATGCCGCTGCAGTAACATCTGGATTAAACATCTCAGGGGGGAAGTTTGGCATTTGGCAACCTTAGATCCGGACTTCAGGCAGGCACTGCCTGCGAATGTTTGCTGCACACCTTTCATGCAATGCATCCGTGTATAGATTTTTTAATGTTCCACGACTCCTTATTTTAACTGGTTGAATCAATCGAGTTTGTTCTGCCTCAGAGGCAGCGCTGCCTCCAGAAACGTTTTGAGTAGTGATTTTGCAAAATAAATGACTGTAGTAACTAAGAGGTTGATGCATTATTTTGTTGAACCCCTTTAAAAGGTTGTGTTTAGGGTGGGATGTGGTTTAGGAACAGGATCTGGGTTAAGATTGGGTTTAGAGATGGAAGTGAATAAAGGTGAATTTATAAGATATTTAGGATGTTTTGTTTTTGTTTGTTTGTTTCTTTGTTTGTTTTTTCACTTGTGTGTTTGTTTGCTTGTTTGTTTGTTTGTTTGTTTGTTTGTTTCCTTGCAATAAGTGGACTGCAGTTCATGCTTCTCATGGCCAGACCAGTATAAAGTGTCATATTTAGTATAATATTTGTTCTACAGCATAAAAATTTCCATTTTACTACATTTGTTCGTAAAATGTTTGATCTAGTCATCGGGTCTTTAATGCAATATCACTCGTAGCTGAACACCTGAGAGGACACGTGACTAATTATTTATTTTTAATAATCTCTTAATACCTAAAAAATTAACTGATTTTACAGAAAACATTGTTTATGAACTTTTGAACTATAATAGTGTTATTTTTACATTAAGAAAGGCCTTGATTTGTTACATATTCAAGCATTAATGCATCTGAAAAATTAGAATTATTATCTTATATTCATTACATATAAAGGGGTATATTTCAAGCTTTTTGTTTTAAAGTTGATGCTGTGATTAGTAATCGATTCATTTTTTAATTTAAATGTTCAAATATTTTAAGCCAAACTGATCAACAACGAAACAAAAAAGCCCTGGAAAGTCACTTTACATGAATATAAAATAGGACAGATTACATTTTTGAATGAAATTATGATCACGAATGAGCTTAAATCATTTTGAGTTGCACTATTATTGTTAAATCAAGAGCCTTCAAAGAAAAACACTAATGAGCTGCTTAATCCCATATTTTGATCAATATTCAAAACGTGACATAAAATATGTGTAATTATTAATATATATGTACTGATATTATCCACCAAATTTTAAATTGTACATCGTTTTTCATTGAATGAGTTTTATCATCTTAATTTTCTCATTTTAAGCTGCTGTAAGAAAAATCCAGTTTATCTGAGTTACTGGCCAAATTGGCCCGGAACAAAATACTGTGGGTCCCACCAGCAGGATCTTCAAGAAGAATAAATCTGCCTGATGATACTCATATATTTTATCACAGTAGTTATCCTTATCATCAAATGTTTAGCGTTTTAAAAAGAACATTGAGATTAAAGCTGATTTCAAGTAAAAAAAAAAAGAATAAACAAACAAACAAACAAACAAATAAATAAATAAATAAAGGTGCTTGGTAATAATTTCACTTTCATGAAGATATTAAACCTCTGTTTTTCTCAAGTAATTACATATTTGAGAAGCTAACGGTCTACTGTAAGACTATAAACCATGTGAACGTTTCATATAATTACTATGTCATTGCAAATAAAAGACGCAATGTCAAAAAAATGGGCAAAAAAACACATTAAATAGGAGAGTTTGAAGAGAGAGTTTGTTTTCATTATTTTAACAATTAAACTTGAAACACTACCTTTTGCACTATGTTTGTATTATATATTGCAACCTTCAATGTAGAAACGTGTGTGAAAATGGTGTGAAAAAGTGTGAACAATACAGTCATAAAGAGGAACAGTTTAACCCTCACATAGCAATGAATGTTTGAGCCAAATGTGGCCCAAACCTGAGCTATTGGTACCAAATTTGGCCCAGAATTGGCCCAAATGTGTGCGTTATCTGGACTGTAGACACTTTTATTTAATGCCTCATATTCTCAGACGTGAGTTTGGTAGATTCAAAGCAGCTGATGGATTACGGAACATCAGCTCTTCTACACATAAGACATTAAATATAACATGAATGTAATAAATGACATTGCTTTTAAATAACTCATTCATGAAATATCCTCGTTATGGAACCATTGGACGTTTGTCTATGGCATCACTTAAAGAACCTTGAAGAGCAAAAATAATACTATTAATATAAAGAGAAAAAAATGATGTTGGACATTTAACACTGACACTGTTTTAATTCGGATATATTTGTACGACTATATGACTACAGCACAAACATCTGCAATGATTCACGGACTTGGTGAGGAAAGTGAGAGGGTTTACCTGTCCTCCGGCTCGGGTTCTGCAGAATGGAGTGAGTTGGAGAGAGAGAGGGAGAGAGAGTGGCTTTATAAGCAGGACTTTGCACCAGCCATTAAAACATGACCCCTAATCAGTAACCAGCATTCATGTGAACCTATTGATCATGTCAGTCAATCTTGCTTGTCAAAGGAAGGGGAAGATCATGGAATGCACATCATTGCAGCACAGATTATTGGATGGCCATAAAAAGGAGAACATCACTCATTCACAGGATGCTCATGTTTGATGTTCTACTCAGGCTGCTGACCACCTCTCATACTACTTCATAGCAGGCTGGAATGAGAGGGTTCTTGCTCATAAAAGCTTCAGATTCCAAAAGAAACCCAGAATCTCAAATTATTAAATTGTATCTTTCATTTTGGTGCTCAGGCCTGCTGGAAAAGAACATCTCCATAAAGTTCTCCAGCAGATGGAAGCATGGTGTGCTCTAAAATCTCCTGGTAGGTGTTGCGTTGAATCTGGACTTGATTAAACACAGTGGACCAACACCAGCAGATGACATCACCTCCTAAACCATCACATACTGGAGAACGTCACACTGGACTTCAGACACCTTGAATTCTGTGCTTCTCCACTCTTCCTCCAGAAGCCTGGAGCTTGAGTTGAGACTCTCAGACTCTTTATTTCCACATGAAATGCAAAATTTACTTTCATCTGAAAACACTGGAGCTCTGATCAACAGTCCAGCTCTTTTTCTCCTTAGTCCAGATAAGACCATTCTGACGCTGTCTCTGGTCCAGGAGGGGCCTGACATTAGGAATGCTGTAGTCGGACCCCCTTTCCTGGAGACGTCTGTGTGTGGGAGCTCTCGGTACACTGGCCCCAGCCTCAGTCCGCTCCTTGAGAAGCTCTCCCATGTTCTTGAATCCACTTTTCTTGATAGTCCTCTGAAGGCTGTGGTCATTCCTGTTGCTCGTGCACCTTTTCCCACCACATTTTCCCCTTCCAGTCAACTGTCCATTACTATGCTTCGATAGAGCTCTCTGAGAACAGCCAGCAATGACCATCTGTGCTTGACCCTCTTTGTGGAGGGGGTCAATGATCATTTTCTGGACAACTGTCAGGTCTGCAGTTGTCCCAATGATTATAGTTGGGTGTGCTGAAGTAGACACACATTTTATACTGTTTGAATGGTTTTAATAGAATTTATTCAAATTAAAAATTCATAAAATGTGAGGAATGTTTTTGGCTGTCCTGCGCTATAAGTCATACCGATCAAAAATAAAACAAAAATTTGACATTTTTCACCACATGATGTTCATGATAAATATGCCAGACATTCAATTGTTTTGAGATGCACTAGTATAAACAATTCTACACATCCCGAGGAGAGTTTGGGAGATGGTTTAATGAATACAGTGATGTAAAACCACAACCTTTTGTAGGAATATTAATTTTATTTATTCTAATTCCGGTGTTTTAGAATTTGCCTGAAAAACAGCCCAGGTCAAAGTTCTGCTTATACTGGATCTTCTGAACATACTGGTACGGCACAGCCAATATGTTATAAACACACTCCTCTACACGCTGTCATCATCCACCAGAGGAGCCTGTTCAGTGACTGTCCCGCACACCATCAGACCGTACAACTCCTCTCTGGGGGGACGAGTGGTAACAGGAGGACAGAGGATGGAAACGAGTAACCAGTAACCTGCAACCAGCAACCCGACCACCACAACACAACTGGACTTTGTGCAGTAAACAGTATAAAAGTGCAATAATAATAATGTGCAACACCGCCTCCTACAGGACTCCTGGTTCATGCACTATTTATCTATATTATATATGGTAATATAGTCTCTATATTATATATTTATATTTATATAGTGTTTTCTTTACTACATTATTATCTTATCTTTCTTCTCTTTGCTGTACTGATGCTGCTGCTGCTGGAACCTTAATTTCCCTGAGGGAACCCTCCAATAAAGTTCTATCTAATCTAAATCTAAACATTTACGACAGTTGTAATTATAGGTTGTAGTTATGAAAGTGAAATAACAACATACTGCAGCACACAGTGTAGTTTTTTAATGATTGCAATCAGACATGTAAAGAACTTTAGAAAGAAAACAGAGAACAAAACACCAAACAAGACCAAAGTCAAGCAGGAGGAAGATGAACACTGAGAGCTGAGCTGGAAAACCTGAAATACACCGTTAAAAATGACAACCTCCTTCTGTTTTCTATTTACAGCCACAGGAAAAAATAAGAACCCAGATAACAGGTCTATGTGGGACCCACACGGGCAGTCTTTGGGTTCCATGTTGGCCACACATATGAATGCCCACCAGGGTTCCTGATTGGACCAGTAAGAGTTAAACATGGACACCATTTTGGGTTGCACACTGCACATAGGGTTTAGATGGAACCTATGTGGGATTAATGTGGGCTGTAATGACGGGACCAGTAACAGCACCTGTAAAAACCATTTCACAACCCATGTCCACCTGGAAACCCACTTTCATTTTTTTCTTAAATCAGCTTCTCTACACATGCCGGAGACGTGTCTTTCCAGCCTTTCCATCACACACATAACTTCTGTTCCAGAAACGGCATTAAAGCCACCCAGCAGCAGTTGGGAGAGCAGCCCAAGAGAGTGAAAGCTGTCAAGCAGCAAATCATGATTTCTGAATTCTCTCACAGTTAAAACATGAGTGTGGTGTTTAGAAATGAATATTAGATTATTTTAGTCGGTTTCTCTGCTTTGACTATTTACAGGCTTGTGTTTGTGTAAAACCAACATTTTCATTTGATTCTATAAAGCATTTACAACATTTCTGCCAAATTTCAAAGAGTAATATTGATGTTTACAGCATTAATTTGCAGGAACGTAAACTGCTCAAAAGAATCATTTGTGTATATAATCAACTCAAATAATGCATGGAAATCAAGTGATTAATCACATCTAAACAACTCATTTTAAATGCTTTAACAGTATTTAGTGAAATGTCCTTGACTGCCACAGCTTTCATGTCTTGGCCTGCTCTCCACCCGTCTTTCCGCTGCTTTTGGGAGACTTTTGCAGAAAATGAAGCTGATTTACCGAAAAAAACTTTTTCCTGCGGCTGAAAAAGTTCTATAAAAGATAGTTAATTAATTAAGTAGTTAAATAGTTAGATATTCGACTCTTAGCACTAAAACGAATTAATCAAAACCCCTTTATTTGTGTCAGAATTCTTGTTTTCTGTTACATGTACGGCAGGTGATCATATCTCAGAACTGATATCACTCATTAGAATCATGATACGGTGAATCAGGAGCCAGGAATCTTACCCTGTGACTCTAACTGGTATAGTGTGCCACCTGGTGGGCAGCAGTGCTGCCTATTACACCATATTAACCCTAGCGAACCAGTACAGGCAAAAAACACATGGCATAATTCAGGGGATGGGTTTGACATGGTACAGATTTCCAAGGTGATGTAAAAATTCATTACTCATGACCTTTCAGACTTTAATTAGGCCACTATTTGAACGATATTGATTAAAACACAGAATTAAAACTTCATTTACCATGTAAGAGCAAAGAGAAGCCCAGCTCAGATCTTCAGCGACAGTTCCAGACAAACCCTTCATCAAAATAAGCAAATCACTCAAATCAAATCACACGATGATGAGATACGTAAACCCCCCCACAGACCTCATTTTCCTTCTTTGAAATGTTAATTAAGAGCTGATGGGATTTCAGGCGTCAGGCTGGCACTCACAGCTGACGATGTGGTTATAGGTGTAATGGGTGGGGGCGGCACCACTGCAGCTCAGAGAAAGCTGTCTGGTCTCGTAACCCTTCTCCCGACAGCAGCGGCGCTCCAGCTCCAGCTGCAGAACCTCTCCAGAGCGCACCCACCTACACGAAACGACACCACACCAGTCAGACCACCACTGAAGAATCACAGATCACATGGAAAACACAAATCATCTCCTTGGAGCTACAAGGTTCGGTCTGCAATCACAGTTTACTCAGCGAGAGGGGGCGGGGCAAATGATGTCACTGACCCACATACTGGGATGTAAATGAAAATGAGAAGGGAGGGGCTGTTTGCGCTCTTTTTTTGTTACACAGAGTTCAAATTTCAGAATAAAAGACCTAAGAAATTGCAATAATTCAGCAACATTCTTGCATTTTCAGCTCAGAAACACTATGCATTCTGGGATATTGAGCCTTAAAGTCTTTACAGTGACATTGACGTACATACAACCTAAACATCTCACAAAAGGTTAATAATTCACAAAATGAGAATTTATATCTCAATTTTGGTCACTGTTAGTCATCGGGAATTTAAAATCTAGTGCTACAAAATATTAGAATA
This sequence comes from Acestrorhynchus altus, assembly GCA_034509495.1. Lineage (NCBI taxonomy): Eukaryota > Metazoa > Chordata > Actinopteri > Characiformes > Acestrorhynchidae > Acestrorhynchus > Acestrorhynchus altus. The sequence continues at coordinate 2,718,912 of CM067501.1, forward strand.
CAGAGAAAAGTGTTTTTGATCATTTATTTAAATTAATTAATTCATCTCATATTTTATTTTCATTACATTTAAAATGATACATTTCAAGCTTTTCTTTTAAAGTTCATATTGTGATTAATAATCTTTTTCAAATTTGAATTAAAATGTTCTAATATTTTGAGATTTGGGTTTTTGGTTTTCATGAGCTATGAATGAGTTTTTAACCATATTGTACATTTTAGAGATGCAGTAGTAATTCTAATCAAGGTTTCCCAAACCTGGTCCTGGTGCCTCCATTTTAGTGGATTCCCTGCTTTAACACCCCCCCCCCCTCCCCCGCCCCAGCTTGTTAATGACCTGATTCTTTGAATCAGGTGTCCTGGGGGCAGTAAAGGCACTAAAACATGCAGGGCGTGGGGGCACCAGCATAAACTTTGTAATTTCCAAGGGATTTTCTATTTTTAGGCATTTTGATTATTAAATTTTGGAGTGTCCTCTATTAGCATTTCATTTTTTATATTGTTTTAATGAGTTGATATAAATGATATTGAGAAGGAGAGTTCAGGGCAGGGGGTAAAAAATCCCACACAGGGCAAAGGGGACTGGCTATAAACATAAAAAATTGTACCCGCGGCACATAATCAATGAGCAAGTACATTTTTGACAAAAACATGATCAGATTCATACAAATATTTAAATTCTGTGAATATTTACAGGTTAATTTGCATTCATTCAAATGTTAAATTACACTTTTACACCCTAAAAATGAAACTTTAGAGAAACAGATTTGAGGACTATTATTTTTAGCACAAAGAAAAACACAGTGTGACAAAAAAACACATCATACTTTCTGCTAAAAAGCCTTTCTCTAGACAAAGGTTATATCTTACATATTCTTTGATGGGCAGTAACCCTCGCAGGTGGGTATGTTCACCTCCTGAGTGCAGCCAGCGACAGTCACCGTCCTCTTCGACATTCTGACTGCACAGGTTACATTGCCTAGGATGGTACACAAGCTACAGTGAGCAGCACAGAGAAAAACCTCTACAGCAAACCGGTCCAATTCTATGCTGCTTAAAAAGACTTTTCCGGTTCCGTATAGAACCATGTAAACTAAAGATCCATTTGGAAGTTTAAAATGTTATTATTTTCTAGGTTAAATTGTTGGGAACCTTTTCTATCTATCTTCAGTGTTTAATATCCTATGGGTTCAGCCTGGGGCTGGAACTGCTAGATCAGGGGTGGGCAACTCCAGTCTCGGAGGCCCGGATTCCTGCAGTTTTGTGTGGTTCTACTCAAACACACCTGATTCAGCTCACTAGTTAATTGCCAGGTGGAGATGCCAGCCCAATTTTTTTTATTATTATATTTTTTTCCATTTTTCCCTACTAATTTAGATGTGCCAATTACCCATCCTCCTAAGTAGCCTCCCACATTACATGCCCTGCTTTCGACGCCAGGGGGAGAGATCGGCCTCATGCTTCCTCCGAGTCATGTAACAATAGCATACCACCTCTTTTCGAACTGCCGCCCATTGTATGTTGTATGTACGGCAGCCATCACACTTGGAGGAGAACGCCGGATCTGACACAATGGACGGCAGTGTCGACCAGCAGCACACTTGTGAGATGTGGGAAGAGCGCCATCTACCCACCACCCAAGGGACAGCAAGCCAATTTCTCTCCCTCTGGACCCCGGCTGCCGACGGTGAGCAGCATGAACCTGGATTTGAACCAGCGACCCCAGGATCATAGTGGTAGCGCCTTAGCCCGCTACGCCACTCGGGGCCTCCAAATCCGATTCTTGGCATTTCTAGATTTTGTCCAAATTGATTTTTGTAGTTTGGACAGCTCCAATCAGCTCTAAACCACATTTCACTCTGAACACTCTGTTTGGTCAAATCGGATTTCAAAAGCCCCATTCACACCTGTCATTTCCTACGTGGTCCAATCACAATTGAGCTCCAAACCACACAGCTGTTCACACCTGCCCTGTGACCACTTATGATTGGATTTCTCATATTTCTGCTGGAGGATGGGCATGGTGCCCATAGCCTTCACTCTTCCACTGCTTTTGTTTTGACACTGACGAGTTTCATCCTGCACCATCCATGAGTATTGAAATATTCCATGAGTTGTTACGGTAAATCAGGGACAGCCAATCCCTGTCCAGCTGACTGACTTCCCTGTTCACTAAACCCTCTGATTTGCCTGCAGTCTGAACTCTAGGCTGCTCAGACCTGTTTGCTTGTTGCTGAGTCCCATTGTATGTTTGGAGCTGGAAAAATAAAACAATAATAACAATCTGAACATGTTCCTTCCTTTGTTTCCGTTCTAAAGCTTTGGGTTTGTTGATACAGAGCTCTTCTTTGTTTGGCCTCTTTCTGACTACTTTGACTGGCCGTACCACTGGCCAGCTGCAGGTCCAAGCAGGTGGTGGCTTACTGGAAGTTCTAGTTTCCTCCACTTTGAAGAGCAGACAGCCCGTTGCTGTGCTTTGAGTGTTTGCTGTGTTATGCTCTACAATTGAGCACACCCTCCCTCACTCAGTCTACAAACAACTCTCCTGTGGTGCACTCTAAAAATAAAGGTGCTACAACTGGTTCTTTGAGCGAAGCCATAAAAGAACCACATTTGATTCCGTATGAAACCATCAAGTGGAGGTTCTTTAGTGTCCTATATTGGTTCTTCTATGGCATCAGTCCACTAAACAAACTCCAATAATGTGCATTTTCTCGTTGTTAATATTCACACAAATTCCACTTTTCACAACGGTAAAAGGTGTTGCTACACTGTGTGGACAAAAGTATTGGGACACCACTAATACACCAATAGTATTGGGAACATTAAATGTTTCTCCCAAAATGAACGGTATTGAAAAGAGTTCATCCTGCTTTTGTCGGAGTACTGTACGTGGATGACTTTCTACTAGCTTTTGAAGCATTGCTGTGAGGATGTGATTGCATTCAGCACCAAGAGTGAGGTGAAGATGTAGGAGGATCACCACCCCACCTCATCCAAACTGGATGGAGACGCGTCATTTAAGAGAACACAGTGCCCCTGTTCCACAGCTCAACACTGGGCTGCTTTATACCCCTCTTAGGCATTAGGTATGGCACCAATAGGTTCAAGATGTGTGTGCATTTGTCCATCTCTGTCAGCAATGTGTGCAACTAAAGTGATAAGGTGTTAATTAGATGGGCTGTCCACAAACATTTAGCTTAGGAAGCCAAGGCCAGGGTCAGCTCTAGTTTAGATGACCTGGGTATTGAACCCACAGTCATGTGATCAATAACCCAACGGTCTAATCACCGAGCCATCACTGTAAAATGGGCTACATTTCATTACACGGTGGTCATTTAAAAGAAGAAGACTTCAGCACATACATGAGAAGCAGCAGTGGTGTTCGTCCCACACACGGAGTTCCTTAAAGCAGAGAAACGAGTGCAGTTAGAACCTGCGAAATGTGCTGACACGAGTGCATTACTGGGACGTCTGTGCAAGCGTACCTCAGAGCAGCTCTGCTCAGGACACACACTCCTCTCTGTTTCGGTGCCAGCATTTGTGCAGCTATAAGACACACAGGGCTGGGAGTGGTCTTTCCATGTGTCTCCTACCTGGGCCATCCATGGAGACAAGATCAATAATGTTCACTCCAATGATCACAAATGTACATTTCTGTTCAGTGTGCAGAGCTAGAAAGATAGACCAGGTGCTTTACGGTGTCTTTTTTAATGAAGCCACAGTAGAACCGTCACGTTAATGAGGTCCTGCAACCAGTGGTCCTACCTTTTCTGTACACACACTCCGGTGCAAAGAAACAGGCAAAGAATTCATATTGTTAATGACAGTTATCTGAAGCATCTCCTTTACCTTGTAGGTCTTTCCGTTGTAATCACAGGTCTTCGTGACTGAAAGAGGAAGAGGTACAGAACCTTAACATGCAGTTTGGGGTGCTTCATATAGTGCAACAGCAGTGAAATTACTGAAACCTGTAGCAGGAACAGTCTGGTAGGGATTCTGGACGAGGGCTCTAACTGGCATGTTGAACTGTTAAATCAGGGTAGACATGGACAAAATGGACAAAAGTATTGGGACACCTGCTCATTCACTGTTTCTTCTGAAACCAAGGGTTAGAGAGTGCAACTTAAAGGAGTGGAATGCATTTGCTTCAATCAGTAAATGACTAAAAACCACCGGATGAGACTCCTTACCACACATCTGGTTGTTGCAGCAGTCTGTGATAAGTGTGGAGTCCGCACTGCATGCAGGAGCTGGAGAGGGAGGTATCGGCGAGCACTCTTCAGTCAGGGTCTGATTGTTGCACCTGCATATGTGGCAATTCGACTCCCATATGGCACCAACCTGATTGGTACGAAATAAGCATCTATTAATACTGGGTGAAGATTGTGGCAGTGTGGGCATCTTCTCAGGTTCACCCCTTGATTAGTGGATTTTAGTGTAAGTTCTGAAAGAATAGGAAATGTCTCACCGGCATGGGCTCTCCCAGTGGGCCTTTGCAGTCTGACAAAGGAATCAAAGCATATGTGATATACAGGAAATGAGTCATGTGAAAAAGTCTGGACACCCCATGGACACCTCTGTCTTTAACACATTACTATATGAACATTTGATCTTCATTGTAACTACATTGAGAGATGGAGGTGGCATAACTTAACACATTTTGCAAAATGTAATGAATAAAAATGCAATTTTCATCTGAGGATAAATTTAGGAGCCCCTATACCCTAACAGCTGGTATCTCCTCCGTTGGCTGAAAAAAGGTCGGTTAGATGTTTCTTATAACGGACATCGACTGGAAGAAAGATGTTTCCACTCCTCCAGGCGGAATTCCTTCAGTTACGTGATGTTTCAGCATCAGTCTTTGTACAGATGCTCTTACATTCTCCTCTGATACAATAAAGATCTCATATTGGTTTCTATGATGGAGAGATCTCCAGACCAGCTCCAAACCATCACACTTCCACCACCATGCTTCACAGCAGCTATGAGCTTCTTGTGATCATGCTGTGTTTGGTTTGAGTCAAACATGTCTTCTGTTACTGTGTCCAAAATCAGCTTTGGATTCATCTGTCCAAAGCACATTGTTCCAGATGTCCTTCTCAGAACGTTAGTCTTACCCTGATGTTTTTTTGGTTTATTTGACATTTTTTGTTGTTTTTTTGACAGCAAGGGTTTCTTCTTAGCACACCTCACCTCACAATCAGACTTGGTAGACACTGCACTTTGACATCACAGGACCTACAGGTCCTGCCACAGTTAATGATATTTTAGAATTGTTGAATCTTCTCAATGTATCTTGTGATCTGCTCTTGGGCTGAACGTGCTAGGACGCCCTGATCTGGCCATGCTGGCGGATGTTTTAAACATTCTCAATTGTAAATGATGTTCCGGACAGTGGAACGGCTGACTTCTAATTCTCCTAAGATCTTTTTAACTCTCTTCTCAGACTCACCTGCATCTACAACTTTCTTTCTGAAGACCTCAGAGAGCTCTTTGGCTCTCTCCACGGTGAGCCCGCTCACTTCAACAATCAAGAGCAAACCAAGCTCATGTGTGTGGTTTAAATTAGACAAACACCTCTAAACTCCTCTCTATCCATGGTCTGATTATTCGCAGCTGATCCTGAAGTCATTTAATTAGCAATACATTAATAAATTCATATTTCTTTCCTCAAAATAAAATGACATATAGTTACATAGTTTATACAATATAGTTCAAATGAATATTAAAGGTCCATATTTTTAAATGTGGTAAAGTCAAAGGTGTGTGTGGGGAGTCAATACTAACTAAAATACTAATAACTGATATAAAGTCATATATTTCATTTTAACTTAAGATGAGATGCGAGTTCAGGACACACTGTGTCCTTATGTGTGTTCAGATACAGCCAGTATAACTGGGTTACTACACTGTGTGTGTGTACACTCACTGGTGCACTCTGACACACAGTCGGTCTTGTATTCCTCTGCAAGGGACAGGTTGTCTGGGCAGAAGCAGCCGGATCTCATACTGTCAGTGCCCCACTTCCCTGGTACACGTACCCTGTGTGAAAAACACAATCCCACCACAGTTAGTCTCTCACCATAACGGCCTTCTGAACACATCCCTGTATCAGTCCACTTTACTCTCCTGTAACCTCACAACGGTCAGCGGTTAAAACCTTACAGCCCAGTGCAGCTGAATAGCTCAGTCTGTTGAAAAGACTCTGTTTAGATGGACGGGCCGTTTCTGAGGTGTCACCTCAAAAAAAACAGGATCAGAATGAGGATCAGCTGTCCAAACACACACGAGGAGACACTGAACCTCAGTGTGTAGAGTTTATAACCTTTATTGCTGGATGTTTTCGTACTTTGCCATACTTTTATTAACCAAAACATCAGAAACAGTATTTGTAGGAGACTCGTTTGGTTATTTTTAGGAGATGCTTGTCTACATATTCAGATATAAGAATGAAACGAATGTAAATATTTGTATGAATTTCACCATGTTTTGATCCAAAACAATGTTTTGTGCATTTTTCTTATTGTTTGAGAGTTTTTGATGAGTTATTTTTAATGAATAGATTGACGAGGATATTTATAATAATAGGTTCTTAAAACTAAAAATAAAATGAAAAAAAAAACCTATTATTTTTATTATTTATGTATCAGGATTATCTCTTCTACGTCAGTCACTTCTATGAGTCTGTATGCAGGTTGATCATCAGCCCCGCCCCCTCTCTCTGATCAGTCAGAGTCTGTATGCAGGTTGAGCATCAGCCCCGCCCCCTCTCTCTGATCAGTCACAGTCTGTATGGAGGTTGATCATCAGCCCCGCCCCCTCTCTCTGATCAGTCAGAGTCTGTATGCAGGTTGAGTATCAGCCCCGCCCCCTCTCTCTGATCAGTCAGAGTCTGTATGCAGGTTGAGCATCAGCTCCGCCCCCTCTCTCTGATCAGTCAGAGTCTGTATGCAGGTTGAGCATCAGCCCCGCCCCCTCTCTCTGATCAGTCCGAGTCTGTATGCAGGTTGAGCATGTACATGTGGACAGAGCAGTGGACTGTGCACTGAAAGCTCCTTTGGTATTTAAACTGGGATTTAATTCAGTTGGAAACCAGTGAATTTTATCTGTCTTTTCAGAGCTCAATTACTCTTACTGATATTTCTATGTGTATCTTCTCTGTAGGTTACTCTGATCCTGAGATATGAAACTTTGAATACCAGCATGTAACTGCCCACAAAATGCGGTTTGTAAGAAATTAACGCAGCAGCACTCGAGATTCTTCACGGCTCAGTTTTAGTGTCTAAAGATCTAATAAATATCAGGATGATCAGGACTGTGGTATAATATCAATAATACAGTCATCACAACAACACATTCAAGGTTGTGCTGTAACATAGACGGGGTGTTCATAGATGTCCACCAGCCTCATTTTGTCTACCCACTCGTTTCATTTGCCCGGGACTAGTACCACCCCCTGGACTTCATGGCGACCGATTCACATTGCTGCTACTCAAATTATTTATTAGATATATATTATATCTCAATACCACATATGAACTTGGCCTACATGATCAATGAAAATGTTCTGGCAGTTCACAGTACCACACAAACGACACATTTGTGTCACATGACGAAAAGATTGTACTTAGTACACTTTAACCAGCACCATCATTCCAGAGAACACAGTTCCACTGCCCCAGATCTCAATGCTGGGGGGCTTTATACCCCTCTGCCCACACCTGTCATTAGGCATTAAAACCAATAGGTTCATGTGTGCATTTGCACATCTGTGTCAGCAATGGGTGCAACTTAAAGGAGGTGAATGTGTTCATTAGAAGTGGTGTCCACAAACATCTGGGCATATCGTCCGTGTAGACTGAAATGACCACGCTGACGACTCACCCGCCTTTACAGACATCGTTTGGAGTCCCGCGACACTCGTCAAAAACCATCCCTTCAGGACATCCAACATCTGAGACAGAAGACATCAGAAGACTCTCGTCATATCATATACATATTACTGCAAGACCTTCTCCCTCCTGTCTGGTCTGTGCGTTTCAGAAGCTGCCCACTCACCGCAGGACCCCTCGGTCAGGTTTCTCCAGTACACACAAAAGCCCAGCCTCTTGCACTGCTCACTGAGGTGCTGCAGTGGGGAACAGATGCTGCTGTTGCTCCCAGCAATGCAGAAATCCAGCCTGCAGTTCGTCACCATGGTGTCCACATCCAGACTCTTACTGCACTCCTGAAACACTCTGAAAGAACAGAGTTAAGAGTGGGAACCTGTGCACACCTTATGATTCAGATTAATTGTATATGAAGCCCAATTTATTATTTCAACCAAAATCAGTCATCACTCACTCGCTCGTGCAATTCTTCCCCTTGAACTATAAGGTTCTATCTGACGTGATCAAAACTGAGGCGTTCAGAGCTCCGAGTGGCTACCACTATGATCTGAGGATCGCAGGTTCCAGGTTCCGGGTCATGCTGCTTGCCATCGGCAGCTAGTGTCTGAGAGCAATATTGCCCATGCTCTCTTTGGGTGGGTAGATGGCACTTTGAGTGTGTAGGCTCCTCAGAAATGATACAAATACAGTATATCTGGGAAGAAGCATGTGCTGGTCCTAATATTGTATGCAATGGGGGGAGTGTCCTACTGGGTTAGGGTAACTGGCACTTCCAAACTGGGCTTAAACTTAAACCAGGCTTAAATGAGTTATTCACATCTTCTCATGTGAGGTGATGTTTAAGTTGGACACATTTCTGTTGCGTTTCTATGTCCATACATGTTAATGTCACATATATGAACCTCACAGAACCAAGAGGATGAATTTTCTAACCCTCTGTCTAACGAGGCAATCGTGTGTGAGCAGTGCAATGCATGACATCATCCAGATATGGGCCAACGACTTCCGAGGAATGTTCACACCAGCAATCAGAATGGGGGAGAAGATATGTGAGAATCAGGGGAGAAACCTTGAGGAAATACTTTCTGTAAAGGAGAAACGAAGATGAAGGTGCAGCTTACTCGTGTCTAAGGAGGTCACAGAGAGGGGCATCACAGGGTGGGCGGAGAGTGATGGGTGTGGAGGTACATGATTGATGCTTGGAGGCATCTGAACAGAAGGGCTTTAGAGGATCCTTCTCTATCCACTCATAGGCTGTTATATTACAGCAGTCCTCACTCTCAACTTGTCCGTTCCTGCGCACACATGAAGGTCCTCCACACACACCTGCAAAGCAAAGCACAACTTGAGTGAGTTTACATGAGCTTATCATTAAGACCCTATGACTACAGTTATTTCTATGTACACTATTTCATGAGGTGTTATTAAAGACTCGATATACATACTGTGGATATGACCATATATATGAAATATGTCTTTAATATATGTGGCCAAATCTTAAGCCAAAGTTTAGAACCATCCGAAAATGTGATCACATGACCTACATGTAGCTCTCACCCCAGTTAATGCAGGGCAGTTTCTACCATCAGCAAGAAACCAAACAAGTGTGATTTTCATGGAGGTCAGTGAGAAGAAACACTCACTGTCAATAAAGAACATCAGGGAAAGACTAAAGTCCTCCAGAGGACATCTAGACAAAGAGCGGGACTTTTGGAATGATGTGCTTTGGACAGATGAATCCAAAGTTGAATTATTTGGACGCAGTAACAGGAGACATGTTTGACACAAAGACACAAACACAGCAATCTGAGCACAAGAACCTCATACCAGCTGTGAAGCATGGGGGTGGAAGTGTCACGGTTTGGGGCTGGAGAAACCACTATGAAACTAATAATAATAATAATAAATAAACTTCTAAAACACACACACACACACACACACACGCACACACACACACACACACACACACACACGCACACACACACACACACAAACCAAACTCAACAGCTAGACACTGACCACACTGTCCTACAGTGTTATCCTTGAAGTACTCCATGGCCAGAGTGATCTGCAGGGTGTTCTCTTGATCAAGAGAGATGTGAGAACGGATTTCGTCAAGGTAAACGAAGACCTGGTAGTTTGTGTCCTCAAACCTGATGCCATTCTGCTTATAGGGTGGCTGGACTGGATTCTGATTCAGAGTAGCCTGGAAAATACACCAGAAAAGGGTTACACTCTCAAAAGCATACGAGAATATAAACATGGTATACTGTATATACCACCATTGACAATATAACTGAATTACTGCTCTATGTTCCCATAACAACCTGTTCCCCAATATTACCACCCTTATGGGGGCACCGCTCTGCACGTGCCATATGGGGTGATGACCTCAACCATGAGTGAACTTTTTTGAGGGTGGGCTTTCTGTGATTCAACTGAGCAAACACTGATTTAACTCCACAGGCCCATAAGCCATACACTGTTACAATGGCCCCCCCTCCTGGCTCAATCAGTTACTGCACATGGCCCCGGGGTCCCACACATGACTTGCTGACTAATCTGACAAATTCAGACTCATGTGACCCTCATAAAAGCTCATCAGCTCTTTGGTTTCTTGGTGGAGAGTTTTGACATGTCCTTGTTTCTAGTCTCACTGTCCACTCTATCAGCTCCTCTGACCACACAGGAGCACTTTGTAGATCCACAAAAGACTGGTGCCTTTGTGATTTATCAGTGGCAAGTTCTGACCGTATGGGTTTTTGAGGAGGTGCTTGTTCCTCTGTGTTCTCCCTTCATTTTGGTGACATTATGTTCTGAATATGTATTTGCCTACACGTTTCTTGGGATGTATGGTTCTCAGATTTCCACCCATAAAGCTTGTTTGCACTAATATTCTGCTTCATCCCAGATGTTCCAACCACTATATTATCCACAGTTCCAACAGCTGTTATTCCAAGAAACTGTCTGCTTTAACACCCACAGCAAGACTAAACCTCCTGCTTCTTCCAGCTGCTCCCTTTAGGGGTCGCCATAGCGGATCATCTGCCTCCATCTTGCCCTATCCCCTGCCTCCTCTACTGTTACACCAACCATCTCCCTGTCCACCTTCACTACATCCATAAACCTTCTCTGAGGTCTTCCTCTTCTCCTTCTGCCCGGCAGCTCCATCTCCAACATTCTTTGCCGATATATCCACTATTCCTCCTCCACACATGTCCAAACCATCTCCACCTTTCCATCCTGTACTGATGTAGACGTACCTCCACTGTGCCAACCTCATCATTTACACGAAGTGTGACCGTATCATCGCGGTACTTCAGAACGATGCCCTTGACCGATGAGCCATGCAGTAAAGGGTAGCCGAAGTAATTGTCCACGGAAATGTTGAGGTGATGGCGGGGTTCCTTCTCCTTCACCAGGGTGTAAGTGCAGTTTTCTAAGAAGTCAAACCTAGTTCCCGAGAAGGAAACGTAGTGGGGGTCTCCGTAGAGATCACACTGACCTGAGGGAAACAATGGTGAAGCTCTAAGTGTTGCACTGGCAGAATCTACAGTATAGATAGTACAGATTGTTTACATTTGTCCGACACTCTTGTCCAGAGCGACTTGCGTGGTTACTCGTATTACAGATGAGGGTCAGAGCAGTGTTAGGAGTCTTGCCCAAGGACTCTTACTGGTGCAGCACGGCATAGTTACTCAGACTGGGAATCAAACCAGTCTCCCATATGGTGTGCTGGGGCTCACTGGTGGCATTATCAGTTGTGTCACACCAACCACAACAATATAACAAGTAAAGCTAATAAATACAATCAATACAACTAATGTATAATAACAGTGGCTTAAAATTGCAAATGAAGAATGCAGTTTGCAGATGGATGGATGGATGGATGGGTTCCTAAAAACACTTACGTAAGTAATATTTATAAATATTATTAATATTAATCAGGCCATTATGTACAATGACCCCCATCCTCTCAACCAAACAGTGATGAGACACAGGACTGTGACCACCATCCCTAACACCATAACTCATCCCACAAGTACTGGATGGAACCTCGTTCCAGGTTCGATTCCACTGCTCCACAGCTCAATGCTGTAACCCACGCCTGGCGTGGTGTCAGCAGCCTCACGTTTGTTTATCTGCTCCAGAGAGTCCTATTCTATTGGCAGTACTTCTCTACAGGGATTAAACAAGCTGTGTGTGCATTTGCACAACAATGTCAGTAATGACAAGCCCCAGAATCTGATTTATCATCATATTATATATCATGTGATAAAGGTCACCTGACTTTGTTTGTAAATACTTCAAGATAACATACGTGTTTGTCGCAATAACAATTTCACAACCTGTATTTCACCACTTAGGTCTAGAAATGAGCTCAGAACTGCTTAAATACATGACATTTCGTTAAATATGACCTTTAGACTGACCAAACACACCATCACTCTGTAAATGAGGTTCACACACATTCACACACTGTCCTGTAACACATGCAGGATGTTCAGCAGGGGTTTCAGGAGGTGACGTGAGGAACACAGTGCTTTCCACGTCCTTATGGGTCTGTGACGTATGTCACGGTGGCTCCTTTTGGGCTAATGTGTTAAGATACCACACTCACAGTCACACTGCCACATTGCACAGCAGCCCTGCTCGTCCTTCACCAGCCGCTTCAGGTCTCTGGGGCACACCGGAGAGTAGAGTGTTGGACATACGACTGGTCTCATCTCAATGGTGTCGTTTCTGCAGGCTTTATAGAAGCAGTCCTCCTCCCACACAGCACCACCGGGCCAGCTTTGGTTCCTCAAAGGGTCCCTACAAAAGCCTTCACATTACAGAGACGGTGTTTCAGACTGTCTGAGTGCCAGCCTTTATTACGTGAGACACATTTTTAAACATCAACCCATTTAATCACAACATTTGAACATTCCAATGAATTTCCACCATCTACTGAAATAATGAAGGGTCGGACATTTAGTGTACACTGTCACATGACCATAACTGTCTCTCTGGTCGCACCATGAGAAGAGATCGGCTGTATCGAAGCTCTCACATTAACGTTTAGAAGCTTGAAGTTTTCATGGTCTGACGTACTTTTATTCAGGCTACGGAAATTTAAAATATCTGTCTGTATTTGACCATGTTTAAGATCAGAATCTTTGTGAAATTATTTATTTATTTTGTTAATAAAGATGAAAAAATACTCTATATCTCAGAAATCCTGTTGGAAATTCATCATCCAGTTTAAAATACTTAACCGTTGTGCGAATTAAACACACAAAATACATTTTTGTTATTTTTGTTATTTATGTGTGTATCGGTGTAATCCTGTCTCAGGAAATTTGAACATTGTGTGAGCAATGAATAAAACTTTCTCAACAAGGTTAATAAGTTACATACATGAATAATATTAACAATGACAATTCCACCACCTGTCAGTGTGAACTCCGATCAGAAACGTTAGACTAAAACACTTAATAATTCAAATTAGGAGAGTTTTTGAGCTGAAAATGCAATAATGATTATTTGCGATTGTATTATTATTATTATTATTATTATTATTATTATTATTATTATTATTGTTGTTGATGTTGTTGTTGTATTGTTCTATTATTAGTATTGTTGTTGGTGTTGTATTTTTACTGTTGTTGTTGTGTTGTTTGTTGATGTTATTGTTGGATTTTTATAATTATATTGTTGTTGTATTATTAGTGTTGTATTAGTATTACTATTATTATTAATGTTGTTGTATTATTGTTGTTGTTGATTATATTGTATTATTATTGTTATTATTATTATTATTATTATTGTTATTATTATTATTATTATTATTATTATTATTATTATTAATAATACTACTTCTACTACTACTACTACTAATAATAATAATAATAATAACAATAATAACAATAATAACAATAATAATAATAATAACAATAATAACAATAATAATAATAATAATAATAATAATAACAATAATAATAATGATAATAATGACAACAACAATAATAATAATAATAATAATACAATAATAATAATGATAATAATAATAACAATAATAATAATAATACCTATATGGGCTTAGAACTGTACTGAATTTAAACTGAAATTTGAACTGTAGCTGGGAGGTCATAACTCCGCCCCTTCTCTCATCCCTTCAGTGTTTGTGTGTTTTAGCCTTTTCTAAATTTATTAAAATCTAAATAGTAAATGTCATTTTCGGAGCTGACTGTCACTGTCAGTTTGGGTCAGTGTCCCCACGCTGCTCTCAATATCATGTTGAGAACCGTTACAGAGCTGCAAAACCTAATATTGTGATACTCATGTGTATTGATATTTTCTAACACCCGTAACACAAAGAACACCTTCGATCAGTAAACACTAAACTGTTGATTTGGTCGTTCGTGTCTGAGAGAAATTTGGTTTTAAATTGCGATTCATGGCAGTAAATACATACCTGGAGTTTCTGTGAATGGTGTAGACGATGTGTATCGTGTACTGGATTGAAGAGTTGTCACTATGGATTGACCTGACGTAATTGGTTTTGAAGATGGCCCAGTCATTACGGATGGAGGAGGTTCTGGGGTCATTGTAGTGGTCATTATTGTCCCAGGTGACGTTGTGGTAAGTGGTTGGTATTGTGGAGTTGTAGTTCCAGGTTCTTCTGATGTACTGGGTATTTCTGGTGGGTTTGTCACCGGTGGAGTTGTAGTTCCAGGTTCTTCTGGTGTACTGAGTGTTTCTGGTGGGTTTGTCACCAGTGGAGTTGTAGTTCCAGGTTCTTCTGATGTACTGAGTATTTCTGGTGGGTTTGTCACTGGTGGAATTGTAGTTCCAGGTTCTTCTGATGTATCGGGTATTACTGGGCTTGTCATGACTGGTGTAGTCGCGGTTGTTGCCACTATTGTCTCCGGCGTTGTTGTAGTTTGCAGAGTTGTAGGTTCAGTGCCTGCAGATACAGCTGGTGTTTTTGTAGAGGTTGTAGTTCCTGGAGCATACGGTGTAGTAGTGTATGTAGACAGTGATGTACTTGTCTTTGATGTGGTAGGTGCACAGTATTCTGTAAAAACGAAGACATTCATTATTTTAATCAATGGAAATGATCAAATAGAAGATTTCATATTTTATATTATATTTAAAATGTTGGAAAAACAGTTTCACCACAAGTTAGCTGTCCTCCACTGCATTCACTGTGGAATGACATTTAAAAATTCACAACGTTATATTGGTAATTTCAGGGCGAAGGCTTTAAATTTGACCCAGAAATGTTAGTGAAACGTCAACTTACCAGCATTCACTGTATGTCCTGACTTTTCCACCGGGATAAACTACCGTGTCATTGAAGAAGCAGGTGCAGTTGTCCAAAGTGGAGCACCTTCTGGTGTTCTCATCAAAGTACGGTGTTTCTGCTGGACATCTGGGGTAACAACCTTTGCCGTAAAAGCAAAGCACAAACAAACAAACAAACAAACATACAAACAAATAAATAAATAAATAAATAGACTGTATAACAATGAGGCTAAGGGCAAACATGCAAAACAGGATAAACTGAACGTGCATAAAAGGACAACCTTCAAGTCTCCCAGCAAAGCTGGGTTTTTTCCCACAAGTCTCAATTTGACCGCACGGCTCATAATGCCAGCCGTTCTCACTCTCTTCATTGTAATAGTCACAATACACCGCTGCAGAGAGAAGAACACACACAATCAGCATTAACCGCACCACTCAGCAAACACTGAGGGGGCTTCACTCCTTCGCATACCAGGAAAAGACTTGATCAATGCAATGTGGTACTTCTGGAAAGTCCCGAATAGCCTTAGAAGTTGGAAACGTAACCTATGAGCTGCTCACAAGAACATCAGAACACCAACAGACCTGCGGGTCTCAAATCTTACACTCCAGACTACTTAATAAACTCTCTCAAGGGGTTCTTTTTGAGGGACGTACGGCACAAGTCTGGGGTTCTCCAGTTGATACAGACGTTCTGTGCCGTGCAGGCTTCAGCGTATGCTGCCACCGCTGTGCAGAATCCTAAGAACCTCCCTTCAAACTCACAAGAGCAGGACTCCAGGATACAGGCCTGGTAGTAAGATGCTGGATCAACCTGAAGATGGAGGAAAGAGAGTCAACTAGGCTGTGTGGTTCCCATCTCAATACAGTGACCCAGTTCAACTGGTTTGATTATATACAGTCTATAATATCCATAACATTATGACCACCTGGTTTCTACACTCCATTTTATCAGCTCCACACTCCAGACTGGAACATTCTGTAGTCCATCGGTTTATCTAGATACTTTGCTTCCTTTCAACCAATGCTTCAATGGTCAGGACCCCACAGGACCACCACAGAGCAGCTATTATGTGGGTGGTGGGTCACACTCAGCACTGCAGTCACACTGACATGGTGGTGGTGTGTTAGTGTGTGTTGCTGGTACGAGTGGATTAGACACAGCAGTGCTGCTGGAGTGTTTAAACCCCTCAGTGTCACCGTTGGACTATGAATAGTCCACCAACCAGAAATGTCCAGCCCACATACAAGGTAAGTGACGCTGATAAAATGGATGATGAGTGAAGAAGCAACGTTATGTTCATAACGTTCACTTCTACTCGATTTTGGAGCACTGCTGTAAGGATTTGATTGCATTCAACACATTAATCCCTGTTAAATGTCCAGCTGGTTAAGGACCTTTAAGCGGCAGTCCGCGAAGGTGTCGCTGAGCAGGATCATGCAGCGGCGCTGAGCCCAGGCTTCACAGTATGAATGACGTTCACAGGGAAAGACTTCCTGGGTCACGTCCGAACAGGGAGGGACAGCCGTCTTCCAGCTGTTCCCAAACTCCAGTGTGCTGAAAACTACGGTGGAGCTCCTGCTTAGCAGGTCATTCGTCACTATCCCATCAAAGTTGCCACACAGACCTCGCACATTACCCTGCCGGTGCACACAAAGACAAACAACAGTCAAAGTAATGCAGACATGGGGGGACAAGTGCTAACATAAATGCTTGGACATGTTTTGAAGGGTTTTCATTCTTTTGGATTTGATTTTTGCCTCCACAGCAGAGAAGAAATCAAATCTACATAAGCTTCATAAGGAGTTCTGCTATGATGACTTTCTGAAGGCCCTGAAGGTCTTCATTCCATATAACACATCTTGTTGGAGATCATTTCTTTATTTAGAAATAAGGACATATTAATGGAAGTGAATTCTGTGATGGAAAGCTTGCCAGTGCCTGATGCAGCAAAGCAGCCGAAGACAATTCCACCTTCAGGGTTCACAGTTGGAATGAGGTTCTTGTTCTCAAATGCTCAGTTTACATCAAACATGTCTTCTGTACCCAAATAATAAACTTTGGATTCATCTGTCCAAAGCACATTGTTCCAGACGTCCTGTTTTGTCCAGATGCTCTCTGGCTACTTTAGTCTTACCTTGATGTTTGTTTGTTTGTTTTTTTGTTGTTTTTTGACAGCAAGGGTTTCCTCGTTGCTCACCTCCCATGAAAATCTAGACAGGTGCTCTACATGCTGCATGTTGCCATCAAATGTTTCAAGAGCTGAGAGTGATGACATTTTAGAATTGTTGGCTATCTTGTGGTCAGCTTCTGGGCTGAACTTCCAGGACGCTCTGATCTGGCCATGTTGGTAGCTGTTTTAAATGTTCCACTAATTGTTTTCAGATCTTTACAAATCCTTTTCCAGACTCATCTGCATCTACAAGCGTCTTTCTGAAGGCCTCTTTGGATCTCGTCATGGTGATCCCACTCACTTAAACAATCAAGAGCAAACCAAACTAATGTCTGAGGTTTAAATAAGTCCTCTAATGAAGAGGAAAAGCTCCTTACCTTCCACCTGGCCTGCAACACAATTTTGACTCTGGTGTGCTTATCCCAGACCACAGTGAGCCCCAGACCGGGCACTGTGATGATGATATAGAGTCCCACGGTGTGGACGGAGTACAGGGGCTGTGCCTGCAGATGCCACCCACCCTTTGGCGTTTCCGTCACGTTCATATCACGCAGAGTCAGAGTCACCACATCCTGTTCAAACAGGATTGAATTCAGCTTCAATCAAATACCATCATTTTAAATGATCTACTGTTCTTTAGAACCGGTACCTGGAGATCCACTGCAATGGAGCGGGAACAGGTCAAAGCTTCATCACAGCACGGCACGCTCTCCACCCTGACTGCAAACAGCCCAGGGCCGTTTCCAGTGGCGTCCTGAGACACATGCACACAGGTACTGAAACTCGCATAACTGAATATATAATCAAATCAGCAACTATTTGACAGGCATGGAAGCTGACTTTGTACTGAACACCATCACTTCTACTGGTGCTTGAACGTTTGTGAACCCTTTGGAATGTTCTTTAATTCTGCGTGAATTTGAGGAGAACCAAATCGAACAAAAATCTGTGAGGACAAAAGGATGTGAAATTAGAGGCAGGTGCTTTCAATCAATGGGAGACATTCAGGTGTGAGTGCGCATGTCCTGTTTTATTTAAAGAACAAGGATCTATCAAAGTCTGAGCTTCACAACTCGATCCACATGTTCCGCAGAAGTGTGTCATGTCACGAAGGAAGGAGATTCCTGAGGAGCTCAGAAGAAGAGTCGTAGATGCTCCACCAATCCACGAATGGAGGGAATTCAAGACCATTATTACCCTCCCCAGGAGTGCTCCACCAACAAAGATCAAGAGCAAGACATGTAATAGTCTATGAGGACCTTTCTCACATTGACTTGTTAACGTTCCTCAGGAGAACACTGAACAACAAAGGTGTGCATGGCAGGAGAAAGCTATTGCTCTCCAAAAAGAACACTGCTGCCCATCTGCAGTTTGCAAAAGATTTCATGGACCAGCCAGAAGATGAATAATAGTTTGTGGATGCATGACGAAGCCCACCAACATCTAAAGTATACGAAGGAATGGGCTTAAACCTCAGAAGATCTCTTTTCTGTTATGAAGCTTACTGTGAATTTCGTTTAGAACTATTATTATTACTCACCTCAACCAGTGTGTACTGACAGTTCCCATCGAAACGGTACCATTTGGAGTCAAAGGTATTATACTGTCCATTGCCAAACACCTCACACACCCCTGGGCAGGGCTCCCCTTCACACTGCCACTGACCAGCTCTGCAGGTGCTAAGAGATAAGTCTTTATCTTTAACCAAATTCATAAGTTAGGGCTGCACAATACATTGTTTCAGCAATATTCACATCGAGGATATAAAATGTCCTATAAAGCAAATAAACCATAGATGATACACAACAACCTGCTTGATACAAAAGGATCATATGCAAGGTCCCCGTTTTAGAGGCACATTGGAACTGCACATCAGAGATTATTAATATCGTGACAGGTCGGCTCTATGGGTTTGTTTTGTCCTGATAATAACAGTGATAAACAATATTATTACCATTTTAAAACCATTATATGCCACTGATATAGTGGTCATACACTACTGAATCACTGATTTTAATACTGTCTGATTAGTCAATTAATCCAACGTAAATTTAAATATTCTTTTAATTCTGCATTTCTGATTTTAACGAGCTGTACGCCATACAGATCAACAGTAAAACGAAGAAAGTATGAAATATGTCACTTTACATATATTGAAAATAAAACCTGATTCACGTTTTATTAAATCATGAGCACAAATTAACTATATGATTAATAACAATATGAAAATGAAATGCACTAGTAATAGCATTATAATGTAGCCACCTTTAATAAAGCAATGAACTCTTTTATTATTAGAAATATTCAAACACTGGAATTTGAATATAACAAATGTTAAATATTTTAAACTGCTGCTTTTAAATAAATGGACATGCCAGCATATTTATGTTAATATTTACAATAATATTTGCATTAATTTATGATCATGTCCTCTGAGAAAAACATAAAGAGTGATATAAGGGTCTGCAAAAAATATTGTATGATATCATAATGATATAATACATCAATAACATAAATTTCATGACAGGCCTGGTTAGATAATTGACTTCTGGTGAAAGGTCCTGTTTTTTTTTTTTTAATATAACGATATATATTACTGAACAACCAAATATCGTGATGCCAGTTTTTTCCAATATCGTGCAGTCCTATCATACATTACTGTGTAAATCAAATGATTTGTGCATGTTTACTAAAGTCCACTCACCATTTTTTACAGTTTGTCATCACGCTCTCTCCAGATGCGTAAACACTACTGCTGAATTCGCACGTGCAGTTGTCCCAAGTTACACAGCCACCGTTGTGGTCCTCAACCAGGTCTGCTGGACAGTAGCAGCCACTGGTACATGTGTCATCAGGACTCTGTAAAGACAAACCAAATGTGATGTTGTGCAGCGCATTCATAGCGTATTGGGTGCCTCCAGGACCGGGGTTGAGAAACAGGGCCTTTTCTTAAGGAGAAATTTCTCAAAACCTACTAGAACAATGTATTTGTGCAGTTTAATGTAGATATTTTCACAAAGACTCCGATGTTCACCCACTTTTTATTAATTGGGGTTTGTTCAGTTTACAAGGACAATGAAATCTATCATTAAAAGAGAAGAGCTGATAAACAAACAACGTTTAAAGATTTATTAGAAATATATTGGTCAATAAGGTATTTTTACACCTGGTATTATCATGTGTCCTGCGTGATCCCGTCATTAATGGCCAGCACAAAGTACAGGTGTGAATACAATGCATCTCCAGGATGCCTTTAATCCGTTCACTCTAACGGCATTCAGAGGTGGTCAGAGACGCTTTTGACCACGTTAACAGCAACAGCAAAGCAACCCCTCCAGTGGAAATGACATGAGAAATCGGATCATAAGCGGTCACAAAGGACACAGTTACAATCCCAGGTGTCAATGGTTATGCATTTAGGCAATCGTTTGTGATTGGATCGGCCATGACACATGGATAAATGTCAGGTGTGAATGGAGCCTTTATTTGAATGACGGAATGAACCAATGAACTGCCAATTCACCTGATCTCCATGTTTTTGGAATGTGGATAGTGGGATAGTGGGAATGTGGGAATGTGCGAAACACGGGAAAACAGGTAGGGTCCTGGACCCAAGACCCCTGCACTGGGAGATGAACATGACGGTGAATATGTCTTTATAGATGTAAACATATATTTGTATTGATCAAATACTCACAAATGGTTTGCTCAGGCTTGCACATGTCCTTTGGGCCGTGCTGACTGCTGCTTGTGTGCAGTGCACGCATATTTTACCCTGTGGACAGTCTAGAGGACAAAACACGAGACGACACTTACACAGAGCAGGACCACAGCTTAAAGATAAATGCATATATATTTTATAGCCTGAAAATAGCATCTATAAGCTAAAATACCGGGTGCAGCACAGTGAGTCTGTGAGCACCTTGACCTTTACTGCTCAGAGAGAGCACAACACTGTATACAGCAGGGTTTCTCAACCTGTGGGCCAGAGCCCACCAGTGGAGCACTCTGGTCCATCCTGAAGTAGATGTAGTCCATAGTGGGTCCGAAATAGCACTTAAAATCAAAACATCAGGCACTAATCCTCACATTTTAATTGTCACAAGGAAAAAAATGCAAAACAATTTTACATTAAAAGCTGAGTTTTGCTTTCTCATGGGCATGTTCTTGTTCTACTAAAGAGGTGGGCCGGAAGGTGGACAAGGTGAGAACCCCTGGTGCACAGCATACCTACGTATGTTTACAATTTAAAAGTATGAATAAGCCATAATCTTAATCCCAGGTTTACACTGTATAAGTAGTTCCTGATCAGTTCTCTACAAACATGACTCATGGTGTCATCTTAAGGCAGGGTTATGTAAAAGAAGAACCTTACCACAAGCTTCAGAACAGCGGAGAACTCCATTTTCACACATGCTGAAAGACAAATATCCGCCATCGTTTACATCCACATCTATATTTATGTTTATGTTTATATTTATTTGCTGTTTGTTGTGTGTTTGTGTTGGTGTCGTGTTTAAGTAAGAAGTTATGAATATTCCAAACAGGCTTCACGAGAAGTGCCTGTGAATTCAGAGGGAGTTTCCCTTTTTAAATGTATGAAGAACTTAAAGAAGCATTTCACGGCAGAGTGTCTGTAATGTGATGTGTAAACTGTACCACTGTCTCCCGTCAATAACCACAGGTCCCGGCGCCGTGCTTCCTCCCTGATAGTGGCACATACAGAGTGCACTAGAGCTGCACTCCAGCGGAGTGTTAAGGTGGGTTCCTGCCGGGCAGCCGCAGCCCTCCACTGGGTCAGTCACCACATCACAGGTGGGGTCGGCGCCCGTTAATGAGCGGCAGGTGCGGTTACAGGCACTCGTGGTGTAACTGAACCTCAGATTTCCGTTGCAGGTGACGCCTGAGAAGCAGAAGGGCATCAGGCTTACGGTCAATGAATGACATTATAATGACTATTATAATCTATATAATAAATAACAGACCTATGTATGTCACTGTCAGGCGAAATCCTTGTATCTCCATATTTTTAATCACAGTGTCAATATATATATATAATATATATTGTGTCAAAATTTCACGATGAATGGACCAATAGAAATGCTCCAAAATGACTGAATAAAATCATTTTACATCAAGTTCCACTGAAAGTTAAGAAGGAAAGGGATCTTTGAGCAATGCAGTAGAAGAACCACTTTGGGTTCTATTTGTAAAAGAAACATGAGCTTGAAGAGCCTCAAATTGGCAAAGAACCTTTACACTACTTACTATAATGGTTCTTCATGAAACAAAAAGTGGTTCTCCTTCATCTTATTATGACCCTACTGACAAACATAGCTCAAGACCAGCTCATACTGGTAGCTGCTTTCAGGTGGTCTAAGCTGACTGGTGTTTGACAAGCAGGTCTTCCGGACAAACACATAACCTATACTGGTAAACCAGCATATACCATGCTGATCATTCTGGTTGATCAGCTTAGTGTTGCTGGTTATGCTGGCCATGTTGGTTGACCAGCTTGGTCAAGATGGTCAAGATGTTCATGCTGATGAGATAGCTTTGATCAGCCAGGTTGGTCATGCTGGTTATGGGGGGACTATAGGAAGTTCACCATTACGTACACTAGGAATGACTGGGAAGTTAACCGTTAAGTACACAGATATATCTACTGATGGAGATGTACTCACTGCAGCCGGTCTCTGCTCTCCAGTCACCAACGTCGATCCCCTGACTGGCACAGGCTTTAGCATAGTTACTGAGGGCAAGACACAGGCAGTTCTGCACTCCAGAGGTGCACTGGCAGGTTCTTTGAATGCAGGCCTGTGGACATTCCAAGCACAGGTTTAGGAACAGCACGACGTTCTTATCCAGAGGTTTCTATAAAGTATGGTTTTGCTCTTACATCGATAAAGCTGCTGACGGGCACATACGCATTGCAGCGGGCAAACACACTGCTCGTATTCCTCAACTGGCTGCACTTCTGCTCAGCAAATATCTCTAAGAAAATAATAATGAACAGAAGAATCAACAGAAGAATATGATCTGCTTTACAGTTTCTATTTGTTTTGATAGTCGTCGCCCAACACGTGTTTGACACCAGTGAGGTGAAAGAAGGTAAAGAAGAAGTGAGGCGACGGAGGGGTGGAGGGTGCGAAGCTGTTTAACACGATGGTGGTGTGGAAGTGCATTTATATAGGCTGAGTGGGAGGAGACTGGGGTGTGGACCATCCCCCAAAATTACGTTATATATATCCCCACTTCGTGTTTCGTGTTAAAATACATTGTATGGACAAAAGTATTTGGACGCCTGTTCATTCATTGTTTATTCATTGGAGTGATTTTTTTTAAGGTCCAAGGGAGATTTTGGAATGCTGCTGTGCAGATTTGATTGCATTTACAAACAAGAGCATTAGTGAGGTTGCAATGTTGGACGATCACCACCCCACCTCATTCCCAGCTCTGTATCCAGTACTGGATGGAGCTCCATCATTCCAGGGAACACAGTTCTACAGCTCCACAGCCCAGTGCTGGGGGCTTCATACCCCTCTAGTCCACGCCTGGCATTAGGTTCATGTTTATCTGATCCAGACAGTCCTATTCTATCATCAGTACCTTTGTACAGGGTCTACACAAGCTGTGACAGCAATGGCTTCAATGCAGTCAAGGTAGTTGCATGTATTTATCGGAAGGGGTCGGCACAAACATTGGGACAGGCAGTGGACAGTGTAGCCCCTGTGTTCTTTGTGTGTGCAGTTTTTTAGTTTTAATATTCCATGTATTAGTACCCGAACAACTGACTGCATGAACAAAACGTGGATCCTTTCTGATACAACAGCAACAACCTTACCGTTATCAGTGTTGATGCATAAAGCAGGATCCGGTGGGTTACAGTCTCCTATTGTCCACGACTGTGTAAAAGGCAGAACTGCGTTTTCTACAATACCACTACTAGTGGTGAAGTCATCTTCGGTATTATTGTTATAGGTTCCACAAAGACCTAAAACAAGGAAAATATGGAAAATGGTGCTAAACAAAGTTTCTCAGTGTTTGTCTTAAAAAACAGAAATGGATAAACTCATCATTACCTCTGGTGTTTCTCTCAGTTGGTGGCAAATATAAATACAGTTGAATTTCTGGAGAAACCTGAACTTTAATCTTCATGCCAAACGATGTTTGGACCTGAACAAACATCGAAGACTGCCAGAAGACCATAGTGTGATCTGAAAGAAAACCAGTTTACAACACATGAGAGACAGGACTGACTGTGCCCAGAGACTGACCAGTCTGTAGGTCTGGGGGATAGGGTAACAAGTAGGGACGCCTTCAGATATTTGGGTTCTGAACATCACTGAACATCAAACAACAATGATTTTCATGAACTTTGCCAGATGTTAAGCCCCCAATCCTTTTTGAACTGCCAGTGCATCATTGCTGGATCTCCGGTTCTAATAACACAGCTAACAGAAGTCTGTGCTGGTCAGCATCACACTGGGTGTGACGTGGGCAGTGAACACCATCTACCCATCCAGAGAGAGCGTGGCCATCTCTCATCTCTCTCTCAGACTCCGGCTGCTGATGGCAAGCAGCATGACAGGGATTCGAACCTGTGATCCTCAGATAGTGGTAGAGCATTAGACAGCTGAACCACTGGTTGGCATGGTTCCTCATGCTCAATAAAGAACATTCAGCTTCAGAATTTGATGCAATCAGTGGCATTTCCACCAGTTCATCTAACCTGTGACAGAACCTAGTGAGCTCTGTTTAAACCTCTAAGTTTCTCAGATGAGGGTAACAACCCACAGCTGAATGTAACTCTATGTTCTATATATTACATCAAAGCATTTCACTGCTAGTTGTACCATGTACGGATACTTAAGAGTGCTCATATCGTTCTACTGAGAACCTACCAGTCTGAGACAGATCGGTGATCACGTCTTGTCCTAGTGTTACACTGTTTGAAGAGAAGACGTATTTCTCCTAAACAAAGAATAAAGCATCATCAGTGCTCTTCGTGAAGTTCCAAGGAATCAATTAAAGGTGCATTTTAATTGATTTAAGGATAAAAGGACCCACCTGATACACATCGAGGTGCATTTCTGCTATTGATGCGTCTGTACTGGAATACTTCACACTCACAGTCCAGCCGGCACCCTGTCACATACACTGGTAAAATTAACGAGAACTGGTTCCACATTTGCTTAAAATTAGTCTTTCAGTCTGACATTACTCATTTTAACTCACGCTTGCAGCCACATAGATGCATTTCCCAGGTACGCGATACTGTTTACCGTCAAAGGTCGTGACATACTGGCCTTCGATGTTACACGTAGGAGGACAGGTATTAGCAGAGCAGCTCCATTTGCCTTGGACACAAACACTAAGACAAAACGCAGAGACATATTATGTAGACAGAAGGACAACAACTCATTCTTAAGAACTGCAGGGACCAACAGGGACCAAAGTCTTGAGACACCTGCTCCTGCATTTCTTCTGAAATCAAGGGTATTAAAGAGTTTCTCCTGCAGTCTCTCCTTCCTACTGTCCAGGGAAGACCTTCTGCTTTTGGATGATTGGATGACCATTACCGCACCTCATCCCCAACTCACCGACTCATCTCAAAGCACTGGATGGAGCTCCATCATTCCAGGGAACACAGTTCCACTGCTCCACAGCTCAGTGCTTATCTGCTAGAGGGTCCCATTCTATTGGCTGTACCGACAGGGACTAGACAAGCTGTTTGTGCATTTGCACATCTGTGACAGCAATGGGTGCAACTTAAAGTCACGGAATGCATTCATTTGAAGGGGTTTACAGGAGGCTGAACTTTGAATGGGCTTGAATGTAAAACAAGAGCTTGTTTTATGAATTTTAGAGCATTTTCCATTGATATACTCACGCAGAACTATTTTAACAGGGTATAAAGCAGCGACAGGGTTTGAAATACAAACAAAACAAACAAAAATGGAGATACAGGGTTGTCACTGGACAACAATATACACACACAATCGTGCTAAACTAGGGTTGCATGCTATTGGAAGGTACTGTGGCCATAATCATTAGGAAAAAAAATATGTTAAATGGGTCTGATTATCAGCGCTGTTGCCTCACAGCATGAAGGACCTGGGTTCAATCCCCGGGTGGGTGGAGTTCTCCCTGTGTTTGCGTGGGTTCCTCGGTTTCCCCCGCAGTCCAAAGACATGTGCGGTAGGTGAATTGGTGACTCTAAAGTGGCCCTTAGTTTGTGGATGTGTGTGTGTGTGTGTGTGTGTGTGTGTGAGCCCTACGATTGGCTAGCGCCCTGTCTATGGTTGTTTCCCGCCCTTGCGCTCAGAGTTGCCGGCTGGGCACCGGCTCCCCCGTGACCCTATTTAGGAATAAGCGGTACAGAACATGGATGGATGAATGGATGGATGGATGGATGGAGGGATGGGTCTGATTATCAGTGCAGCAATGGAAACAGTGGTTCCCTCATTACTGTTACACTACATAGGGAGGGGCAAGTTTGTTTCCCATGTCAACACCAATTAATTCTCATCATGCACGAGAACCGGTTGCATAAACAAACGTGACTAAGCCACGTTCAAATCTGCAAACACACGTAACCTGCATTCTGTGCTCTTCGGACAGTAATCCTTCACTCTTATGTTACTTAAAAACATAAGCCTCCCATTAATGACACGGGACAACATCTGGTGTTCAAAGTTCAGGGCTTGTAAATATCACTTGCTTCTACATTATATTGTAGCATTATATTGCTGACAGAGATGTGCAAATGCACACACAGCTTGTCTAGTCCCTGTGGAAAAGTACTGACAATCAAATTGAACTCTCTAGAGCAGATAAATATGAACCATGCCAGGTGTGAGCTAGAGGGGTACAAAGCCCCCCTGCACTGAGCTGTGGAGAGGTGGAACTGGGTTCTCTGGAATGATGCAGCTCCCTCCGGTACTTTTGAGATGAGTTGGGAATGAGATGGAACGGTGATCCAATGTCCTGGCCACACTAAAGCTTTTGTTGCTGAATGTAATCAAATCCTCACAGCAATGCTGTAAAACACAGTAGAAAGTGTTCCCTGGACAGTAGAGACAGTTACTCGATTTCAGAAGAATCAGAGCATGAACAGGTGTCCCGATACTTTTGTCCACACATTATAATTCTGTTTGTTTTTCACTGTAGCTCCTAAAAAACAACTTCCAAATACATTAACGGCATTTGGCTGATGCTCTTGTCCAGGAGTCTTGCCCGAGGACTTTTATTGGTGCAGCACAGCATAGTTGCCCAGACTGGGAATTGAACCAGTCACCCACATGGTGTGGAGGCTCACTGGTGGTGACCAGTAAAACCTAAATATAAAGCCAGTGTATTTAGAAGAGAAGTTGTAATTGTGATATACCTACTAAATGAATTTCATGAAAATTAAAAATGTGCTTCTTTAAAGTTCAGTAAAACCATGTGATTATGCTAATGAATCATCCGAGTGCACAACACACACATTAATAAATTATTAATATTGTCCAGATTGGGTAAAATGCTCCATATTACTTCTTCTTCCTCACCATGACTGACACTTTGAGTTGCGCTCCGACCCCGGCGGATAGGTGGTCCCTCCATACACACATGGGCAGTCCTTTATATTCATAGAGTGGTAGCCGTCAGCTCGATCGTTCAGGACCAAACCTGAAACGGGATTCGTTGGATTATCTCTAGGGAAGTGCGGCAGTACTCCGATACTCCAAAAGCTCAACGTGTCTGTACTGAATACTGAATGACTCATCAGGTATTTGTTCTTTTTCCTCAAATGAAGACGGAAAACATACAAGCAGGAGGAATTTGAACCGGATGCACCGGATTTCTGACTGCTGAATCCCTCACTGATGGCTTTATAGGCAGAAAAGCCTCTGATTGGCTGGTTCCTATCCTGCTCTCTGCTCACTAAGCCCCTGTATTTCTCAAAAGTGCTGAAAGGGTAACGACCCCTTGATATTGAGGGTGGATCTACTCTTTGCTCCAAGGATGATTGTCATTGGTTTACACCGTGCTGAACTTTATGACCTTTAGCCAAATTAATACCAATTAAAATCCAATACTGATGAACAAAAACTCACCTGCTGGTGGTAAACAAGTGTTGATCAAAGATTCTGAAACTGGCAGGGGGTTGGTGCAGGTGGGAGGGAAGGCAGGACCCAGCTCCTGGTATTTCAGATCTCCGGGACAGGTTGGTGGCGCTGCAGGCAGGTTTTCCAATTTAGCACTGATTGCATAATTGAATGAACACAAAATGACTGTGCAATGTACGAAAGAGCTGAACTCACGACAGGAGCTTCTTCCTCTCCATTCTGACCAAAAGCGCGACTGATTCCCACAGGTGCGAGCAATCTCTTCAAAAAAAGCACACTTTGCATACTTGTTTACGTTGCTGGGCATACGTGAGCAGAGGTCAGTGAACCTAATTTGAGCAGGTTTGCCACCAGGACATCCAACAGCACACGACATCACGTCACAAACCTGGGAAAAACAAACACTTTCTATTGTGCAAACGACACTGACTGGACATTCTGAGCTATTATGTGACTCTACTGACTTCAGCATTCTGTACAGAGGTTGGACCATAAGTGCCATTAACAATGTAATTAGAAGAGAAGCTCAGCTATCAGTTTGATAGTTCTTACTACTGATTAAATAAACAGGTTCAATTATAAATCAACTTCAGGCAAAAGGTCATTTTGATCTTGCTTTAGTTCCTAAAATTTGCACAAATGAACATTTTTAGATAATTATAAAAGAATGAAATGTGAATATGGGGAATTCAAATTGAATTTAATGGTCAGGAGCATTTTAATATGTCAGTAATCTTATCTTAGAACTGATCATCTCATACAATTATCTGAGATTAACATTAAAATACTGGATTATCTTCCTAAATATGACACAGATAAGGGCTTTCTGTCTGCTGCAGTTCATCAAATTTCATAAAGTAAAGGTAAAACTATACATTTCTACTATTTCTGCCACCTTCTGCAAGTTGATCTTCTCCACCCAGTCGCTCCTCAAATGTTTACAGTAGCTGTATTTAATCAGCCGGTCCCAATATTTATGTTTATTCCCCTCAAGCATGATTAAAGATGCACCTGCATTTTTACATACCTGTGTTAGTTGAGCTTTTGTGTCTTCAGTCACACACTTTCCATCAGACATGACATTGGCAGATATAAGCTGCGCTGGAGTTTCTGCAAAAAATGATTTTCCATTATTTACATTGAATTCCCAAATCCCGACCAAGGAATTTCTCACAAGTAGAGAGAAGCTGGCTTCACACTAACCTGCACCGTTCAGTCGACCACACACTCCAGTCATCTCACTCAGTAAGTCGTGGTCCAGTTGAACCTACAGAAACAGGAAGGATGATTAAAATGAGCAGGTCAGCATTAATACCTGGTTTTCAATAAAGCTACTTTAGTTGTAATATAATAACCAGATGATATAATAGAAGTTAGATTGTGAATATTTAGAAAGTGATTGTGAAAAGTAAATAACCATACACGACAATATACAGGGGTTGGACAATGAAACTGAAACACCTGGTTTTAGACCACAGTAATTGATTAGTATGGTGAACTAGGGCCTCCTTTTGTGGCCAATACAGCGTCAGTTCATCTTGGGAAGGACATTTTTTGGATACAATTCGGGTTAACACCCCAACATCCCTTTCAGACATTGTCCTCTTGCGTCCACAGTTAATCCTGTTGGATGTGGTTGGTCCTTCTTGGTGGTGCTGACGTTACCCTGGATACCCTGGCTCTTGATACATCACAAAGACTTGCTGTCTTGGTCACAGATGCGCCAGCAAGACATTCACCAACAGTTTGTCCTCTTTTGAACTCTGGTATGTCCCCCATAAAGTTGTGTTCATTGCAATATTTTGAGCAAAACTGTGCTCTTACCTGCTAATTGAACCATCACACTCTGCTCTTACTGGTTCAATGAGCAATTAATGAAGATTGGACACCAGGCTGCTCCAATTTAGCCATGAAACCTCCCACACTACAATGACAGGTGTTTCACTTTCATTGTCCAACCCCTGTATGCCTTCCCTATACATGCCATATATAGGCATACTTTGCAGATTACAGATATAACATATATTAGTCAAATATTTACATACAGTATTCCTCAAAATATATAATGGCCTCTTTAATATATGTCAAATATATGTTGCCATACAATGACATATAAAAACATATATGACAACACATATATGTCTAAATTAGAAACTCCATATATAAACTATCATATATATCATATATAAACTGATATATATAGTTTTCAACTGATACATTCATAAATAGTTGAACAGGATATATTAATATACGATAGTGTATATTTCATTTGCAGGGATACAGTGGCTCAAGTTCTGGAACATTCCTGGTTTTATTGAATTTGATTTGTAGCATCTTTAAATTTCAGTTGTCATGTAAGCAACTGGTTACTGGTTTATTTTCTGTTTAATGTTTGATATATAATTTAGATGTTCATATGGTGATGAAGGCGACTGATTCTAAAATTCTGAGTCTTATAGAGCCAATGAAATCCAGCCCTACTGACCGTAACATGGGCCGCCAACTCACCCAAAGGGAACTGATACCCTCAGCCTCCCGGCGCCAGATGACGGAAAACGGCAGAACCTTGCTTCTAAACTTGATGAAGACACCGTACTGATACACAAGCTGATACGTTTGGTCAAATGGAAGAGAGATACTGAAAAAGAGTAATAAAATGGCATTAAAAAGCAGATTTATTCTGCAGTGAAATTCCCACTCCATGCTTTTCAGTAAATGATTTACTTTCACACAATAACGAGAAGGTGACAGAAGGTAATACGATACTTATTAACGCCAATTTCCTGCACCTTAGTACAGTCATTAACTTCTACATCACACACAAGAGACTGTAATTGTTGGGAAAATTCCAGTGTGGCTGGAAGTTGACCTATACCTGTTTCCATCCACAGTGATTTTGCCGTCTTGAAGTATGGTGGTAATTTTATTGACCGAGATTTCCACTCTGCTCATTAGACCGGTGGCGTTCCGCTGGACAACGATGCCGCAGTTCACTCCCGAAAGAGTGAAGCGAGTCAGTGTGAAAGGACACGTGGACTTCAGATAGAACATGCTGTTACTGAATGGCTGAATGACCCCACTCCCGAAGGTCTTACACACATCTGAAAGAGAGATTAACACTCAAAAGCAGCTACGCCTAACATTGCGGCTGTCGTGCAAAAACCTTGTGTCTCCCAAAAGGACGTTTTGCAGGAGAAGGAAGAAATTTCCTTTCAATGGAAGTCAATGTAAAAAGATTTGAATCCAGATTCATATTACATCCAAAAATTAAAAAGACATACAAGGTTTTTGTCCAACAGCGGTGATATAATATAAGGCAATAAATTAATGTGTGACTATAAATATAATCAACAACAAACACTGTCTTAACATTGTGCATTAACATTTAATATCTTATCAACAACACAAAATGTAATATTCGTTGATCACTCTGAAAATCTGAAACTACATACTTGTGTCTGCTGTTGAAACAGAGAAAAATTGACCTGTAAACAAACAAAAAAAGGTATTTTACCACCATTTCTTGCAGTGTTTTATCTCGAACCCCAGGTAGAAAACCCCCCGTTGTAGCTACATGCACTGCCTACCTGAGAGGAGCATCACGACTCCTAAAAGTGCCCGCTGCAGAGCCATGGTCTGAGATGCACCCTGCACCCACCACACCTCGCAGTGCCTTTTATAACCTGGCCCAGTGGCCTGCTTTGAATAGCATGAGGAAATGAACTTGTGTTTAAGCCTTCACCATGTTCCCCTTCAAGAATTCAATGGACATCCTAGACAGAGTCTTATAACACGGTATTAATAGTCTTACTGACAAAACCCCTCAGAAACTCTAGAAAAAAAAACAAAAACAGGTTTATTTTGGGTCTTTTACATCTTCAATGGTCCAGACCTTCTGCTATTGTTCTCATATTCTTCTGATGACGTTGGCATGAACGTCTTCAAACAAAAGAGTTGGGTTTCTTTTAGGAACCCGGATTAGCCTGGAAGATCTCTAAATTCCCTCTTAGAGATTCCTGCTGAAAATAGCAGGTCTGCTATCAGGGAAAAGGAACCGTAATAAAGGTTTATGATAAGAGGTTTCAAATTGCTTTCAGTAGAAAGAAAGATGAATGATTTAAAGAATGAAGGAATGATAAAATATGGGTAAGCCTTCCTTTACAGTTCCCTTAGTTCTAGATATTTACCAGGTAAGTAAGAGTACTCCTAAGTTCTTCTGAAATATCTTGCTTACAAACTGTCCAAATAAACTCAGGTTCTACATATGAGCTGGATATATGTGAGATACAAACACCAAAGTACTAAGTATTGATTCAGTACTAAGTAGTGACATCATCAGCCCCGCCCCCTCTCTCTGATCAGTCAGAGTCTCTATGCAGGTTGAGCATCGGCCCCGCCCCCTCTCTCTGATCAGTCAGAGTCTGTATGCAGGTTGAGCATCGGCCCCGCCCCTCTCTCTGATCAGTCAGAGACTGTATGCAGGTTGAGCATCAGCCCCGCCCCCTCTCTCTGATCAGTCAGAGTCTGTATGCAGGTTGAGCATCGGCCCCGCCCCCTTTCACTGATCACTCACAGTCTGTAGGCAGGTTGATCATGTTCACGTGGACAGAGCAGTAAACATGCACTGGAAGCTCTTTTATCATTTAAAGTGGGATTTAATTCCATTGGAAACAAGTGAATTTTTGCTGTTTCTGAGCTGAATTATTTATAGATGACTGTGAGACATGTAAGCGTCTTAATCATTTTAATTATCCTGCACTTTTACTCCACATAATTTTATTCATTATAATTGAATCATTTCTTATTTGGGTGGGATTTTATCTGTTCTGAGGTTTGACTTTTAGATTTGTGGTTATATTTTGGACTCAAGAAGAGAAGAACAGAGCTCTATAAAGCTCTTCACCTCTATGCTGACTGATGCTATAATGTACTCGATACTTTCTCTTCTACTGAGTCATTATTTGGTTATGTCAACTCAACTCTGTTATAATAATTTCCAAGACTATTGCAAAGCTATTCCTGTTATCCACTGTTCTCTTCATTCGTTTCTGCACTTGAACAGCACCGAGTAAATCCATAAGGCTGGTTAGTAATTATACCGTTTGCTTATTTCCTCTTATTTAATTACGGCTCCTTTTAACACTTCCCTGTTCACTAAAACCAGCTCTTCACCCTGAAACCTGAACCCACACAGTTTCACAATCCATGCATTGACTGAATCAGAATTATGAATTATGTTATTTACGAGCAAATAAGCAACATTTTATCCTTTTTTTTATATAATTTTAGGAAATTATGGGATTCCCTCTGTTTCTGTCTTAACTATGATAAGTGACATATTCCTCAATTTCCCTGAAGGAACCCTCGCAAGGGATCAATAAAGTTCTATTCTATTCTATTCTATATTAACATTGTTACCCAGGAGGAGGGGAATCATATCTGATCCATCTCAAACACTCATACCACACTCGTTTATCTTCAACGAATCAGAAGGTTAACATTAAAGGTTTATTAACACAAGTGCAAAGAGTTACTTGTGTCAAAAGTGGGACGAGGCTTGACGTGACACAAAGGCACTGCTGCTCAGGACTCGTAAAGTAATGCGTAAAGTAAACCATACTATTTATGTTCAGAAGAATAATACAACAAGAAGGAGTAGCTGCCTATGTGCCAATTGTGGAAAACTGTACAACTGTATGGAGGCTCTAGTACCCTGTTGGGCCTCTAGTCTGGAGACCAGATGAGATGTAGTTGGGTTTGAAGGGGTGTACAGATGACGTATGGCATCCTGCAGCACATCCTGCAGGCCTGTAGAGACCGCACACTCATAGGTTGCTGAACTGGTGACCAAGTGTTGCAATCAGGCGGAGACGTTCCTGGGAAACTCTCTGCTGAACAATGCCAGTTGGAAGCCCTGCTATGACTGGAAACAGGTTGATGTCCTGCACATATTCCTGAGTTAGTGTCCCTTGTGTCACTTTTGGGGGCGACTGTCGTATGCAATTCTCCCCAGATCATCCCACCATCTTCGACTGTCGTTCCAGTCTGTAGCAGGGCGGGTTTTTCATTTAGGACACCGCAGCAACAGTGGCTTGGCCAGAAGAGCCTGGATGGTGGGCAGTTAATCGAAATGACCATCCTGCTTCTCTCAGCCCAATGATTCACACCCTCTCAAAGTCTGTTACCTGGGCAAAATGTCTTTGAGTGTGTCATAGAAAAGGTACACTACACAAAAGTAGCCCCTCACAGCCTTTTTGTGGGGTACAGCGAGGGAAATCCCTTTGTGCCAAAATACCTGTAATTATTTACAAATCTACGTTAGACTGTATGAGTTCTGCAGGAACAGACTGCATTATTGTTCCTGCCTTAATATCTATCTGGTGGTTTCGATTAAAGGTCAAAATTTCACATCCAATGGACCAATAGAAATGCTCCAAAATGCCATGTACGATGATGGATTCCTCACCTGATATGCCTGCAGCTCTGCTCTGCTGAAACTGAGCTCTGAGCTCACAACCAGCAGATGGTGACATATACTGTGTTATTACCAGGTCCTGGACGACAGGGAGACACAGGATAAATCACACACAATGAGCACAATGAGCACTAGAAGAAAAGAAACCCAGCTTCCTTTCTTTCCTGAACCATGTTTTCTTCTCCAGTTCAACCGATCTACAATCGTAGGCCTATACCTTCAGTCCTCTTATTGACCCTTGTTTCAGTATACACCACCTGACCACTGAAGGACCGTTTCTGGAAGTAAAAAATCTTCCATCTGGATTTTTCCACTGCGAAACCAGTTTCAGCTTAAACTGATGGAGCCGCATCTAAATCAGACGTGGGGTTGAATCTGCTGACACGCCAGCACCCGGCCGATTACGCTGGGGTTAGAACGTGGCTTCTTCACCAATTCCGTCTTAACTGCTGTGAAGTAAAGACTGGGAATCAATGCGTTTCTGTATTTCTAGGCAATCCTTTCATTTCCTTGGTTTCACGTGGACTAAGCTGGTCTTTGATGACCCGGGTGGTTGAAAAGCTGGTAAGACGTTCTTGACCAGCATCAGACATTGCAAGGTTTGCTTGAGCACCCTGGTCACGCTGTTCGACCACCTTGGTATTGCTGCTCAGGCTGGTTGTCCAGCTTAGTCTGGTCAACCAGCCTTTTTCTTGGTTGGTGTGGTGCAACCAATAACATCACCACCTGCCACTGAGCTAGCACACTGTATGGGAGACTGGGATCCTATACCCTGGGTGACCAATGAGAGTCCTTGGGCAAGAATCCTGACACTACACTGGCCTACCACTGTAAAACGAATAGCTTTGTAAGTCGTTCTAGATAACAACGTCAGTTAAATGCCATAAATGTAAATGTAAATGTATTACTGGTTACGTTGGCAGACCAGCGCGGTTCAGCATACCTTATGCTGGTCAAAAACTAATATAATGAGTTTTTTTTTGCTAATGTAATTAAATCCAATTGGAATTAAATTATTTAAATCTACAATATCAATAAAATCCAATATCAATAAAATCCAATATCAATAAAATATATTAAAATGCACGAAGGTAATACATTTAATCACATTTGTTGTGTTAATTTTTTTCCTAAAAATCCAGATTTTTGCTATTTCGTTTCAAAGTAAGCCACAAGTGCTCGGGCTTTGGATTATATCAGCTAGCAAAGGAACTTTTATTCATCAGAAAAAAACTGATAGGAGAACAAGGAGCTGAGAACAATAACTGGTCGTCCACAGCTAACACCAAGGCTCTGCTCTTCTGCCAGTGGAGTGACCAGTGAGTTCTCAAAGGAAATGATAAGATCGGGATGAGGACCAGTGGTGGGATGTAGAGCGATTCAGACAAAAAAAAGAGGAGAGTGGAGATAAATATGCTTCAGCTGATTTTCCTCATGAAAACAAGCACATTAACTGTGTCTTAGGGGAGTCAATCGTGCTGCAATTCATTGAGAAACACTGCAAGCATCTAATTAACAACAGCAAAAAACATTTTATTACTGCTAATTACATGCGTTGCACAGCAGCATAACTTCCGTGAACATCAAAATAGAAGGAAATGAAGGTGAACATGACAGGAAAATCAAATGAACTTGGTCATTAGAACAAACAATTGGCTTCCTTCTGAAGTTACAGAACATATTTTCAGGCCAAGCACTGAACAAATCCATTCAATAACCAATAGTCAGCCATTAAAGAGCCATTAAAAGTGGTTTTGCATGTTATTTATTAATCAAACAGGTATAAAAATAGAACGTGTTCCTTTTCTCTCTTTTCTTTTTACATTAGTCATACAGCCAATAGGCCACTACTCTGCACACTGGTCTAAGCTCATATGAGAACATTGGGTTAACGGTGTCTCTAACACCACCCCTTCCCTCACCCCCGGTTCCTCTGTCCAGTATGATTGTTCAAACTATGCCTGAGCACAGTACACGCATTAGAACCTACCTCTTCAAACAGGCTCAGACACGGTTCTAATCATGGAACTAAAAGTGCTCTCTCTGTAAAAATCCTTTCATGTGAGCAGCACAATTAACAGATCATCGCTGTGTTGCATAACTAATACATCTATACAGTAGAGTCAGGTGACATGTACCATCAAAGTCCTCCTAAAGTAACCTCGGTTAGATGTTTCCTTTAACCATCTTCCCGTCTCTGACACTCTATGCAGAACTCG
Organism: Acestrorhynchus altus; assembly: GCA_034509495.1. Lineage (NCBI taxonomy): Eukaryota > Metazoa > Chordata > Actinopteri > Characiformes > Acestrorhynchidae > Acestrorhynchus > Acestrorhynchus altus. The sequence goes on from CM067501.1 coordinate 2,756,075, forward strand.
TTCAGCTGGGCTTGAGGCATTTCTTGTATCCACAGCCTGTTTGAAAAAAAACCCTTCATTGGTGGGTTTACTAGAATGTTTTGGGTCATTGTCATGTTGCATAGTCTACCTCTGCTTCAGCTTCAGTTTTTGGACAGATGGTCTTCCATTTTCCTCAAGTGCCCTCTGATACAATGAAGATTCTACTGTGAAGAGCTTTCTAAATCGAACCCATGATACTTATAGTTAAAATGAAGATCAAATGTCCCCATGTTTAAAAGTGTTAAAGACAGTGGCTGGCTGGCTGGATGGATGGATGGATGGATGGATGGATGGATGGATGGAGTACAAATTAGAGTGTAGTCTCCCATTATCAGTATCAGAATGTACGGAAGTGAACTGGTTTATGATAGTGTAGCCTACCAGTACACAGAATGGTTATAATATGTCCAAGTCGGGGACGTATGGATGGATGGATTTATAGAAGTCAGGGACAATCGTGCTCAGGCAAGGAACAAGGCAATTGGTTCTAGAGTGAGTGCACCCTAAGTGTACACGTTGGGGGTCGATAACGCTCCCGTATTGAGTGTGACGCTCACGAAATTAGCCCTGATCTCACACCCTCACACCACACTTGCCATTTCTCACACATTTTTAACGACCTCTCACCTTCGCTTACCTCCGAAAAAAAAAACTCCAGCTGAATCTGACAGCTGATTAATTTTCCGACTGCTGACGCTCAGGAATTCAAACACACACTGATTAAACACACACTGGAGAGGTGATGGCGAACTCAGTAGCTAGTCAATTACAGCCGGTCCATGTGTGCTTTAGATCTGATCACGTGGACCAGTAACCATAGCAACAGCACATCCCTGAGGGATCTCTTGTGAAATGAAGTGTGTTGGAGAACAGAGAAAACGTTCACTTAACTCTACACTAGAACCGAAGAAAAGTAAGAGCTGATATTGAAACTCGGTCAGTAAACTGATCGTTGACCGTCCGTAAATAAAATGATGCAAAATCAAAACCAAAACATTACCAACTCAAGTTGTTCCATTCTTTCCCCCTTCTTGTCCTCTTCATCCTTTGCAGGGACACAGTGGGTCCAGCGCTTACCAGGGACATAGTTTTAGCATGGACATGCTGCGACCCCACCAATATCCAGAGATTATTGAAATGTCCCCCCCAGTAATGTGATTCCTTGTCGAAGAATTCAAATGTGAAGGACGATGCGTCCCCACCAATGTCCGGTAAATTGTCCCACCAATTTGTACCCCCCATTCTCAGCTTGTGTCCCCCGTCCCCACCAATGTTATGAGCAAATCTACGCCACAGCCGGGAGTCATTGGGCGCAAGGCAGGAATACCCTGGACAGGGCACCAGTCCATCCCAGCAACTCAGGCTGTTGAATCTGATTAAGCTGGTTGACCACTTCCAGGCACGTGATAAGGTCCTCTTTGACCCAAAGCAAGAAGTTGTACTAGAACAGAGGTCTCCAAACATTTTCCTGGAACTTTAACTTGTGTGCAGATATCAACACCAACCTAAATCATCCTAAATCCGGGGCCTCCAAATCTTATGCCTGCAGTAAGGTATCGATCAAGGAGCACTGGATGGAGCTCCAGATGAACCTTTCCATCACCTTCTAGTGTAGTGTTTCTCAGCCCTGGTCCTGGATACCATGTTAGTGCCCTGCACATGTTAGTGGATTCCCTGCTCTGAACTCTGGAAGGGCTGGGTAATGCTGATTAGTTGACTAAGGTGTTTTGGAAGCAGGATAAGCACTAAAATGTGCAGGACAGGGGGTCTCCAGAACCACTGACCACTGCTAGTCAATGTTTAAAATGTACTCTTTAGAGATGAGGGGTGTCTAAATACTTTTGGACACTGTGTCTAATTACATTTGGGTACTGCTTTACGGGGTTTCATTACTTTTGAACACTGTGTCTAGTTACTTTACTTTTGCTTAAATACACTCACAAGCACATCCAATCCAGTGAGAACACACACACACACACACACACACACATACACACACATACACACACATACACACACACAGATATACACACACAGATACACACACACACACACACACACATACACACACACAGATATACACACACAGATACACACACACACACACACATACACACACACACACAGACACACACAGATACACACACACACACACACATACACACACATACACACACACAGATACACACACACACACACACACACATACACACACACACACACAGACACACACACACACACACACACACACACGCACACACATTATGACGTAGGCAGGCTGGTGATGAAGGCAGTGACCGCCTCTCCGCGTTTACCTTTCTGCTCGAGCTCCTCAGCAGCAGTTGGGGATGGAGAGGAGGATGAGGATGGAGATGCTGATGCTGATGGAGATGCTGCTGATGATGATGGAGATGCTGGTCGGCAGATCGGAGTAGAGCAGTGGAAGTGGAGAAGAGGCTCCTGTAGAAGGAAACATCTCCAAACTTTTACTTTGACTTTGTTTCTGTTGTCTTTCCTCCACTTATGTCTCGGAAAGTCCCGGACCATGACTACAGCCTCCGCAGCCTGAGCAGCCTGAGCGGCCTGCTGGGCGACCGGCGGCGCGGAGCGGGCGATGACGGGGAGAGGAGGCTGATCTCCGGCGGCGGGCCCGGGGCGTCCAGCCTCAGCAGCCCGGGCGCGGTGAGCTGCTCCTCGGCTTCGCTCGGCTCATCCGCCGCCGCCGCCTCTGGAGCTCCTGGAACTACCGGACCTAGTGGAGACCCGGAGCGAGCGGCGCGCAAGCAGCTGCAGCGGGACGACACGCCGGCCTTCGTCTACGTCCTGGCCACCTTCTCCGCGCTGGGCGGCTTCCTGCTGGGCTACGACACCGGCGTGCTCTCGGGGGCCGTGCTGCTGCTGAAGCGCGAGGGGAACCTGCCCGCGCTGTGGCAGGAGCTGCTGGTGTCCGGAGCCGTGGCCGCGGCGGCGCTGTCCGCGCTGGCCGGCGGCGCTCTGAACGGGCTGCTCGGCCGGAGGCTCTGCGTGCTGCTCGCCAGCTGCGTCTTCGCCATCGGCGGCGTGGTGCTGAGCGCGGCGCCCGGCAAGGAGGTGCTGCTCGTGGGGAGGCTGCTGGTGGGACTCGGGCTCGGTAAGATCATCTGAGTCAGAGTCTGGGCACTTATGGGCACCTATGGTCAGTGACCATCTGAGTCCAAGTCTGGGCACTTATGAGCACCTGTGGTCAGTGACCATCTGAGTCAGAGTCTGGGCACCTATGGTCAGTGACTGTCTGGGCACTTATGGGCACCTATGGTCAGTGACCATCCGAGTCAGAATCTGGGCACTTATGGGCACCTATGCTCAGTGACCATCTGAGTCCAAGTCTGGGCACTTATGGGCACCTATGGTCAGTGACCGTCTGAGTAAGAGTCTGGGCACTTATGGGCACCTATGATCAGTGACCATCTGAGTCCGAGTCTGGGCACTTATGAGCACCTATGGTCAGTGACCATCTGAGTCAGAGTCTGGGCACTTATGGGCACCTATGGTCAGTGACCAACTGAGTCAGAGTCTGGGCACTTATGAGCACCTGTGGTCAGTGACCATCTGAGTCAGAGTCTGGGCACTTATGGTCAGTGACTGTCTGGGCACTTATGGGCACCTATGGTCAGTTACCATCTGAGTCAGAGTTTGGGCACTTATGGGCACCTATGGTCAGTGACCATTGGAGTCATAATGAAAGAACCAATAGAAATGCACCCAATTCATAATGCATTCTCCACTCAAACGGGTCAACTCTGTGGGTTCCTCTGGGTTCTCCCATTTCCTCCCACACCCTACAAACACATGGTAGGTGAAACAGCTATCCTGAATGGCCCTAAATTGGCCCTTATGACTGTGTGGATGTGTGGGTTATGGACTGGTGCCTTGTCCAGAGGAGTGTTCCTGTCTTGCACTCAGTGTTTCAGGATGAGCTCCAGACCCAACAGTTCTTCAATATGACAGTTCAAAGCACCGATTCCAGTAAGGACTCTGACTCGGACCTGATAATCAGCGAACACCAAAGAACAAGCATAACCTTCTAGAAAAGATAACACCCCGAAAGCATGACCACAGTGACCCACTGTTGTATGCAGACCCACAAATTGTATACAGAATTTGACTTCTACAGTAAAAGTCCCTGTGCATTTAGAATCTGTTGAAGGAGATTAAAAACTAGTTGAGATGGTACACAGGAGAATAATGTGGGTGGTCTATGGGTGGGCCAGCGGTGGCAACCAGTCAGTGTGCTGCCAACCTCATCAAGCCAGTGGACTGATATATTAGGGCAGTGCATTGGCAAGAATACAGAGGTCACAACTCCGTAGACAATTTTACTCCTGAGGCCGTTTTGACGGATGTTTGATAGTTTCGTGGACTAAATTCACCTGAACATGATAAATGACTTAAAGGAGACAGTTACACATTCCAGATATTGTTATTTTCAGAAGGTCCTAGGCTGCTCCATTACAGATATTTGTGTACAATGACCTTTGAAATGTACTATATGCCTGCTGTTTTTAAGGCTTGTACCATGACAGCTTGAAAATCTTGTTGGAAACATATAATCTAGTGTTTTTGTATTGATTAGTTTGGCAAGGATATTACGTTTTTAAACAATTTACAAACAAAATTCAAACAAAATAAAACCTGAATGTTTATTATTATTATTATTATTATTATTATTATTATTATTATTATTATTATTATTATTATTATTATTATTATTAGTTATTTGGTCTCTGGACTTTTATACTGAAAAAGAGAAATAGATTGTGTCATTCGATATTGCGATACTATAAGGAAGGTGGTATATTGTGATTTTATAACTTTTCTATAACTTCTCTAATTGTTGTATTGTCTCAGGACTCTTATCATAGATAGTAGATTAATACAGGGTTTCTCAGCCTGTGGGCTGGGGACCACCAGGAGCCGTGAAGCACTCTCGAGTGGTCCCCAAGGCCATCCTCAGGGGGAGACGGCGGCCTCTTCAGCGACTTCATTAAAACATCCACTTCAAGGAGGGGTTTAGGACTTACTGTGGGAATTGGGACATGGAATTTGGAATGACACGCCAAGCTGCACGAGCTGGAGCAGTGACCAGTTTAAATCCTCTGTTGGGTGGAACGTGTCTGCTGGACAGCGTGGATGTTAACACACGCAGTGATACAGCTAATAGCCTTTGAGAAATCCTCCTCAATCAATACGCCTCCAGGAAACTCACCACCTCTGACCTTCATTCCTGTTAGCAGCCAACATAACAATGTCCAGTCAGCCGTCCCAGGACTCTTCACTCTAAGCTGCTATGTATTAATAAAGCCTCACAGGGAATCAGACGACGGGCCACGGGCTCATCAAAGAAGGTCGCCGAAATAAACAGCGCATTGAATTTTTACGTGACAAAAAATGTGCTTATTAGTCATTAATAATATGAATAAACAGATGCCATTGTTGACAGTGAGACGGAATAGGCCCGCTAACGAACTCATTAAGCTCATTGAAGTTTTACGGCTGTGGAAACAGTAAGAGATGATTAGAAGGATAGAAGAGATCAGCATGAAAGTGGCCCGTAAATGAAAAAATACAGAGCAGACGATCCTTAAAACCTGATTAACCGAATTTGAGATATGAGGTGGTGTACCAGATATGAAATATGCATATATATATGTGTGTGTGTGTGTGTGTGTGTGTGTGTGTGTGTGTGGAGACAAATAAGAGATCATTACTCCAATTAGCATTGTTAAAACATTGATTTCAGATGGCTGAGTGTCTTTACATGCACTCAATAATCCAGTAACTGCAGAAAATCTGATTTTGTCACTAATCCGATCGATGCGTTTATGTGTGCTTGGCTTTTCTGATAACAGCGAAGCACCTGGTTTACACCAGTCACACGATAATCAGATTTCTACTTCGCAACCAGCCAACAATCCCACAGAAGAAAGAGCACGGAAGTTTAAGAAGTTAACTTTTGGTGCTCGTACGTTTGGGATCCCGGAGTACGTATCAACCCACAAACTGTGAAATTGTCTGCCTAGTTCAGAAAATGAGAACTCAACGTGCCATTCAGATTTCAGACATTTGAATGATGACACCCCACTATCATTGGAAAGGAATAAATATTCATTTTGAGAAAGTACAGCGTCCGCCGACAATTTGACTCCAGACAGCAGAAAATGAAAACAAGCGTCGTTAGTTTATATCAGTCTTTTTTCAGGAGCTCAATCCTCCTTTACTGTCACCGACGTTTCATTAAAAACCCCAGAGGACTGTTTTACTTGTGCAAAGCGGGTATAATACACCATATGTCCAAATGTTTGTGGACACGAATGCATTCAGCTACTTTCAGTTGCAACCATTGCTGACACAGATGTGCAAATGCACACATAGCTTGTAAATAAATATTGCCTATAGAATAGGACTCTCTGGAGTCTGATCATGAACCTTTGGTGTGGGTCAGAGGGGTATAAACCCCCAGCACTGAGCTGTGGAGCAGTAGGACAGTGTTCTCTGGAAGGATGGTGCTCAGTCCAGTACTTTTGGGATGAGTTGGGGATGAGGTAGGAAGGGAGTGCAATCAAACCCTCACCCAATGCTCTAAAATGTAACAGCCTTCTCTGGATAGTAGAGACAGTCAGCCAGGTGTCCGAATACTTTTGTCCACACCCGCAATGTCAGAATGTTACTCTTTATCAACAAAGAACCACCACAAATGCCCCCAAAATGACACTAACATACACTGAAGTGATGAACACCGTTTATGAAGTTGTGTCTTCAGAGATATGAGCTTTTGCTGCAGTAGAGTGAGTGACGCCGAGATGGCCTACAGTACATCTAAGGATCTTGCTGTGCCCTTATCTGGAAATCTCCAAAGCTGAACAGCAAGAATAGGGAAAGGTCATCCTTTCTCATGCCTGCAGTGACCCTGATCCAACACAGCCCAGTCTACCGGTGTGCTGCCCCAAAGGGCAGCTCACGAATAATTGGGCGGAAAGCTCTCAAACCGGAAGCCAGTGGTTAAAGTCAGTAGAAAAGGTATGACATTTCTTTCTTTGACAAACAGCCAGAGCTGACCTTTCGGAAACCGAAAACGCTAAGCAATTTGTTCACGAAAGCCGTCACGTTGATTAAGACGGACGGTGGAAAAGACGTGGGCAAAATAATTAGAGGAGGAAACCGAACGGAATACCTGCCTGGATGGCCCAATTAGCCCCACACACGTAGACGAGGTGATAATGAGGTGTTAGAGCACGGTGGGTCACTCGCTCGGAAAAGTCATTGCTGTTTATCAGAGGCGTGTTTGTTTATCTCGTAAAAATGTAACCCCATTTTCGGTCACAAATTCAATTAATCCCCATTTGCTAGGAAACAAGACCTCTTTCTGTTGCCCAACAGCTGGCATTAAAGGGCCCGTGTCCTACACTGACATGCCAGAAGTCACGGCAGGTATGTAAAGTGGTGTGACCTCAGAATAGGGCTTGGGAATGCCCACACCGGTATGTCATCAGGTGTTGTGAGTGAGGTTGAACATTGGCCAGCGTGCTCAGGGCATGGACACATTCATTATCGGAGATCGAGCGAGGCATGACAGCGAGTGCCAGATGGATGGAACAGTTCCTTTATGAAGTTGAACATTCCTCTATCCACAGTGACACATGTAGTGGGAATATGTCATAGAACCAGTTCTGGACAGCTTTGGCCTGAAGACACGATGCATTATCCTGCTGGAGTATCTCACCATTGTGAGGGCACGTTAAGCCCACCACCCTACCACAGTGCCTTGTTGAATGGGGTCCATGGCTTCATGGGGTTTGAGTCTCCCATAAATCTTACCATCAGTCCGAAGCAATTGGTGCCGTGACTCCTTATCCTCCAACATGTTGCCAGAGTACAGTAAGCAACCTCACGTGCCAAGATGAGACCTTATGTTCTGTGTTCTTAGTGTTAACAGAGACACTCTGGTGGGTCTCCTGCTCCCATATGCTAGGTAGAACATGCACGTGGACCTCCTGTGGATATCATTTCTGCTGGAGTTGCTTGTCTGTTCGCACAGGCAATTCTAGCCAGACACTGCTGGTCATGATCATTGAGCACCCATGGGCAGCCACTGTGCTGTCCACTGTGGATGGTAATGCCTTCTATGGTGTATCCCTATTACACACATCCACACAACGTCAGAAATGGAATGCACCACCCGTCTGGCACCAACCTCGCTTGATGTCTAATAATTCATGTCACTTTGCCACAAGCATGTTGGCGAGTGTTTGAACTCACATGCAGGTGTTAGTGTCCCCAAGCCGTCCCTGCAAAAATGAGACTTCATATATCATTTTCATACTGAAATCCTTTCGATGTTTGTTCGACTTTATAAAGCCATAATTCAATTTTACAGGGACATTTTACAGAGCAGTTATTATGTGGGTGGTGGTCTTTCTCAGCACTGCAGTCACACTGACATGGTGGAGGTGTGTTAGTGTGTGTTACACTGGTATGAGTGGATCAGACACAGCAGTGCTGCTAGAGTGTTTAAACGCCTCAGTGTCACTGCTGGACTGAGAACAGTCCACCAACCAGAAATCTCCAGCCGACAGCATCCTGTGGGCACTGATGAAGGACTAGAGGATGACCAACACAAACTGTGCAGAAACAAATGAGCTTCTGTCTCTGACTTTACATCTACAAGGTGGAGACACTCGGTAGGAGTGTCTAATAGAGTGGACAGTGAGTGGACATCAGCAGCACTGCTTTGTCTGATCCACTCGTTCCACCACAACACACACTAACAGACCACCACCATGTCAGTGTGACTGCAGTGCTGAGAATGAACCACCACCCACATAATATCTGCTCTGTGGTGGTCCTGTGGGGTCCTGATCATTGAAGATCAGGGTGAAAGGAGGAGAATAAAGTCTGCGGAGAAACAGATGAACTACAGTCTGGAATTATAGAACCACAGAGTTCTCCTGTATGATCAGAGGAGCTGGTTATAATGTTATGGTTGATTGGTATGTGTATATATGTATTTATATTTGAATAATGTATCATTTCAGCCTTAATGGGTGGAGCTACACTGCTCTGACAGACAGACAGCCAAGATTTTATGTTACATCACAATATAAATTTAATAAAAAAAGAAAATCAGTTTTCCTTTAAATGGCACTTTAAACTGTGCAAAAGTGATCAACTCTATGCTGGTGTGGCGAGAGATCACGAAACCATTTGCAAAAAACCGCACCAGCCTGCATTTAGTATTCCGAGATTCCGAGCCGGGATTGTTTTAAGGCAGGCTGTTGGTGGGATGTTTCACCTGAACGAGCACATCACTACTGTCTGACAGTCTGTTGATCTTCGGGTCGAGTGATGATGTGCCTTGATATGATCTGAGCCCGTTTACAGGAGTTAAAAATAGGCCTGGATTCCGTCGGAAAAGTCACAGCATGGAATATCATCAAAGCCCACGACGCCATGCACAATTAGTGACTAAATCGGGATTAATTAACCAAAGCAGTAAAACAACCAAACGTCATAAAAATGTGATCTGGAGCTTCGCTAATGCCACCGCGACTCCAAAGCATGACTAATAATGTGCATCAGGTTCGATAGGAAAAAGCTATTTGTCTGCAGAGGAAAACAAACCTATGATATCCAGAGGCCGTCTACACTATCCATAACCCGGCGGCGAGCTCCATCACCGCGGCGGTTACAGACTTTACAGGCTCTTTAATGCGAGCGAGGCGAAGGCCTGCAACACGAGAGATTGATTCGCTCTTCAAACGGCCTTTGATGCCATTGAATCGATAAAGAGGGCAATACATCCTTACTGTGAATCGAACACTAGTTACTACAGGCTGTTACAGTTCAGCAGCACACGAACCCGTTCATTGTCTCCACTGGGCCTGAGAAGCCAATCAATAAAGCCTACATTTGATTGCATGCTCCGCACAGCTGACCTGACTTATATGAACTGTAAGCAAGTCGCAGAAATCAATCTAATGATTTTTAAATGGGCGGAACAGTGATTGTGATCATAATGGAATGTTCTCTGATGTCTAAGGCAATGTGTGCTGCTGCACGAAGGACGTCAGCTCGTATTAAAACGGACTCTATATAGATTAGATTGAATCCAAAAATGGAATAGAAAGAAGCCGTTTCTCAGGATCTACAGCTCTGGAACAATGACCGGCTTCTCTTCTTTTACTATTTAATACAAATATTGTTTATTTTATTCTATTTTTCTATAAAGCAGAAATGACAACCTCTGCTGGTGCGAATCCCTGAACTGTCAGGACATGACTGGAGCGCCCTTGAGCAAGGCCCTTAACCGCTCAGCTGCTCCCGGGGTGCCATGGATAGGGCTGCCCACCCCTCCAGGCATGTGTGCTCATAGTGTGTGAAGTCACTAGTGTGTGTGTGTGTTTCACTGTGTGGATGGGTTAAATGCGGAGGCCAAATTCCCCTGTGTACCATCCAGGGGGTCTGTCTTTTAGACACCCTCCGAACGGTTCTGTGGCCCCAGGTATGTTTTTTTTTTTAACTCTACTGGGAAAACCGGCACCAGCACAGTTTGTACCCATTGCATGTTGAATCATGTCTGTGTGGACGAGTCTCTGGAATGGTCATCCTCCATGCTCAGAACCGATGAGCTCTGGAATGAGTGGAAAAGCGGTACTGTACTGTACACGTGGCATTTTGGATCAGATTACTTACACCAGTGCATGAGATTTTCATCAGATTGAGTAGAATTATAAGCACTTCATGAGTCAGAGCAGGGGCTGTAGGCTGCGTTGTCTTCAAATGGTAAGAACATCTGCCAAATGCTGTAAATGTAAAACGAAAAGGTTCCATTTTTGTTATTATTTGTGCATTTTTATTATTGATTACAGTATTTACAGGTTGAGCATGATTGATCTTTCAAAGTGCCATTACCAGCCCACTCTGGACGGCCTACCCTTGAAGACGGGACTGCGGACCACTAGAGTGAGCTTCACGGCCCGCAGGCGGTCCCTGCCCGCAGGTTCAGAAACCCTGTACAGTGTATGTGTATTACCTCCATCTCGTAATATCATTTCAAGGAAAAATCAATGTCCCTACTTTTTCCACATAGTATCTTCACCACGATCAGACTGCCCAGTGTCCAGTAATTGCACTGTCTGAAAAAACATGCACGTCACAATATGACTCTATCTATAAAGGCAGCAGATGACCTTTGCTCGAAACCAGCGTTAAACAGACGGAAAGCTCTGGTCTCCTGGGGTGTCAAAAGCAGTAGTGTGAACAGAGGGGAGGTTAAGCCATCTGTCTTCACTGCCTGCCCGTGGCCATTAGAAGGATGCTTTGTGGCTTTGTGGGTGGGGACTAAACTGCCCTCCTGCCTTAAAGGCAGACTCTGTTAAGAGAGTTCTGAGCAATCACTGATATACTAACAGGACGCAGTCCGAGTCTTCCTGCCCTCTAGGCCTGTGCCTGGTGACAATTAACTGGGTAACCATGGTAACAGCCCCTCAGGACAGATAAAATACACATTTACGGCCAGTTTAAAGACCCATTGCTTATTTTATGCAAATCGTAGAGCTGGACTGCCGCACTTGTTAACATAAGTGAACTTTTAAGCTGTCTGATGTGATTTTTGCATTAATGCCACTTTCATTAGTGTCCAGTCCTGGAACCAGTCTGTCCAGAAACGGCCACACTTACAGTGACAGGATCACAATGTTCTCTGCTTTCTTACTTTCTTATAACATTGCTGCAATGTTGTCCAAAGGTTGCACTCAGGGATGGCCTGGCCATCAGGAGAAGCAGGAAAAATCCCAGTGGGCCGTTGTGGGTGAAGTGGCCGGGTGGACAGTAGACGACGAAACGAGACGTATTTAAGCTTTCTTCTACATGTCCAGTCGGATAGCGAGCGCAGAACATCTGATGTTGATAAAATAGCTGATGTTTTAAAGAAAATATAACTTTAAAGTGTAAAAACGTTAATGCAGGGGTTTGTTAGGAACAAAAGGTTATAGTAAAAGTTCAACTGGCAGCTTCACGATATGACACAGCAAACTAGACAGCATGTCTTCACTGTCCAGTGAAAACCCCGTCCATCCATTTTTGTCCATTTTTAGTTTTCTCCATCGTTAAATCCTGTAGCTCTGTCCACTGTCTAAATAATGATTCTCTGGCCAATCAGAGCTCTGCAAGGTTGACATGTCATATTTTAGTCCCGACTCAGCTCGCTTGAAACCTTCAGCAAGCAGGTACTAAAAAAGCCCTGATTCCAGGTACCAGGTACCAAATTTACCTAATGGACAAGCAAAAAAGGGGAGCAGAGTCAAGTAATGCAGGTACCGAACTACGCTCTGGTGGCTGATTCCAACGTACGTGAAGCAGAAAGGATCTTTTCGTTTTGAAAGTCCCCATCCAGTGCTTTCTATCACTTCTTCAAGCTCCTCCACTTTCACATCCCCACTGTTTAAAGTATATACGGGACTAATGTTATGCGTGGGAACGATTCAGAGTGTATTACTGCTTTATTAACATTGTCAGTACATTATAACCAGCGCAAACTGCAATCATTTTCTCCACTAATACATCACGCTGGGAAATTTTAATACCCTTTATATGAAGACATTCACGGGAGTGTGGAGCTGACTGTGAATAGCCCTGGGAAGAACAATTACTGCAGTCCAAGTTCCTACGTTGATTGCACTGTAGAATAACCAAAAGCAGAGTTTTATAATATGGTTTACATTATGAACACTGAATACCAAATCTCCCAGAGTGCCTCAGTGGAGCTTCTTCCTGCCCACACACTGTTAACACAGAACTTTGCCTTTTGTAAACATTTATCTGTGTGCTCTTAGATCAGACTGATATTTGTGTTGGAGGATATTACGGTAAGATGCTGAAAGGTGACTGTAACTCTTCTCTCTGTCTCTGAATTCAATAGAGTGATTTATTTGGCGGTGCAGAGTGCAGCCCCGTGTAGACGGTGCTAAAACACACAGATGTAGGACGTATTGCTATGTATTGTATATAAAGGGTGAGTCAAAACTCACGGGACACCCTTTTATCTGCCTGTGTGGCCTGTAAGCTGATCCACGCTGCCTACGTCGTCTGCGGTGAGTGCGCTCGTTAGAGTTGGCCGTGGGTCGGCCGTGAGTTTCTGTGACCTTGGGTGTCCTGGGATTTGTCCGGGACTGGGAATCACCACTGCTAGAATTGATTCAGTGAAATAGTTTGTGAGGGCCTCCATCTTTTCCTTGCAGCACCTCCATCCAACTGCACTGGGTCCTAGATACACAGGTCCACCTTTCCCCACCCGGTGTGCGTCCAGTTACTTGTGCTTCTCTCACAAAGATCTAAAAATATATTTCGTTTCATGTTATAGGTTTGAAAATTAGTGATGAGGTTGAAGGTTTGTGAGGGTGCGTTTGTTACGTTTCTAGGACAGAAACTCGTGGAGTAAATTTTGTGTCCCACTGGTTGGAACATCTTGGCTTCGAATCGATATCAGATCATTCGAAAAATCTATATGTTCGTGGACACCCTTTGTGTACGAGTCTGATCCCTGTGGAGAAGCTCTGCCAATAGAATAGGACTGACTGGAGCAGATTAACATGAACCCATTTGGCACCATGACTAATACCAGTACTGGGTTAGAGGGGTATAAACCATGGAACCATGGAACTATGTTCTCTGGAATGATGGAGTTCCATCCACTTTTTTTGGGATGAGTTGGGGAGTTAGGGATGAGGTGGGTGTTGATCATCTAACATCATGGCCTCACTAATGACCTTATTGCAGAATGCAATCAAATCGTCCTCTGTAAGACCTAATGAAAATCAACATGCTGATGAACTCAGACTCCAAAATGGGCTCAGAAAGACCACCAGAACATAAGTGCTGCTTAGTAAAATACAGCCATGAAGTAAGAACGGTAACAAACAGGAAGAAGGAGGTATATTAGAGCAGTGATCTCCATACATCCTCCCGCAGGGGGAGTAATCCACTCCACCGCAAATCTAACCCCAGTCAGGCACTTCTGAAGGCAGTAATTGGCTGGATATGGCGTGTGGATTAGGGTTGGATTCAAAGTCTGCAGGATGGTTGTTCTCCAGTGTTGGACACCCCTGTATTGGAGACATGCAAATGAGGGATCTCCATGCACCTGCATGTCCAAACCTCAGCTTTGGGCCTAAAGCAGATAGAATAAGCAATAAGACGAAAGTTTTACATGCAAACACACACACACACACACACACACACTGCATGGCATCAATGTTTGATATTTATATTTATGTCTTCAGATTTGTTTTGTAAAATAAATAAAATAAAATACTGAACGACTGTAAAACATTTGGTTCTATAATAAAGGTTCTCTGAAATCTTTAATCTTAAATCCTCCATGCAGTGAATTTAATGAACATACACACACTAGTGAGCATAGACACACACACACACACACACACACACACACACACACAGTGAGGCAGTGATCTGCAGTGGGAAGCCTTTCACTTCAGTACCCTGTGAGCAGAGAGATACAAGGTTTTTGCAGGACAGTGACATTTTACACTGGTTTTAGGCATTTAGGATGCAGTCAATCTCTCTCTCTCTCTCTCTCTCTCTCTCTCTCTCTCTCTCTCTCTCTCTCTCTCAGGCATGGCCTGGTATGAATAATCTACTATGTCTATGATAATGCAAACAAAGTTCTCTACAATATTGTTAGAATCAATTATTTCCTCCCAGATTATTGGTGGAGACAACATGTGTCTGACATGCATATGCAAATCTACGCCAGTCTGTCATACAGACTCTGACTGATCAGAGAGAGGGGGCGGGGCTGATGCTCAACCTGCATACAGACTCTGACTGATCAGAGAGAGGGGGCGGGGCTGATGCATAACCTGCATACAGACTCTGACTGATCAGAGAGAGGGGGCGGGGCTGATGCTCAACCTGCATACAGACTCTGACTGATCAGAAAGAGGGGGCGGGGCTGATGCTCAACCTGCATAGAGACTCTGACTGATCAGAGAGAGGGGGCGGGGCTGATGCTTTAAATAAAATCGGGCTCATACCACTCACACCTCCCTTTAAAACATCTGAATTTCACCTTCAAACTTTCTGCAAATCCTAAAGGTTCACACAATTTTGCCACTGAGACATATAAGATGAGATGCCTTTTTTGCCGTTGCACAGTGTACAGTAGCAATCCCATGTCACTTGACACACACACACACACACACACACACAATAATAAACAAAAATACATTAACAAATGTGTCTCAAAAAATGATATTTTTCAAAAAATAGTAGAGAAGGGAGGTAACAGTTGGTTATCACACTTAAAATATACGATATTGTATAATTTTCCTCGATATATAAATGAGGAAATGTAATATTTTGCCCAGGTTCTGATGTGATTCCACTTATTCTACTATCTATTAAAGGGTTAACAGATTTATACTGGTTTATATATTGACTGGAGAACCCACTTGCATATTGGAACCGTCTGTGAGATGTAAATTTGGGCCAGTATGGAATATAATTCCCGAATATGTTGGAGGTTCAAAAACTGCCCTGCACTTGTATCTCCACGTCCCGACCTCAGAGAACCCTTTGATTTCCACGCTGTGGAAGCCGGTAGCTTTCAACCTGTCATTTCTCTAACATGTGGATGGCCAGTGGTTTCCACAGTCTGAAACCAGTTTCCTCCAATCCGTCAGAGTAAGGATGACGAAAATAAATGCAACTCATTGCAGGTTAACTAAAGTCCACACTAGAGGGACGGTGGACGCATCGGCCAGTTGAACTGGGATCGAGGCCTACTGTATATCGCCGCGGCGCCTCTCCGTGCGAGGCGAGTGCACACTTCTCAAAAGTGTAATGAAACATCAATGAAAGCTGTCGTCTCCGAGTATTGATTAACCTCATGTGAGGAGGCAGCGAGGGGTTCCCATGGCAACGGGTCCGTTGTCTGCTGGGCAACGGCAGAGACAGGAAGCAGCGAGCTGGGGCTATTAATAGACTTTATGGCACGCAGTGATGCCGTGGCCCTTGTCAGATGAATCTGGGCAAACACATGTTGTTTGTTCTCCTGAGTAAATATCATGTAGACATTTGTTCTCTCACACAGCAGCCCCCCGTCCCTCCCCGCCCCCCCCCTCCAAAAGCTTACGTCTTTATTCCAGAATGTCCTGTTTGTTCTTCTCTCTGATCCAGGGTTCCCTTCAATGTCATTTGCATGTATCTGAGCATAACGTGATGCCTCTGTGCTGGGATTGGACGAGGACGGTGAGGGTTGGTCGGACTCTCTTGAGATTCTCATCTAATTGACAGTAGAGCAGCGAGCACTGAAATATGATGCACCGATGTGTAGTGATGGGTTCCAGGCGTAAGTGCTTAGTGAAGACTGAGTGTTAGGAGTTCATTCAGCGCGACCGAAAGGGCTACAGCGGCACAGCCTGACCTTTTCTGCGTGTGCTTCACGGGGACAATGGGTAAAGCACATCGCTTACGCTGTATATGTGAAATTGTACTGTGCCTCGCAGAGGCCGGAGGTTTACACCCCTAACTGAGAACCATTTGAAGCACCATGATTAATCGGAGAACCATTCAGTAAACAACTCAGAGGATGATTCATAAACTAGTCCCTGGCCATCAGCAAGACAATGAAATGCTACTTTCACAATATTAAAGGAGCTTGGGAGTAGATTTTGAAGCATTGCTGTGAGGATCTGACTGTACACAGTCACAACTCATTCCAGAAGTACTGGATGGAGCACCAGAGAACACAGTAAACTCTAGTAGACTCTGGACATTTTATTCTGACCAGTGATGTATGATTTGAAGGTTAATAATTCTAAGTTAAAGTCTTTGGCGTTGGTCCAGATCTTGAAACATCTGGGTTCTCTCAGATCCTGCTGAGTGTGGAGTGTGGAGCCAACCCCCTGAGTGACCAATGGGCCCAAACTGGTGGTGGTGGGGAAGGAAGGAGTGAACAAAGGGGAGTCTTTTTAAGACAGGTGGGGGCAAGTGATTGATTGAGGAAGAGTCTTCTGGTAGAACTTTTGCTAATGCTTTCATTTCCACTGCTCCACAGGTCAACACTGGGGGAATTTTTACCCCTTTAACCCACACCTGGCACACGGCATGGTGCCAGTAGGTTCATATGTATCTGCTCCGAGTCCTATTCCATTGGCAGTACGTCTCTACATGGACTAGACAAGCTGTGTGTGCATTTGCACATCTTTATCAGCAATGGGTGCAAAACAGCTGAATGCATTCATTAGAAGGTGTGTAAGTTAAAATGCTGAAACTACTCAAAGCCTCAATGCAGTGGGACTGGAGTCCTGTGATATCGGCTCTTCGGCTGATATCCGATTGATACTGATGCTCATTATATACCATCTTTAAGCATCTCAGCGCAGTTACATTGTTACTTTCCTGAATTCAGCAGACCGTGCCGAACCGCACTCGTGGGAAAGCTATGAATAAATGAATGAGCAGAGAACTTAACAAGCAGCAGAGGAGCTGCAGGTCCTCTCGAGAGCCTCCACTGCAACCAGAACTCATGAGGTGTATGAATGAGGATTATAGCCTGCAGTCACAGGAGCTCAGTCATTAACTAATATATATCCTTACTGTCACACAAAGACCCTGTATCCCCATTTTAGACATATTTCATTTTGCAATTTTGACCATATTTTCATGGCAGTAATAGGTTTGATAGAGTCTGGCTGTCAATCAACCTTTATATTCACTCTGGAATACATTGAGGTTGAGCCTCGTTTCTAACGCAGCCGAGCATTTACAGCCAAAGGGATTGAAAACAGAAAATAAGGATTAAATTAAATCAGGATAAATTAATGAAAACCCCTAAATAATATGTTTGACAATAAAATATAATAAAAATGTAAAATAATCATTACATTTAATTTAGAGAAATAAAAATATATAAGAAGAAAGTCAAAATGCAATTACCACAAAAAGCAAAAGCATATAGATCAAAAGTAAGCGTTACTATAAAATATACTTTAAAATGTCTGATATGTGAATGAGTCTGAAATGTGTGCGAGTCTGATATGTGAGCGAGTCTGATATGTGGACGAGTCTGATATGTGGACGAGTCTAATACGTGAGTGAGTCTGATATGTGGGCGAGTCTGATATGTGGGCTAGTCTGATATGTGAGTCTGATATGTGAGCGAGTCTGATATGTGGGCTAGTCTGAAATGTGAGTCTGATATGTGAGCGAGTCTGATATGTGAGCGAGTCTGATATGTGATCGAGTCTGATATGTGGACGAGTCTGATATGTGAGCGAGTCTGAAATGTGGGTGAGTCTGATATGTGGACGAGTCTGATATGTGAGCAAGTCTAATATGTGGACGAGTCTGATATGTGAGCGAGTCTGAAATGTGGGCGAGTCTGATATGTGGACGAGTCTAATACGTGAGCGAGTCTGATATGTGAGCGAGTCTGATATGTGGACGAGTCTGATATGTGAGCGAGTCTGAAATGTGGGCTAGTCTGATATGTGGACGAGTCTAATACGTGAGCGAGTCTGATATGTGAGCGAGTCTGATATGTGGGTGAGTCTGATATGTGGGCGAGTCTGATATGTGGGCTAGTCTGATATGTGAGTCTGATATGTGAGCGAGTCTGATATGTGGGCTAGTCTGAAATGTGAGTCTGATATGTGAGCGAGTCTGATATGTGGGCTAGTCTGATATGTGAGTCTGATATGTGAGCGAGTCTGATATGTGGGCTAGTCTGATATGTGAGTCTGATATGTGAGCGAGTCTGATATGTGGGCTAGTCTGATATGTGAGTCTGATATGTGAGCGAGTCTGATATGTGGGCTAGTCTGAAATGTGAGTCTGATATGTGAGCGAGTCTGATATGTGGGCTAGTCTGAAATGTGAGTCTGATATGTGAGCGAGTCTGATATGTGGGCTAGTCTGAAATGTGAGTCTGATATGTGAGCGAGTCTGATATGTGGGCTAGTCTGATATGTGAGTCTGATATGTGAGCGAGTCTGATATGTGGGCTAGTCTGATATGTGAGTCTGATATGTGAGCGAGTCTGATATGTGGGAGAGTCTGATATGTGAGCGAGTCTGATATGTGGGAGAGTCTGATATGTGAGCGAGTCTGATATGTGAGTGAGTCTGAAATGTCAGCAGTATGATATGTGATTGAACCTGAAATGTGATTGAGTGATATGCGATTGAGTTTGATATGTGAGGTTTACGGGGGGACAGTTATGAAAAAATGACAGTGTCCAACACAGTGTCCAGTGTTTGGGAATCGAAGGCAGATGCTGATCTCCCTGTTCCAGCAGACCAAATACACCTGGTAACCTGGTGCAACAGGCGAGATGAATCAGTTGTACTTGGGTGGAAAAGCACAAGACGGAGTTGTGGGTTGGATCCCTGCTCGGGTCCCTGTGAGGAGTTCTCACCATGTCTGCGTGGGTTTCCTCCGAGGACTTTGGTTTCTTCCCGCTTCCCAACAGAGCACATGGTAGGTGGCCATGCTCATGCTAAATTGTCCCTATGTCTGATACCCTATGATGGACTGGTGCCCTGTTCCTGTCCCCCACCCGATGATTCTGGGCCGGCTGTGGATCCCCTACGACCCCATTCAGGATGAAGCGGAGAAGACAGTGACTGAACTTTCGTTTAGTCATATTTTAGCAAATAAGACAAATGTAATGTTACAGTGAACTACAGTTGAATAAATCAGGATTCATTATTTTATAGTCTTTGTTTTATAGAATGAAAATTGCCTCTCGGGGTTAATGAGTTTTTCCTGTGTCTGTAATGCTGTCGCAGAGACCCCCTATTTTGGGGAAACGAGACACTCTGTCAACATTGTGACACACTTCCACTGTTTCAGAGATTTATGGGCAGGCGCACGGCTAGACTAATAAATTGAATGTGATTTATCGATCGCTTCGAGGCGCTTCAGGCTGTCTCATAAAACGCTGTCGGCCCGACCCTCGTCTCTCCAACCAGAGGACGTGTTTTTAGGAGAAGCCTTTTTAATCAGAGCTCAAATTCTGCTCCTGCCGCCTCCCCAAGTAATGGCTTTCATTTTGGGATAAATCACGTTTATACTCCTCCAGGGCCGAGCACTGCGCCCTCATAATGTTTTAATGTGTTTGCTCTCAAATAAAGCCTTTCATTACATCGAAATGGAGGCGTGGGATTCGGCTGTTCGGTAATCGGTTGTGGATGAGCTATACTTTCATGGCTGTTTAAGTCTAGAAAGCCATTTTTGCAATGTGTGTGTTTCCTTTTATGTGAAGTTTTGGCTACGTGACGCACCTCTAACCCTTGGGGGTAATAGTGGCTTTCTCGGGTATTGATCACATGGTTGTGGGTTCAATACTCAGACTGACACTGTTGGGCAACTGAGCAAGGCCTTTAATCCTCCCTTCTGCTCTGGGAGCTCTGACCCTGACCCTGTGCCCTGACTCTGACTCTGGTTTTCCAATCGGGATATGCAACAAGAACTTGTACTGTGCAAGTATTTGATCTGTGGAGGTGATGTAGTCTATGTGCACTACAATCTTCTCATCTTCTAATCTCTTCCATTTACTGATGCTGTGCAGGGCCCTCTGTTGATGACATATTCTGTGACATAGCCTTGGTTCCACGCAAGGTGGTTTGATAAACATCAAGGGCCTTATAACCCTGAACAGAACCAGTTCAACAACCACAGTTCTTTTAGCTGAAAAGGGCTGTTTGCCATCAGCAGCCGGAGTCTGGGAGAGCAGAAGTGGCCGTTCTCTAGATGGCGCTAGGTGGCGCTCTCTACCCACTTCACATGTACATATACAAGGTTCTGACCATATGCCATCTGCCAAATTTGACATAAATCTCCATCTCTTCCTTTCCCATGTAGGTATCGACTCCATGACCGTTCCTGTCTATATCGCTGAGGCCTCCCCTCCACATCTGCGAGGGCAGCTGGTCACCGTCAACACGCTCTTCATCACAGCTGGCCAGTTTGTGGCCAGTCTCATTGATGGAGCCTTCAGTTATGTACAGCACGGAGGATGGAGGTTAGAGCTCGTTTTGGTTTTGCTTCATCTAGAGTCCAGTGTTTTGTAGAACACAATTCTAAGGTCTGGAGTCTAAACCCAAGAGTGAGGACTTCAGTGGGCCTGAATGGTCTAAAGAAACAAGGACAGTCATCCAGTTAATCCCATCAATGTCCCGGTTCCTTCTGCTGTGAATAACTCATGAAGTTGTGATATTATTTAGTAGAAAAAAAAATAAGAAACGCCATAAAAAAGCTTTTTTAATCATTTAAAAATTAGAATCTTAGAAGCTTAAAAGAACTCATTCACCATCAACCATGATAACTTCATCTGTACTTCACTGCTAGGAAAACCAGCGAAGCGCCAGATTTTCAGCCTGATCGACCATGACCGACACCCAAACTATGAGTGTGTACATATAATGAGTCAAGTCTTGAGTCAGTGAGTCCCTCTGATACAATAAAGGTCTCATAGTGGTTGCTATGATGGAGAGATCTCCAGACCCTGCCGCAGCAAAGCAGCTCCAAACCATCACACTTCCACCACCGTGCTTCACAGCTGCTATGGGGTTCTTGTGCTCAAATGCTATGTTTTCTGTTACTGTGTCCAAATAATTCAACTTTGGATTCATCTGTCCAAAGCAATCTGTCCCAGCCGTTGCCTTTGTCTAGATGTTCTCTGGAGAACTGGAGTCCTGATGTTTTTTTTGACAGTATGGGTTTCCTCATTGCTCACCTCCCATGAAAATCAAGCTTGTTTCGTCTCTTTCTGGTGCTCAATTTTGCACTTTGACATCAACTGTGGCGAGAGCTCCACTGCGATAAACAATTTAGGATTATTGGAGGCTTCTTTATGCATCTGGTGGTCTACTCTTAGGCTGACCACCCACTTCAACAATCAAGAGCAAACCAAGCTAATGTCTGAGGTTTAAATAAGACCTGCTCTTATATAGTAGAAACCTTCTTCTTGGACTCAATGTGAGACACATGGACTTCTGGAGGTTTTGCCGCCTCCACATAGGTCAGTATTGTCCAGGCTGTCGGGTGTGCTATAATGGAGGAGTAGTAATGGATGTTTGCTCGGGGGGAGAGTTGGGCCTGCTGTGTCACATCATTTCAGGTTCCTCTATTGATAGTGCTCTGTTTTGCTTTTGTCTCGTTGATATTTCACACTCTCTGCCTCACTCTCTTACTCGAAACCAATCTAGATTGGTTTGTGCTGTGAGTCTGGCAGTCTGCAGGTTTTCCTAGTAGTGAAGTGAGGATGAAGTTCTCGTGGTTGGTGTTGAATGGATGACTCATGCAGTAAATGAATGACCCCTCCACTGCTTGGCCTTGTGGCTTTGTATGCTGGAGTGTGGTGTGCATGACAGCTACATAGGGGTGAATCAGACAGGTAGTCCTGTCATAGTGAAAGAAGTGCTACGGTGTAAAATTGCTGCGAAAAACACCTCAAACATCTCATTCCATCTCTGGCAGATTAGTTTTAACTGGGGAAGATTAGAGGTTCGCTGGCCTTCAAAATGTCCAGGATTACTTAGTACCTCTTACGACTGTTAGATGTTATTAGAAATGCTTAAGCCCTGTTTTATGGTTCTGTGATCATAGAAAACGAAACATTTGTGATATTTTGCCCATTTTGCCATGTCAGCATTACAGGAGAAGATAAAAACCTTCTTAACTTTCAATGGAAATTATTAATAAAAAAAATTATTCGTCAATTAGTGACAAATTTAGCAGATCCTGAAAATTTGATCAAAACAGCGTCCTGTGGGCAGCGTCCTGTGAGCAGCGTCCTGTGAGCACTGATGAAGGACTAGAGGATGACCAACACAAACTGTGCAGAAACAGATGAGCTTCAGTCTCTGAAGCTCTGAAGTTCTACAAGGTGGAGACACTCAGTAGGAGTGTCTAATAGAGTGGACAGTGAGTGGACACAGTGTTTAAACACTCCAGCAGCACTGCTGTTCTGGAGATTTCTCTTCCAGCCTATTTCAGAACATATTTCTTCAAAGAATGCTTAAAATGTTTTTTCTAAAAAGAAAAAATGGCGTAGTAGTAGTAGTAGTAATACTAGTAGTAGTAGTAGTAGTTATTAGAGTATTAGTAGTAATAGTAAATGTAGTTGATGTTTTGACAGTAGTAAAAGTTACAGCAAAAATCTTAGTAGTTGTAGGAGTAGTAGTAGTTGTTGTAGTAGTAGTAGTTGTTGTTGTAGCAGCAGCAGTAGTAATGTAGAAATGTTAGCAATTGTAGTTGTAGCAGTAGTAGTATTTGTTGTAGCAGTAGTAGTAGTTGTTGTAGTGACAGTAGTAAAAGTCTTGAAGTATTACTAGTAGTAGTAGTAGTAGTAGCTTTAGTAATAGTAGAAGTCATACTAGTAATAGAATAAGTAGTTTTAGTAGTAGTTGCTGTAGCAGTAGTTGTAGAAGTAGTAGAGTAGCAGTCATAATCGTAATAGAACACTATATGTCCAAAGGTCCACCTCCCCTTCTATGTAATGACGTCACCAGTCTGTTCTGTACTGGGCTGTGGAGCAGTGCAACCGTCACTTCTGGAGTGATGGAGCTCCTTCCAGTACCTCATTAATGTTCTCTTGGCTTAAAGCAGGGAAATCCTCACAGCACTGTTCCAGCATATAGTGTAAGACCTTCACTAAATAGTAGAGGATTGCTCCAGGAAATGTGCACCACAGTCTTCATCAACACTCCTTGTGTCAGAAGAGGAGGATCCACGTCTGCTAGGATTCGGAGATGAAGTATAAAAGTGGTGTTTCTTCACTGAGACGTTCCAGGTGTTGATACCACACGCTGCCCTTCCTTATGCTCTTCACGAGACTGACAGCCTGGTGGATCTCTGTAGACCCTTCTGAAATGATTACATTTCTGCCTTGATCGTCTGCCCTAATGAGTCATGAATTTCACCGCAGCATTACAATAATCATGAGCTTCAAGTGATTCAGAGCCTTCTCTGCTCTGAGGGACCTGATGCTCTGGCTTCTGTTTAGAGTCGTCTCCCGTTTCACGGGCCTAAGTGATGACCTGTTGACAGACTGCTGCACTGAATTGTGAATGACCTGTTATTTTGTATGACGAAATGAGGCATCTGGCTATGTGGTGGTGGTGGGAAAAGGCAGGCAGGAGTCATGCATTTGTAATTAGGCACGTCCACAGGCTCCACCGTATATACGCCGCTGTGCTGAGTCTGGAGATTACCTGTCAGTCCAGTGGACGTTCTGAGCACCGTATTAAAAATACTCTTCCGTTGCAGGACAACAGCATGGATTGCTTGTTGAACATCCTTTAAATGCCACTCGTCAAATGAACCTCAATTACAAACAATAATAATCATTTACTGCAGTTATGGGAGCACCTCATTCAGGGCCTTATTAACATAATCCACAATATGAAGACAATGGTTTATTAAAATACGTGTACAGGTTACAACGACTGTCCAATTTATCAGCGTCTCTGACCACACAGGAGAATATTGTAGTTCTACAATCACAGGCTGTAGTTCATCTGTTTCTCTGCAGACTTTCACCCTGATCTTCAATGATCTGGAGCCCACAGGACCACCACAGAGCAGCTACTATGTGTGGTGGGTCATTCTCAGGACTGAAGTCACGCTGACATGGTGCTGGTACACTAGGATCAGACACAGCAACTGAAAACAGTCCAGCAACTAGAAATATCCAGCCGATGGCGTCCTGTGGCCAGCGTCCTGTGGGCACTGATGAAGGACTAGAGGATGACCAACGCAAACTGTGCAGAAACAGATGAGCTTCTGTCTCTGACTTTACATCTACAAGGTGGAGACACTCGGTAGGAGTGTCTAATAGAGTGGACAGTGAGTGGACACAGTGTTTAAACACTCCAGCAGCTCTGCCGTGTCTGGTCCAGTCATACCAGCACAACACACACTAACACACCACCACCATGTCAGTGTGACTGCAGTGCTGAGAATGACCCACCACACACATGGTCCTGTGGGGTCCTGACCACTGAAGATCAGGGTGAAGGAATCTAATGTCCCTATCCTCTCTCCCTTTGTGCAGGTATATGCTGGGTCTCTCTGCAGTACCTGCTCTGGTTCAGTTCTTTGGTTTCCTTTTCCTGCCTGAAAGTCCTCGCTGGCTCATTCAGAAGGGCCTCACTCAGAAGGCTCGGCGGGTGCTCAGCCAGATCCGCGGCAACCAGAACATTGATGAGGAGTACGAGAGCATCAAGAGCAGCATCGAGGAAGAGGAGAAAGATTGTGGAGGAGGTGAGAAATAAGTCTTTCGCACATTTGCGATCACAAACTCACACGTGGCGAAACATACAGAATCCATCCCTCCAGTCATCCCATGGAAACGAGCCCCGTTTTACACAGTTGAAACGATTTGATCTCGTGAATCTCTCTGATTATTCTGGTAGAAACGAGTAGAAATTGGAATTTCAAAGTACTTGCCACTTAAATAACAGTCTCAAAGACTGAAATATTAAATATAGATTGAAATGACTGTCTTAAGACAGTTCTACGGGAAAGCCCCTTCTACCCTATCTTCAGTGAGGCACAAGGAGAACCATGGAGAACACAGCCATTGTAATGTCACACGGGGGGTCAAGAGGATCAAGGGAAATTGGATGGGTTTTGGAGGTAATTAGACCTGACGCAAAGCTCGCCTGAAGGGCTGTGTTTGCCCGCTCACTGGAGTGATGAAGTGGCTGCCTCCGTATTCATCCTCCTCCTACAACCTGGAAGTCCTCACACAGTGGCCGTCATGCTGTGCTACATATTTCCCTCTATGTCATCAGCCGCAGTGCAGAGTTGTGCTGTTCAGGTCAGTAGAACAAGGTTAGGTCCGAATAATATAGGATGTAGATCTCTGTACTTTGGAGAACACATTCTGCACTTTCTCACGCACTTCAAGACATGATCGGGGGTAAAAATTGGAGTTGTGCTTTCAATCATCACACCTGCATCCCACCATATACGTCGAGCAACCGTAACATTATGAGGTCATCACTCCAGTGGTGGCATCTGCTATTTTTAATGGAGTGGTCTGCTGGGGCTGAACAAGTCCTGGGAAGCCCCTTAGACCCAGTGCTGGTGGGAGACAGAAGGATGGAAGCCAAGCTGGCATCCATGCTGGAGAACGACTCCCACCCCTTGCCTGAGAGTCTGACAGCACTGGGCAGCTCCTTCAGTGACCGGCTGCTTCACCCTAAATGTGAAGGAGCGGTATCACAGCTCCTTCCTCCCTGCTGCTGTTAGACTCTACAACCAGCACTGCTCTCAGCCGACCACGGACACACACTCAACTCCACACACTGTTAGAGTTTTCAAATACAATATAATATGCAGGACTAATAAAGTTTCATCTTATATATGCTTTACGCTACTCAATAAATAAATTAAAAAAGAAGCCCCCCAGCCCCAACATCCTAAACCCAACAGATGCCTGTGTGCCTCCAGTTTCCTCTTTTTCAAAACCCAAAATATGAAACCTACTAGGAAAAGACTCTAATTTGACTAATACCTTCCAGCCCCTTTCACTTTTCTGAAGCGACGCAGCAGACTGTTGCTTGTGTTTTGTCTGAACTACGTGCGGACGTGAGTCTGCGCAACAGGCGATCACTGATAAGGAAAGGCAGTAAATTGCTTGTAATCTCTTGTTCCATTCATGTCCGAACCCATCACCCACAGTCCGCTAGCATCCTGACAGCTGTCTGGTTAATGGAGTCGTCCGTGGGAGATTGAGAGTGTGTTTGGAGTGCACTTGCTGGAGAAAGGAAGATTGCCTGGGTGTAGGCTAGCGTACACTAAAGGTCTCTCACCCCAACCATGTAATTGAGGAGCAGGCTGTAAGCCAGAGGGCTCGGGGGCGTCACACACACTCGTTTGTTTTTAATACCTTGTCGAGACTTGGTGTCATAAGTACACTATATTCATTCATTGTTTCGTCCAAATCAAGGGTGTGAAATAGAGTTTATCATGCTGCTGGTTGGCAGTCGGAGTCTGAGGGAGAGCGAAATTGGCCTGCTCTACATGGCGCTCCCATGTACTCAGTGTGATGCTGGTCAGCACAGGCGTCTGTCAGATATTGCATCAGAACTTTCCTCTGAGTGCACTGGCTTTAGAGAGAGGATGCAAATGACGGCAGAGCTGGTAGACTGGCGTCTTACTGTATTGGAGGATACCCCCTAGTGTCGGGAGCATCACATGTGACGGGGGAGTAGTATAATGAGGTTGGGGGAATTGGAATCCTACTGTCCAGGAAAGACTTTGTACTAGAGTTTTGGACATTGCTGTGAGGATCTGATTGCATTCAGTGACAGTGAGTGTTCTTGCGGATGATCTCCACTAGGACTGTAGTATTGGCAAAAATCTGGTGATACAATATCACAATATATATATATTGTATTTTTTTTTTATATTATTATAGTATTTTATTGTTTTTTTGTTTTTTTTTTTACTCCCTGGATGTTTTAATAGTTTGATGGACCTTTTTTTCACCTGGAGGAGACTGGAGATTGAGCAGATTTCCAGAATTAAGATATTTGTTGAATACTGTGTTTTAATCAATAATTTACTTCATGTCTGTATTGGAAACCGATCATCTGAAAGACACAACTGACAGTTGGGGACGGCTGCTCTGTTTCACAGCTTGTGAATAAAAATGGCTTCGTTTCCAAGCAGGAATTGCTTTTAGGAGTCAAGGAAGAGTCCTGGAAGCTCTATGATATTGTGTCGTACAAAATAAGGCTAAATAAATAAACACTGATAACACTATTACACACCCACCGTATATGTACGAATAATATATCATATGCATGTAAATACCTGTAATAAACCCTGTACTGTGTGGTTTATTACATATCAATAATGATCTATATTCAATCAGATTTTTCTAAACCTAACGTTACATTTTAAAATCAGGACCATTTTTCTGGTTGGGACAGTTTGTGCTGCAAAGGTATGAATACATGCACACACACACACACACTCACACATTATGAAGATAGAGACGATGTCACTGCCCTCACCTTTCAGATGTGTCATGTCAGTGGTCACTGGCTCTGAATGAGGGTGCAGTAAAATGCGGGAGCCTGTGCTTGTCAGACCTGCGCAGCCTGCTTTGCCTTTCTTTAAGTCAGTCTCTGAGCCAGACGCTTTAAGGAGACAACACTCTCCCTTTGTCCGTTTTATTCTTCTTCAGACCATTTTTCGACCCTCTCCTCATAAATGTAACCATATTTTTTTCTGTGTCTTTAACACAGTAGTCTGCTCCGTTCTCCGCCTCATTCAAAAAGCAGCCAGAGCTGAAATTATTACAATTAAAAAGCTTAAACCACTTCTTTAAGGATGTCTTGATCCAGTGCATTCACCCGCATGAAGTTGTTCATTGTACATTGTACCCAGCTTACATGGTCCTTGAAGAATGTCAGTGGAATAGAACTCCCTGGAGCAGATGAACCTATAAGCCTAGTGGCACCATGCATGAAGGTATTGGCACCATGCCTAATGCCACTGTAAAGGGCATTAGGGGTATAAAGCCCCCCCCGGCTCAGAGCTGTGGAGCGGTGGATCCGTCTCTTCTGGAATGGTCCAGTACTTTTGGGATGAGCTGGGGAAGAGGTGCGGTGTTGATCATCCAACCTCCTCTTGTCACTGAATGCAATCAGATCCTCACAGCAATGCATAAAACATACTTCACGTAGCAGTGCTACCTCACCTGTCCACCAGTTTGATTGAATGCTTTGTCTTCTCTCGCTCCCTTGAGTATGTATCAGTGCTCGTTGTTTGTACAGCAGGACCGTGTATTTGCAGACCATTGACTGGACATTGGTCGTTTTTAATACACCCTTGATTTTAGAAGAATTGATGAATGAGCAGGTGTCCCAATACATTTGTACAGTGTACAAGGTTTTTGCATGACAGCGGCGTTATGTCCAGTAACTCCACATACATGACTTTTCACCTTAGTGGGAATGGTTCTTCTAAGGCAGAGGTTCTCAATCCTGTCCCTGGAGCACCATTGTCCTGCATGTCTAATTCCAGCACACCTGATCCAACTAATGAACTAACTGAGGAGCCCGAGCCGAGCCAAACCCGGGAGTGTAACAGCAGGAGAACCCTGAAAGAAGCAGGCCACTGGTACTCCAGGACCAGGACTGTTCTATTCACAGTCGACTGTTATTTGTATTCTAGCCATCAGTGCACATTTTTATGGAGCAGCAACTGCTGGATGCAGAGAGACTCCTGTTGAGAGAGAGCGAAAATAAGAGGTTTGCATGGACAAAGGTGGAGGGAAGACGGTATTTGATTGCAGGGTTGGAGACGGTGTGGCAAAAACACCACAAGCATGAATGACAACAAAGAAAGGCAGACTAGAGAACGAAAGAGAGAGAGAGAGGGAGGGCAATCTGCAAGGCATGGGGTAGAGAAGAACTGTTTCCCTGCTGTCGTCAGCTGTGCGGGTGAGCGCTGCTGAATCATTACAGCCCCTGAATCAATGACACAAACACAGCAAATGACCATCCTTAGTTACTCATTTGCAGAATAGAGTTATAGCATCTTTAAATTGGTTCGGCGAAGATGGAGAGCGGCTGCGGCCCGCCGCTCCACTAACAGCCCCTGTGCCTTATTTCGGCTGATATGATTTAAAGACGATTTCCTCTTACACAGAGTCGTAAAGCATTCTTATCTAGGCACTGATTCATTTCATGGCCTTTGTGGTTTAATGATGTGCTCTATTTCTATTCTATGATAAACACAACATCGAATCCTGGCCCTGTACTCATACAGCAGGGCAGCAGGAAGAGATGGAGAGATGTGGGCAGTATTAATGGTGCTCCTCGTCGGATTAATAATTCACTCTTTCAGGGTTTTATTAAACCCAGCTGAGGGCACTGGCAGAAGGACTTGTTGAAATCAAGCTTTGTTTTTAATAATGTAAGCAATTCCAATGTTAGAGTGAAAGCTGTTTATTGGGGAGAACGCAACAATTGATTGGAGGCTCTAGAACCCTCGTGGGCCTCTAGGCTGGATTCAAGATGAGATGCGGTTGGGCACGGAGGTATACAAGGCACATTCACCCATGATGTTGCAGCTGGGCCTGTAGGTCCTGCACACTCATAGGTTGTCCAAACTGGTGCTTCAATGCTCGATTGGGGATAAATCTGGCAATGGCCAAGGAAGTGCTGCAATCTAGTAGAGACATTCCTAGGAAACCCTTGCTGTGTGTGGGAACATTATCCTGCTGAAAATGCCAGTTGGAGGCCCTGCCATGAGAGACCACGCGTCCACAGGATGTCCTGCACATATTGCTGAGATGTTAGCGTCCCTTGTGTCACTACTAGGGGTGACCGACTCTCATATGCAATGGCTCCACTGCTCCTAACACCTCCATCATGGTCCAACCTTATGCTCAAAACCCTCTTAGTCCAATTTTGTGGAAAAGACCCTCTCGGTCCAATGATTTGCCCCCTCTCAAAGTCTGCCGAAAGGGCGAAATGTCTACGAGTGCATCGTAGAGGTATGTCTAACAGTCATCGATCTCTCACCAAGAGGTACACTACCCAAAAGTGCATTACACCACAATACAGAATTGTACCTCTGCATTTAACCCATGGTGTAGCACTGAGCACACTCTCACTCTAATAGTCAACGAGAACACAAACTGGGAGTGGTGTGCAGAACCTGGGGAGCATTTGGGAATTGGGCACCTTGCTCAGGGTCATCTTGTCAGGGATTGATCCAGTGACCTTTTGGTCTCAAGCCTGCTTCTATTACCCTTAGACTCCATAAGGCACCCATTATCTAATTCTCTGTCTTTGGTACCAAGCTGAATCAATAAAATTTATCTTAAAAAACTGCAATGGGGTCCTCTGCTGCATTGGCTTCATTGGCTTCCTGTAGCTGAACATCAGATTCAGAATCTTGATGCTGGCCTACAAGGACAAAAATGGACCAGCACCTCTTTACATCATGGCAATGGTCAAAACTTGAGCTGTCATTGTCTTTGTGGAAAGGACCAAGGAGCAACAGTTTGTTGCCATGCATCACACATTGAGAAGGTCATATCACCTTCTGGTCTTCATTACAGACACTTTGACTCCCAACGTTACATTAATGAGGTCCTGCAACCAGTGGTTCTACATTTTCTGAACACACTCCGGTGCTCTACTCCAACAGGACGACGCTCGTCCACACACTGCTGCTGTCTGAAGATCTTGCTTTGAAGACACAGATACTATGCAGTGGTTGGCCTCGTCTCCAGATCTATCCCTGATTGAAAATGTGTGGGATGCTATTGGACGCTCTAAACACTCCACCCCTACCACACCATCTGCAGAACTGAGTGAGAACATTCAAGCTGCATGGGATGGATCATCACAGGACACCATTAGGAACCTCTACAGCTCCATGCAAAGACGTCTGGCATGTTGCGTTAAACCCGACGCCGCACCGAGAGATTATATCAGTCTAAACTTAAATCGTTTATCGCTCCTGGTAACTACCGTCCTTCCCAGCCCTGCAATCCGACACTTCCTTCTGGGGTCGACTGTTCTTTGAGTGTATAAACGTGTGCGTACTTGTGTTTGTTCAGGCGGTGTGGATACGCAAACAGCTTATTCTATGGTGTACCATCTATCCGCTCACCACTACACCAGATATGTATCGCTGTAATTGACTCACTGAGTCGTTTACTGGCCTGTTTGAGAAGAAATGGAGGTGTTCCCTCCCCCAGCGTCGTGACTTTGTTGGAAGGTTTGAGAGTCTTATTCAGAACAGGCTGTAATTGAATATTAAGATTCAGGAAGCATTGTCTTCTGATTCATTTCAGCTAATCCACTTTCAAAGGATTTTGCTCTCGTCCACCTCAGCTTACCTGCACCCAAAAGACCACAAGCTGGAATGTACGGCTGGTTCCAGGCATTATTTTGTGTGAATATGGTCTGTATAAGCTTCATGTCCCCTGACGCCTGACTTCTGCTGTGAAGCCAATTGTAGGAAGGGACATTAGTGGAACATAATCAAGCCTATTCATCACCCCCTCCCCCCCCCCCCCACCCCCATATGAACTGTCATTAGTTTTATATTAAGGCTAGATGTGGTCGCCTCTCTCAGTACACAGATGAAAGGCTAATGCAGGAAGATTGCAGTCAGGCCTTTCTGGCAGGCCTATGAGTGCAGGTCCATATTATTCAGCCAGCAGTGATGTGAAGGTGGCCACGTGATGTCTAGCCAGCACTCAGCATACTTAAAGTTTGATCTAGAAGGTTATTTGCGATTTTGGACAGTTTGCCCGCACACTGACCCCAGTGTAATTCCTCTACTGAAGTTAGAAAATAGGCTTCTATATAGGATTGACCTGCTTCAAGAGCAGGACCCTTTTTAATCCCTTTTAAATGGTTTATGGAAGCATATAAAAAGTTGCTTGACTCCTCACACCCTGTTTATAAGCCCTCGCGTCAGTTCTTCACGCTGCTATTAGCACCAGTTTCATAGGACCTACAGTAGAACCTTGTGGGACACCACAGGATTCACTAAAGCTAATGGTTGATCAATAATTCCCAGTAGTTTCTGCATTATAATTAATAACTGAATAAGGATTCTAGGGTTCAATGGGTTAATAGGTCTAAGCCATAGTCAGGGTCTATGACAGGACCTACTTGCTGTAGTTCATCTGTGGTCTTCAATGATCAGGACCCCTCTGGACCACCACAGAGCTGGTATTATGTGGTTGGTGGGTCGTTCTCAGCACTGCAGACACACTGACGTGGTGGTGGTGGTGTGTTAGTGGAGTGGATCAGACGCAGCAGTGCTGCTGGAGTGTTTAAACCCTGTGTCCACTCACTGTCCACTCTATTAGACACTACTCCTACCGAGCGTCTCCACCTTGTAGATGTAAAGTCAGAGACAGAAGCTCATCTGTTTCTGCACGGTTTGTGTTGGTCGTCCTCTAGTCCTTCATCAGTGCTCACAGGACGCTGCCCACAGGACGCTGTCCGCTGGATATTTCTGGTCGGTGGACTGTCCTCAGTGGTTGATCAGTGTATAGTGCGATACTAATGAGCAAAAAGGGATGCATTTCAGCCACAGCCCAGGTCTTGTGTCCAGTTCCATGGTGCGTGGGCCAATAGAGAGCCCAGAGAACCGTTTCATAGTGCTTTTGAAGTGCATCTTCCTTCGCGGACAGAGTTGTCAGATCATTTTCTCACTGTCTGACCGCTTCTTCCTAAATCATACTCCTAGCCACCGTTCAGGCGTAATGAGTTGGTGTGAGTGAAGTCAGAGATCAAAGATACAGCGAAGAGCAGGAGCCAATACAGTTCATTAAGCAGCTTGTTAAATTACCAGCTTTTAAACACAAGTTGGGCATAAAATAACCTTTCCATTTTGTCCTTTAGTCCACGCGTGGTCATGCATTTAGCTCGATGTGAACTGATGTGAACTGTGTACAGTAACTTCACCTGAAGATGAAGTTCAGCTTCATCTGCCCTGGAAGATTCGGTAATCAAGGGGCTTTAGCAGCACAGTACCATCATCCCAGTTGTGGGACAATACTATGACATGGACAGAGAAGACGTGTGGGGACTGTCCTTTTGCAGAACTATGGGCTTTGCTGGTAATGGAACAGAACGTTGAGTTCATATGAAGGAGCAGTGTGAGTAATGCCGCTGGTGTAATGTGCAGTGCAGATGTGATTGAGGCCGGGGACAGATAGTTGCTGTTCATTTTCTAAAGCTATTACTCATCTCTCAGCAAGAGCAGAGACAGTCGATGTTTAGATAGTGAGAGCTGATCTTTGATTGTGTGCTGGGAGTTGGTATGAAGTCTGCCAGGAGGCGAGTAATAATGAAATCCTTTAGACTACCTGATATTTTGGTGGCACTTGCTTGTTAAAAAGATTTGATTCTAAAGCTCCAGGCAGGTCTTCATAGTAAAAGAGCTCTTTTTTAGTGAGCGGCAGCAGAGCTTCCTTATAGAGATATGTGGAGATATGGAGCCGGCGTTGAGAGTAGGACCGAACAATATATATCATAAAATCGATATATAGCGATATATTTTATAGCGATCGTATCGTGATATCACATTTGTTACACAGGTTGCCATTTGTGTGATTTCATTTCAAAAACGATTGGGTGTCGATCTAGACCTGTCACAATTAAAGGTCACGATTTATTTATATATATTAGTTCATATCATATCTTATTATATAACATATTTATTTAACTCCATTTCTCAAGGCAGCCCTGGCCTGGTGGTCAGGGAACCAGCTTTGTGACTGGAAGGTTGCTGGTTTCATGCCCTGAACTGGTAGGATATGACTGAAGTGCCCTTGAGCAAAGCCCTTAATTCTCCAGCTGCTCCCTGGGTACCCTGGAAGGGGCTGCCCACTACTGTCATATATTCTATTCATGATGTGTATAATAATTCCTCTACATGAACACGTCTGGATATTTTAATTCTTAATTTCTTAACGGGAAAATAAAAACTTTTGCTCCACTTCAGAGGTGGGTATTTCAGGTCCAGCATCCATGAAAGGCTGCCTCTGATGCAGCTCAGACTGCCGAACCATTGTCAGCAATATTAACTGAAGGTGGAGAAAGGGCCACTACTCTACAGATGACCAAACCTACTATGAAAGTCTGGACCTGGATTAGCTAGAGGTGGGTATTTCAGGTCCAGCAAATTAAAATCCATACTAGAATTTTGTTCAGGCTGCCAGAGCCGTCCAGGCAGTTGGAACAAGATATCTGTTGGGCTTTAAAGAGGCTGCATATACAAGGAATTTGGACTGTGTGTACGGGACCATGCGCCTGTAGACCAGGGATGGATCCCATAATCCCAGTAATACCTGCAAAATCATGGAAGCATCTGGCTGTTTTTTTGCCATCTTCTTTATGATTTGATCAGAGTCTGATTATTGTTTAAAGTCTCAAGCAGGTCGTGTTAAAGGGCACGATATTCGTCTCTTGCAGTGAAGAACATGGACCTTCAAGGCTGAAAGATTGGTCAGTCAACATATTACATAAGTCGTAATAGGGTTCGAGCTTTGACTGTATGACTGAAACTATAAAAGCAAGCATTAACTCTTAAACACACAAAAGAGCCGACGTCCATTTCTTCTCTACATGAAGCTTCGGCAACAAGCTGCCTCTTCTTTTTCCCTCAGTAGTCTCATGTCGTCTGATCTGCTGTGTGAATCCTCTCTCGTTCAGCATGCTCCACTACACAGCCTGTCTGTGTGATCTACTGGATCAATTTGCCCATTGATTTTCAGTTCGGCCGTGCTTTGAAAGAAAAAGAAAGGCCATTTTCTGGCATCTTCTCATCTATATGTGCATATGTTATTATAATGTAGTCGGTAGCGTAGGGTCCTACATTTTTCATGTGTTTTATTTTCGTCCCTTCAGTCCACTTAGACTACAAATATACCTTCTGCTCGGGCCATGCATTTGCGGAGACAATGGGTTGCATCGTGAGCATAGCTGTTCCATCACTTGTCTTAAAGAAGCTCTCCACTTTAGAGCAGACCAGAGAACCCTGACCGGGTTTCCACATCCACTTCAAAAGAACGCTGATCTCTCGTGACCAGCATGTTTGTCCCTGTCCACCAGCAAGGACACATCATGCAGATGAAGGTAACTGCTAGCTTGGTCACATATCCATCCATCTTCTAATCCACGTCTAGAGCCGGGAGCCCCCCCAGGGTCATTAGGACCTGGACAAGATGCCAGTCCATTGCAAGGTACCACACTCACACCTAGAAGGTCAATGAGTGTGGCCAGTTCACCTATCATGTGTGAAACCAGAGACTGTACTCCTCTCTGGGATACCAGAGACTGTACTCCTTACAGACCTCACAGACAACCTGTGTGGGGATTGAACCCACAACCCTAGAGCTGTGTGACCCACTACCTTCAGTGCCACCGGTCACCAGTCTCATTATGCCAATGGAGCTTCCAGTGCATGTTTACTGCTCTGTTCACGTGTACATGCTCAACCTGCATACAGACTCTGACTGATCAGAGAGAGGGGGCGGGGCTGATGCTCAACCTGCACATACAGACTCTGACTGATCAGAGAGAGGAAGCGGGCTGATGCTCAACCTGCATACGAGGCTCTGACTGAGTCAGAGAGGGGCGGGGCTGATGCTCAACCTGCATACGAACTCTGACTGATCAGAGAGGCGAGGCTGATGATCAACCTGCATACAGGCCAGACTAGGTAGAGAGAGGGCTTGGGGCTGATGATCAACCTGCGCCACGAATACGACTGATCGAGAGAGGGGCGGGGCTGATGATCAACCTGCATACAGACTCTGATTGATCAGTGAGGGGGCGGGGCTGATGATGTCACTGAACCTGATATTGGGTTATAAATGAGAAGAGGCTGATGATTGAAGATCAGGGTGAAAGGAGGAGAATAAAGTCTGCAGAGAAACAGATGAACTACAGTCTGGAATTACAGAACTACAGTGTTCTCCTGTGTGGTCAGAGGAGCTGATAAAATGCACGGTGTACTACTAGTCCTGCGTCCAATCCTGAGTAATATTCTGTAGCTTTACTGAAGACATCTCGGATCAGTTCTAGCTTTGTTTCCAATGACAACAGTCTTAAGATCAGGGTCTAGTGGCTTGTAGTGTCAAAGCATTCATTTTCATCCTGCTTGAAGCACAAGCAGACAGGAGACATGTCCTGAGTCATTATCCAGCTCAAAGCAACACCTACAGGTTAAAAGCAATCGCTTTGTTATCGGTTAGGCTCCTGATGTTCAGGACTCTCCGTTCACTTTAAAGTCAGACTGAAGTGCTTTTTCTGGGCGTTGTGTAACTCCAGGTTCTTATGCACAGAGTGTCTCCTATTGTATGAAACGGATGCAGTTCAGAGAAACCTGTTGGAGATCAAGGCTGGAATTCTAATTGGCTCGTGGCTTTTTCATCACTCTGGATCCAGATGCTGTGCGTGTGTCTGCGAGTGTATGTTTGTCACAAAGCCAGTTGGAGGCAGAAACAGACGAGTGCATTTTAAATCTTGATGATCAGGGAAGCAGAATTCAGCTCAAACGATCCTGAATTTAGGGTGCTTTTACACCTGCCCTGTTTGGTCCAGACCTTCTGAATTGAAGTAGCAGGTGTGAAAGGTGCCTCGGACCGTCCAAAGGAAGGTGTGATTGGTGTGGTGCAACGAGAGTCACCATGCCATGTGACACCAGTAAAGACAAAACTGAAAAACTCAGTGTGAAAATTAAATACTTGTGCTATTCTGATTTACTGACACAGATGTGCAAATGCACACACAGCTTTCTAGTCCCTGTGAGGAGTACTGTAATGGAGACAAGACTAGGACTGGGTGATAAATCAATATTTATATACATTATCGGGATATAAACAGAGCAAGATATGGGCTGAGGCGATATCTTTATATTGGGATTTTAAGTTTTTAAATACATGTTGTTTCAATCTGCTCCGCCCCCTGCCCTTTTATCCTCTTCCCCCATCACCCCCATTCGCATATACACACTATGGAGGGTGGATGGGCTTCATGGCGTCTCCTATTTTTCTTTCATTGTATTTTTCACATCATATATCATATTGTATATCGTATGTCGCCATTCCGCTAAAATATATCAGGATATGAATTGTTTTGTCCATATCGCTGACCCTAAATAGGACTCTCTGGAGCAGATACGGCACTAGCCTACTGACATCATGCCTAATACCAGGTGTGACTGGAGGGTATAAAACCTTCAGGCGATACAGGCACAATGGGCAGTGGAACTTTATTAACTCTCTGGAATAGTGGTGCTCATCAACATCCTGACCAGACAAATGCACTTTTCCAATTTCCAAAATCTTACTCCACAGTTATTCCAACAAAAGCAGGATAAACTCTTTAATAGCTTTGATCTCAGAAGAAAGCATAGGAAAGGCAGGTGTCCCAATACTATTGTCCACACAGTGTAATTGCTGAAGTCCTAGTGAAACCAGTGCTGTTCATGCCAAAGTCATTCGGACGTCCCTCTAAAAAAGCAATCGGTGTGAAGTATAATGAGTCCACCTAGTCGTTGATGATTGGATGTTGGAATATCGCGAAATAAGTTCCGTTGTCTGGATTTTCGGGTGTGGAAATACCTTTTAACAGAAGGAAATTGAAAAGTTCTGCTTCTGCTTTGTTCAGCTGTGCCCATTAATACAGACCGAAAGTCAAAGTGGAGCAGCAGCTCAATCATGATCAGGGAGCAGCCGATGCCTTTTCAGACTTGGGCAAATAAAGGAGAGCTGGTTAAAAAGCCTGCCTGGGAATCCTCACTGAAACCTTCTGGAGGAAAAGTGCTGCTAAATATTCCACATCTTGCTCTGAGCGCATTTGGATTGAAGTTCTATTCTAGGACAGCTCAGAGAGGTGCAGGACTTTCATCCTGTTCTCGAATGCTCTACCCTGTTCACATGGGTTCTCACATCTTCCTTATAAATCTCGTCGTCGGTGCAGGTCACCCTTATCAGTGCATTGTAGAAATATTGTCGCTGTGTTTGGAATAGTCTTGGTCACTGATGCCATGACGGAAAATGTTTGCATCATCCCGTCACTACAGCCGACATCAAAGTATGTTTTAAGTCCTGCTGTCACGCATTGGCAAGATGTAAGGAAAGCATTGTCTGAGAGTGGTGATTGTTCAGAAGATAGTGAAATCTGGGAGAGAACAAGCTTCCACATGAAGATCTGAGAGAGAGAGAGAGAGAGAGAGAGAGAGAGAGAGAGCGGGCGAATGGAAAGAGAGTCATGCATGCATCTCCTGGCTCCATCTGTCTGCTTGGGCCTTGCTCGTTAGCTCACGGATCCTAACAGCAGGTGGCTAGAGCTCTTGGATCACCGTCCAGCTGCTGAGGACATCTGCGGGCGCAGGGGCGACTGAGCCGAGAGTAAGCTGCACCCAAAGAGGCTGACCTGAACTGGGGGATTAATCCATAGAGAAGGCGGCTTGGGCAGCGGTCCAGCACAGGCAGACCACCACAGCTGAACAGAAGATATCAATTCGTGTGCCATGTTATTCAGTCGCGGCGTTTATTAGCCGCCCAGGGTTGTCACGATACCAGACCATAGACTGTGTTCTGCACACTGTTTACACTGTTCAGGACCAGCAGTAAAACTGCTCTGAATGAAAACTGCAGTAACATTTACTGAACACAGGTCTACAATCAATATCACGACTCATTCATTTCACAAGTAAGGAGACTTTTTTGGCCCAAAGTTCATTGAAAAGGATGTTGCTCTGACTCGATTATTACAGTTACGATCGGTTTTTCAAATGAAGAAAAATGTATTTGTGATTTTTAAACACCTGAAGGAAAGAGGTGTGAATTAGAGGTGAATTATTAACTATAACTGTGGTTATTTATTTGTGAGACAGTCAGAAATAGTATCCATCATCGAATATGTCTGTCTCTTTACTGTTCTTTTTATGTTTAGATGGATAGAGATGGATGGATGGATGGATGGATGGATGGATGGATGGATGGATGGATGGATGGATGGATGGATGGATGGTGGGTGGAGTGGGTGGGTGGGTGGATGGATGGATGGATGGGTGGGTGATTGGATGGATGGATGGAATGGATGGATGGATGGATGGATGGATGGATGGATGGATGGATGGGTCCATGTTGTGGCTCCACATGGGTGCCCACCAGGGTCAGTGATGGGACCAGGAGGAGTTAAACACCTCGTCTGGGTTGTCAACTGCACACTGGGTTTCCAGATGTGACCCGTGTGAGATTCCGTGTGTAATGATGGGGCACATCTGGGAAGCCCAACTGGCTCCCAGTAACAAAACATACACAAACCTGGTCAAATCCTTTCTAGACTCAAGCCTTTCCACTTCTCCGTGTTGACACTTTTGGATCTACTGTATGTGTGATCTTGCACAACACCAGCGCTGATGTTTAGCGAGCCGTAATTAAGGGACGTGCAGTAGTGCTTGTGTCTCGTGGTTGTTTCACACACTCTGACACAGCGTGGATGGAATTGACTTGCCCGCTTAGTGCACCTTTAATGCCAGTAGATTGAGCTTCAAGCAGTCTGTTATCTTTGTATTGATTCTTGGGATTATTTGTTCAATATTGATAGGGTATAATGACAGCATGACCGGTGTGATTTTGTACCCTTTCTGAAAAAGCACGCTCATCGATTTGAGCTCTCGGGAAAGAGCGATTGCTTCCACGGCAAACAAGCAGGGATGCAACAGCATGAAACTCTGGGACAGAATCTGATAACTGATGGTGTCGATCTAATCATACTGCTCATGTCCAGAAACACGTGATCTAATATCAGTTTTGAAATATTGAGCAAATCTATGCATCCATCCTCCATTTAAAAGCAATTATCGAACAGTAATAAGGCATGGTGGCACAACAGTCTAGAATCGCGATAACAACATGACCAGGAGTCCAGAATAACTGACTGCGGTGGCATAATGTCAATAAACATAATAGTTGGATTATATATGTGTATATATAAAATGCAGAATGTTTTTATTTGATTAAAATCCATTCTGTTTGTTAGTGTGTTTCATTATTATATACATGTTATAACAGCTATTGTTTAATATTTATTAATAAAGTAAACTAAATAATAAATTACATTTATTATATTAATATGTTTCAAATATAATGAAAGCTTAAAGGGTTAATAAATAGTCTGTTAAAGAATCTCTTTATACCTTTATGAAGAAGCTTCAGTCAGTGTCACGATATAACAGGTTAATGCAAGTTCTTTCAAACACATTATATGAAACACTATGATTTTTGAAGGATGTTTTTCTGGTACGTTGTTCTTCTCTGCACAGCTTTAAGCGAATAAAGGAAAAAGAAATATTAGTGCATCTCAGAGTCAGTTTATTACCATCATTTCATTCACAGAGATACAATGACATTTCACTAATCAGCGGTACAGCGTCAGCCTTTTCTGATGTCGGATCAGTGTGGCTTATAGCTCAAAATCAAATCAGTTTATTTAGGTTTGAATTCGTTAAGTCTCTTGTGTCTTATATTTATTTGGTATTTTTAATAGAGTACTATTCAAATACTATCAACATTAATCCCAAAGTGTGATGAATATAAAAATAAGACTTTTGAATAAAAATGGACATAAAAATCAACTTTTCATGCACTGGGATTAATATAATAAGAATAGAATAACGACTGCATTACAAATATTTAGAAACCATTAAGAAAATAATGAAGACTCATGGCGGGTCATTTCATAATTACCATTGGTTTCTTAAATGAGTTCTTAAAGAAAAGTCCAAATCCTGCGTCTAAATCAGATGAGTTGATGATACAGTTCTGCTCTCATATTGATGACAATCAGGAGAATGTTTTAGTGGGTTTCTTAGAATCGTAGAGCAGAAACATTCTTTCATTATAGTAGAACAATTGAAGTGAAGTAAGGTTGATCACAGTATGACAACAGTGGCGTTATATTAAATTGCAATATTAATGATAATATTCATGTATATATCTGTTCTTATTATCATTAGTAGTAGTGCATTTATTATGGTCAGTGTTAATTTGTGCGA
Source organism: Acestrorhynchus altus (assembly GCA_034509495.1). Classification (NCBI taxonomy): domain Eukaryota; kingdom Metazoa; phylum Chordata; class Actinopteri; order Characiformes; family Acestrorhynchidae; genus Acestrorhynchus; species Acestrorhynchus altus. Next base: position 2,797,730 of record CM067501.1, read on the forward strand.
AAACAGTGGAATTGGTATCGAATGGTGTAAAGCGACCGTCTTAGTAACCTGACAGTGATTCGCGTGATTTTAAAAAGAGGTTATTATGAAAATGCTGCTGTGAGCAATTAATGGACTGTCTGGCAGGCCTCAGGTAACGAGATCGTTTTTATGAGTCACACCATCACAGATTACACTGCCGCTCCAGCTCCAGGCTGCTATTAGAGCTTCCACTGTGTTACAAACACACACTATCTACACTGACACTTGACTAGACAGGACCAAGAACCCCACGCGACGCTATAAGAGTAACGAAGCCGTTTGCGCGTAATTGATGAAGAGAGCAGGTTTCTTTGAAAAACAAGAAGTGAAAGCTATCGTTCAGCGCTTGTTATCTCATAAGTGAATCTGGAAGTTCTTGGAAGGTAGTCACCTCCCACCACTTACTGGCTGGGTGTTCGGCTCACTTGCAGCCCCACATTTACATATTGAGCATTTCCCACCAGCGGGTTTCTCCTTACACACCTTCCTGAAAAACAATTATCCACCGTCTCTGATGGTAGATGCTGTACTTTGACATTAACTCTGGCAAGAGTTACCTGCTTCCATGATGAGATTTTAGGATTATTATCTTCTTTATGCATCTTCTGGTCCGCTCTTGGGCTGAATTTGTAAGGACAGCCTGACCTGGTCATGCTGGCAGTTGTGTTCAATGTTCTCCGCTTGTAAATGAATTCAAATTAATATTAACTAATTCTTCTGAGATCTTCTGAAGGCCTCAGAGAGCTTGTTGGATCCTTGCCATGGTGATGCCCTCACATCAACAATCAAGAGCAAACCAAGCTAATATCTGAGGTTCGTGAGTGTGACTAACGTTCATCCTCATCTATATCATTATGGTTCAAATGAAGATCAAATACATTTAAATATGTTTAAGACAAAGGTGTTCATGGGTGTCCTATAACACATGACTGTATGTCCAAATGTTTGTGGGTACTATTCTAATGAATGCACTCATTTAACCACATTAGGTTGTGCTCATTTGCAGGCACACAAATGTGCAATGCACACACAGCTTGTCTGCTCTGTGTGAACTACTTAATAGAATAGAGATCTTATGCTTGAGTCTTATTGTATGTGTATGCCAATAGTGGGCTGAAAATTGTCATGGTGGAACTGTGTTCTGTGGAATGATGGTGCTCCATCCAGCACTTCTGGGGTGAGTTGGGGCGATGGGGATTCAGATTCTACTAATGCTCTTGATGCTGAATGCAATCAAATCTTCACAACAATGCTCCATTGTCTTCCCTGAACCGTAGAACAAAATCAGCATAAACTCTTTTTTAAAACCCTTAGTTTCAGAAACAGTGAATGAGCAGGTGTCCCAATACTTTTGTCCCGCGGTTAGTGTTTATGATAGAAGAAGTCCTATGAAACACGTTTGTTGTCTGTGAATCAGACCAGTCCCTCAAGCGGCTGACAGGAGCAAGAAAGTACAGTGCCAGATCACAGCACAGTCCTTCTCCCAACATGAAGCGGTCCAGCAGTGACTTCATCTCCTCCTACTGAGTGTGCTCGCTATGGACGTGCTGATCGGATTAGATAGGGACATGCACATGTTGTGCCAGCTGTTAGGAAAGTAGAATTGTCGTCTGAGGAATGATTAAGCGCCTCGGCCATAAGAACCATTCACTGGCAGTCCGCTTCACAGCGGTTCATGAATCTGGGTTTGGGGGGTGTAATTGAATAAGGGTCTGCCACGCCTGTCTCCAGGGACTGGACAGTCATCATTCACCGTGAGCTACAATCTGGTGCCAGTGAGACGTTGCCCTGCCGAGACGCAGCACTTCCCTGTGGTACGGGGATCAGATCTGAAAACAGCACCATATTACAGCAGTGATGGACCAGAAGTCCATGCATCCTGTCAGTTCTGTTCTTCTGCTGAACCATGAGCTGAATAAAAATAGACTCTTTATTTCTATCCCTCAATCATATAAATATGGGTGGACGGATGGACGGATGGGCATGTGGATGGATGGACAAATGGATGAGTGGGTGAATGCATGGGTTGGTGGATGCACGGATGGGTGGACAGATGGATGGATGGATGGATGGATGGATGGATGGATGGATGGATGGATGAATGGATGGATGGATGGATGGATGGATGGATGATAAGATGAGTGGATGGATGGATGGATGGATGGATGGATGGATGGATGGATGGATGGATGGATGGATGGAAGAAGGATGACTTGATGTAAGTTTGGTGGATGGATGGATGGATGATAAGATGATTGGAGGATGGATGGACAGATGGAAGAGTGAGTAGATGGATAAGGATGGCTTGATCAGCAAGGTTAAGTGGATGGATGGATGAACTGATGAATGGATGGCTGGATGAGTAGCAGACTGGCGACCCAGGACAAATGGATGGATGGAAAAAGATGGATGGTGAGATGCATGAAGAGATCAATAGATGAGAGCGATGATGGATGGATGCACTGTGGAAGGTCTGGCCAGTCAGAAGGTCTAAACAGGTCTAGAATATCTTCATCCATTTATGCTGTTCTGAACTGATCGACTCTGTTCTTTTATTTCTATCATTAGTCCCACTGTTCTGAATCTTTTCATCCATTAATACAGTCTCATAGAAATGTCTACTGGTTTGCATTTCTGCCCTTGTACACAGTTCTGAGTGTTATACCCATTACACACCTGTTCTTGTTTGTTTGTTCTCTAGACGACTACCTAGTCACGTTTTCTATCCTCACACAACTGTTCTAGACTGTTCTACCTATTCATATTTCTGTATTCTCATTCACACTGTTCTAGAATCTTTACAAATATTCTCACTGTTAGAGACTGTCCTCACCCAGTTGCACTCTTCTAGAATGTTCTCTTCATTCACACAGTTTTCAATTATTCTCACCCCTTCAAAGGGTTCTAGAATACTCTCACCCTATTCATACTGGTTTTCACTGGCACCTGGTCATTGTTAGTGACCGTCTATTCACGCTGTAACTGATCTGTGGTGTAGCCTTTAGCCTTGTTTTGTGAGTTCATCTAAAAAGCTAGTGATGTTCTAAGCCCTGGCTCTTTGGGCCTCACAGCTGTTACCCACAGTGCATGGCACCACTAGACACAGTGCTCTGTTCACCAGACTGTCTCTGCTAGCAGAACAGCCAGACCTGAGTTGGTAGTTGATAGGGTTCACCAGATCTCAGGCAGGTTCTCCAAGATTACATCTGAAACCTGGTGGTTTGTTGGGTTAAACTGTGGGTTAATCAGCTAAACTTGGTCTCCAGATAAACCATATCTTCATCATTCCTCTGGTTTTCCAGAGAAGGATTTGGTGACTTAGTTCAGAAAAAATGTCCCAAAATTCCCACAGATGCCTGCTTGGAAGGTCTGGCAGATGTTCACATCAGGATTGTGTCACACTAAGTAACGATAACGCATTGCTGCACGACTCCACGTCGTGGATGACCAGTTATCGTTCTAAACTCAAGTTGCAAACCTGACTCGGTCATGCAGGTTCTCCTTTACAGCATCAAGAGAAGTGACCTTTCTGTTTAGAGAGCAGCTCAGGTGCTCGGTCAGTCTCTTGTCATTTCAGGACCTGACCACTGCGGCTCCATTCTGGCTGACCTTCAAATACAACCACCAGGCCCTTCAACCGATCCAGAGTGCAGCAGCACGGCTCATCTTCAATGTTCCTGAGCGGTGTAACTCCTCTGCTGCTTCCCTTCATTCCCTCCCTGTAGCTGGACATCAGATTCAAAACCTTGATGCTGTCCTACAAACCAAAACTGGACCGGCCCACCCCACTTGATGGAAATGGTCAAAACCTGATCTGTACCAAAGAGCACTTTCGAGCATCAAGTACAGCTCGACTTGACCCACCATCCCTCAAGATGCATGGAAGACAAGCAGACTCTGTTCTGGTACCAAAGTGGTGGACTGAACTTCCTAGGGATGACAATGACTCACCACATCCTCAAGAGTATTTAACTCATTAAAGGATTAGAATGATACTGAATCTTGTATCAAGGTCTCCAACCTGACATTTGCTTTGGCTGCCTTCTAAGTATCTCTGGACTCTTGCCTCTGCTAAGTCATTAAGGATATTTACTGAGTGAGAGCAAAACCCTTTGTAAGTCTCAGATGAGGAGTGAGGATAAGCCAATACATGTATATCATCATGTCTGTGATGCTGTTCCTTTAACATGAAGTGGATACGATGAGCCCAGAGTTCATCAATCACACTTCGTCACACATTCCTATGAGACTATAATACTCACACTTCAATTCATACTGGATTGAATGTTTCTGGTTATTATTAAGGCTGGATGGCTGGATGGGAAGAAGTTCTGGTGTAATGGATGAACTGTAATCAGAGAAGTACACACTGGTAGTCATACTGGCTTGGATGCTCTTTACAGTTAATATTGCCATGATTAAAATCACACACTGGTAATTCATACTGGCAGATTGCTCTTTACAGTTAATATTGCCATGATTAAAAAACTACACACACTGGTAATTCATACTGACTTGGATGCTCTTTGCAGTTAATATTGCCCATGTTAAAATCTACACACTGGTAATTCATACTGGCAGGTGCTCTTTACAGTGTGCCATGATTAAAATCTACACACACTGGTAATTCATACTGGCTTGGGTGCTCTTTACAGTTAATATTGCCATGATTAAAATCTACACACACTGGTAATTCATACTGGCTTGGGTGCTCTTTACAGTTAATATTGCCATGATTAAAAACACACACTGGTAATTCTGGCTTGGATGCTCTTTACAGTTAATATTGTCATGATTAAAACTACACACACTGGTAATTCATACTGGCTTGAAGGTGTTCTTTTACAGTTAATATTGTCATGATTGAAATCTACACACACTGGTAATTCATACTGGCAGGTGCTCTTTACAGTTAATAGCCTTATGATTAAACTACACACACTGGTAATTCACTAAGCGGATGCTCTTTACAGTTAACCATTGTCATGATTAAAATCTACACACACTGGTAATTCATATACTGGCTTGGATGCTCTTTACAGATTAATATTGCCATGATTAAAATCTACACACTGGTAATTCATACTGAAAGCTTGGATGCTCTTGATTAATATTGTCATGATTAAAATCTGCACACACTGGTAATTCATACTGGGTTGGATGCTCTTTACAGTTAATATTGCCATGGTCACTACACACACTGGTAATTCATACTGGCTTGGATGCTCTTTACAGTTAATATTGTCATGATTAAAATCTACACACACTGGTAATTCATACTGGGTTGGATGCTCTTTACAGTTAATATTGCCATGATTAAAATCTACACACACTGGTAATTCATACTGGCTTGGATGCTCTTTACAGTTAATATTGCCATGATTAAAAACTACACACACTGGTAATTCATACTGGGTTGAATGCTCTGTTCAGTTTTTATTGTCATGACTGTTAAAAAACTACACACTGGTAATTCATACTGGCCACACACACACACACACACACACACACACACACCAGGGAGTTCAGTGTCTTGGCTACTTCAGTCATGTCCTGCCAGTTCAGGGACTTGAACCACCAACCTTCCAGGCACCAGGCTGCTCCTACCACAATACATATTCTATAAGATTCATACTGGTCTAAAATTGCGCCATAATTACTTTTCGACTGTAGAAACTACACATTGCAGATTCATACTGGATTCAAATCACAACACAACAATGATTCCCACTTCAAAGGCCTTTAAATCGAATCATATCCAGCTTATTGTCTGAGACTCTTTGATTTATTATTACAGTAATAATAAATCAGATATAATCCTTCATATGTAAACATTCAGTAGGTGACTCTGTATTGCCTTACATGCGTCTCCTCCTTTCCAGGGAAAGTTCGGAGCAGTCTTATTATAAAGAAAGATAAGCCCGACAAACTTCGGGCTTTGAAAAGGTTCAATCACAGAGGACATTCATTCAGAAAGCCGTCGTTCAAGCCTTTCTCCGTTAATTAAAAGTGTTTCTGCTTCACAGCAGCACCGAGAATTTCAAGGAGCTTTTCTTTTCTTTCTCTGTTCTCTTTCGTCGCGCTGCTGTACCATATTCATTTTTAGCAATCGGATTGGAAGCAGCGCCGTGCAGCTGGAGCCGGCCCCAGTTCTCCAGCTGCTCCGAGACGAGTCGAGCTCCGACTTAATGAACTCCACTCAATTAATGATGTGTACAGACATTCTAAACCACGCTCCCGTACTGGAATTCTGAACCATCTCTTTAGCTGCTAATGTTCCAGTGAAGGGAAGACCTCACGTTAGCATCCTTTAAAGAATAGTCCAGAATTACGGCTAAAGTTACGAAAGAAAACATCCCCTTTAGTTCATATATAGCCGATCTTTAAGGACAGAGGACACGGCGGTTTAGGAATTCTGAATGTACAGGACGGAAATGTGTAGAAAATGAACATATAAATATATATATTAGAAAAGAAAAATATCTGACGTGGAGGTTTTTAGTGAAATGTAATGAAACTGAATATAAACTGGTACAAATGCACCAGTAGCAACATCTTAAATGTCTTCTCATCTTTAGTTTTCCAAGCTCCTTTATGTTCTACAGCTTCCAGGCTCATGTAGTGAGCAGGTCATGGAGCAGCATCATGCAAATTGCCTGTATAAGTTATTACACACTTGCCTCAAACAACACTGAATATTTAAATGACGTTTTGGCCAAAAATCCAGTTTACACTGTTGGGATTTGCTGAAATTCTTGGCTTCCATAAAAGAGACCCTGTGTCGGTGGTTGAAGGAGCTAAATTTAAAAGATCCACCCAACATCTCCGCTACATTAGTGGATCTGCTGCCAAGCTGGACGTTCTAATGCAAAGGACTGTACAGTCCACACAGACTGTAGATCATCTGTTTCTCTGCATCCTTTATTTTCCTCCTTTCATCCTGATCTTCAATGCTCAGGACCCCACAGGACCACCACAGAGCAGCTATCATGTGGGTGGTGGGTCATTCTCAGCACTGCAGTATGAGTACGAGTGGATCAGACACAGCAGTGCTGCTGGAGTGTTTCAACACTGTGTCCACTCACTGTCCACTCTATTAGACACTCTTTTGTAGTTGCTCCACCTTGTAGATGTAAAGTCAGAGACAGAAGCTCATCACGCTGCTCCCAGAACACAGTTGGTTGGATATTTCTGGTTGGTGAACAGATCTCATCTGTAATTATAGAACTTCAAAGTGCTGCTGGATGGGAAGAGGACCTGGTGTAATGAACAGTCAACCAGGTGGTCTTCATGTGAAATGTGGTGTTCCACAGGGATCCATATTAGGACCCATCCTTTTTCCATTATACATGTTACCTTTAGGCCCAATTGTCAGGAAGCATATTGTTAACTTTCATTTTCATGCTGATGATGTTCAAATTAGACCCAATGACAATGTCTCTTAAGAACTGTGTTGAGGACATCAAGAAGTGGGTGGCTGCTCATTTTCTTCACTTAAGTGAAACTAAAAGAGAGATTAGTACTTTCGGTTCTCCGCATTGCTTTACTGTTGTTTCTGATAACCTTGGTCCGTTGTTTGTTTTTGACTCAGATTTCATAAACAAGTAAAAAGTAGTTTCTTTCAGCTCAGAAACGTTGCGAAATTGAAGCCTTTTCTCAGTTTTGCTGACCTTGAGCAAGTCATTCATGCTTTCATCACTTCTCGAATTGACCACTGTAATTCTTTATACATTGGGGTTAACCAGTGCCTAACACAACGTTTACACAACGTTTACAGTTAGTCCAGAACGCAGCAGATCATTAACCGGAACCAAGGAAAGAGAACACATTACACCTGTCCTCACTTCACTGGTTACCAGTACAATGTAGGACACAATTTAAAGTGCTTCTTAATTTGCTCACATCTCCAATCAGGCAGTGCTCTCTGAGATCTTCATCTCAGAACTTCTTAGTCGTTCCCAGGTCTCATTTAAAACTTAGAGGGGATCGTGTGTATACAGTGTGGAATAACCTACCACCTGACATCCGCCGTGTTACCTCTGTCTCGGCTTTTAAATCAGGTTTAAAAACTCACTTATATAAACTTGCATTTGATCAGTAAGAAACTGTGGTAATGCTGAGGTGCATTTGATGTGTTTATTTTATTTTATGTTCTCTATGATTTTATTTTGTATTTTATTCTTTGTATTTTATATATATATAGCTTATCTGCGTGTGTACAGCACTTTGGGACACCTTGGTGATATAAAAAGTGCTTTATAAATAAAATCTACTTACGTCCTTAATGTTGTGGCTGATCAGTGTGTACGTGTACGTATTGGATCCCTTGTTGGTACCTTTGTTCAGTGCTCTCGGGTGTATGTGTCTGCTTGTGCTTTCCAGACGGCCCAGTGTTGTGGCGTATGTTGACCTACCCTCCAGCACGGCGCGCTCTGATCGTGGGCTGTGGACTCCAGATGTTCCAGCAGCTCTCTGGCATCAACACAGTCATGTAAGCAGCATTACGCTCTCACACACACTCACGCGGTCGTGGTACCACACCAACCCCGAGGGCTGAGACTTCACTGAATCCAGGATTTTTGTTAAAACCAAGGAAAACAGAAGATTTGCTCGCCTCTTTTCCCCGACGCCGGTGCCAGGCTGCGTCTGATTGGCTGCCTCGTTTTCGGAACCTCTTTTCTTTCTCCTTCTCCACCTTATGCAACGAACTACTTCCCAAAAGCTGTAAACAATCTTGGGACATGTGTCGTTGCTAGGCAACCTCTGGTGGCACAGGCAAAGACGTTTGTATTGGAGAGGAAGGTAGAATGAGTGTGTGTGTGTGTGTGTGTGTGTGTGTGTGTGTGTGTGTGTGTGTGTGTGTGTGTGTGTGTGTGTGTGTGTGTGTGTTTACTCAGCCTCAGCTGTCTCTGTGGAAGGTGAGAGGGACTGTCAACGAGAGACACAGACTTGATCGGTCACACGTTCTCGTGGCGTGACCAGCCTCTGCTGCTTGCTCTAGAACCCTGTAATGTCACTTTTATGATCAATCAAATTGGTTACATTGAACTTCATTCATACAGTGTGTCTGAACTACGTCACTGCTGGCTTCATTAGCCAGAAATGTCCAGCATGCAGGTGTCCTGTGGTCAGAAACTGCTCTCTAATGAAGGGCTGGAGGACGACTGCCACTAATTACATGGAAAAAAGGTGAATTGAACGAATAACAGTCAGATGGAGGTGTCAGAACATCCAGTCCGGTGAATAGGACCAGTTCGAGTCAGCTGGAGGTCTCAGAACATCCAGTCCGGTGAATAGGACCAGTTCGAGTCAGCTGGAGGTCTCAGAACATCCAGTCCGGTGAATAGGACCAGTCCGAGTCAGGGGGAGGTCTCAGAACATACAGTCCGGTTAAAAGTCAGGGGGAGGTCTCAGAACTACTCTGTAATTAGAACCAATCAGAGTGGTCTTTGAACAAATGACAATGCTACAATCAGTGATGTCAATGGGAGGTCTGAGAACAAAGGCTGGATTAAGACCAATCACAGTCAGGGGGAGGGATCGGAAAAGACCAATTGTAGTCAGGGAGAGCTTACAATGGTACAAACAATGGTATGATTAGGGTCCGTTCATCAGAAAGGGGGTCTCAGAATAAACTACTTTAAAATAAGAACCAATCCCAGAGGATGGTGGTAAAACGCTGAAGTGGGGGAGGGGGAGGGGGTCTCGGATCAAACAACACTGTGATTTGTTGTTGAGCAGAAGTGCATGAATAAGATAACAGTGTTCCAGCAACCATACCTGGATACGGCCTGGGATTGGGCCTTATGGAAACGCTCTCCCTCTTGGGAGTAGGAGGTCCTACACATGACTCTCGGTCCAGGATCGAGAAGGATTGTAGGGGTGTAGATATAAGGACATGGTCGGTAAGGAGCTCGCTGTAGTGACGCTGTCAGCACAGACAAGGCATTCAGTCTCCAGCTGTTCCTCTGAAGATTAACTGGACTACTGCTTTGAGTGGCTCGTTCGAGTGATGTCAGACGTCGAACCTCTGTACGCTCGCCAGAGACTCATCAGCTCATCACCTGTCAAGCCTCGCTGTCCACGAGATGCATCCATCAGTTCCTGTCATTGTGTGAAGGGCTTTGTGCAGGTTAGAGTGGAGGAATCTGGTCTGGGCCGCGTTTTCTCACCTGGAATCTATAAATGTTATCAAAGCTTGGAGCTCCCTCAGCGCAATCTAGCAGTTTGAGAAGCAGGCTGTCTGAAACACTGAGATTCAATCTTTATTTTTATTGCTACTTCACTACCTCCACTCTTCCTTTCTCTCTCTCCTTCGTTCCAAGTCATTTTCTATTGGCCCATTCATCATGAATTTTCAACACAACGTAAACAACCGATTCATCTTATCTCGAAAAATGAAAAACGGAGATTCGAGGTTTTTGCGGGTCAGCAACGATAAGAATAACCTGATCTTTTTTTTTTCATTTGTGAAAATAAACCAGTAAGACCATTTAGTCGTTCAGAGTGGGATTGGTGTGAATCAATACAAACAGAGCTGTCTTAAATTTAAATAAACGTCATCCGTGTTTTCCAGAAATTATATGGTGGCTGACATGGCCTAAAAATACCAACCCATCCACCAACCAATCATCCTTTTTTACCAACCAACCAACCAACCAACCTACAAACCAAATCACCAATTAACCAACCAATCAGCGAGACTACCAACCAAACTATCTTCCAACCAACCCACCACCGGTCAACCTATTTACCAACCCATCAACCATTTAACCAGACAACTAATCCACCAACCAATCAACCTACTTACCAACCTCTCTCTCTCTCTCTCTCTCTCTCGCTCTGTCTCTCTGCCTGCCTCTCTCTCTCTCTCTCTCTCTCTCTCTCTCTCTCTCTCTCTGTCTCTCTGCCTGTCTCTCTCTGTCTCTCTGCCTGCTTCTCTCTCGCTCTCTCTGTCTCTCTCTCTCTCTCTCTGTCTCTCTCTCTCTCTCTGTCTCTCTCTCTCTCTCTCTGTCTTTCTGCCTGCCTCTCTCTCTCTGTCTCTCTCTCTCTCTCTCTCTCTGCCTGCTTCTCTCTCTCTCTCTGTCTCTCTCTCTCTCTCTCTCTCTCTCTCTCTCTCTCTCTCTCTCACCTTTCCATCCACACTGCATTTGTGTTTGCTTATTATAACGATGAAGGTTATTGTTGTGTGTTGAGTCTAAAAACATCTACTTTTGTGTCACGTTTGAATCCAAATTGAATACTGATGTAATTAAATACTTAACAAAGTAATTAACCCCGTAACACATAGGGGCGATAATTGTTACATATCGGTTTATTACATCACAGTATCTAATCGTTCATTACAGAATAACATGTTTAATCTGATTAATAATGCAATCGTGAACCTAGAGGTTATCAGAGAAATCGGATTTTAATAGTGAAGACCGTTAATAGTGTACATCGTATTTCACCGTTCCTGCAGCACATCTGTTTTTTGGGCCCTTTCAGCAGAAGGCTGATTTGTTTCCTTATCGTAGATGAGCGCCTGGGCCTGTCGGAGATGCTGGCTGAAGCAGAACAGTAGCAGTGTAATTAGAGTGCTGTAATGCTTCCCCGTAATCACACACACACACACACACACACCACCATGCCTGTCTGCACACCATTTCCTCTGCCCTAATCCCCTCCCAGCCATTAGCCCCCCTGCCTGATTACTTAGTTATTGTCTTCTTTTGTTCGGTAGCACACACTAATTGCTACCTCCAGCCAATGCTGGAATGTTTACTGTACAACCCTGTGAGGCGGTTATCGTGTTTGGTCTGGCGCTGAATTGCATTTTCTGCTCAAGAACTAGTTCATTATGCTTTGTTTATTGTTCTGGAGCCTTGGATGAGATGTTCTGCCCACTAATCTTCAGTTAAGAGCTTTTAGAGGACTGTAGGTTCAGGAAATGTACAGTAAAGTACTGTTAATTCAGTTAAACACAATGAGGAGTCGCGTGGACATGCTTGGAGGAGAACATAACACAAGCATATTAATGGAAAGCTGACTGGAAGGGGACAATGTGGTGGGAAAAGGTGCATGGGCAGCAGATGTGGACTCAAGAACTTGGGAGAACTTCACAAAGAGTGGACTGAGGCTGGGGTCAGTGCATCAAGAGCCACCACGTTTCCAGGAAAGGCGGTTCAGCCGCAGAATTCAAGCCCCTCCTGAAGCAGAAACAGCATCAGAGGCATCTTACCTGGACTGAGGACAAAAGAACTTGACTGTTGCTCAAAGCTCCAAAGTAGCTTCTGCATTTCATTTGGAAATCAAGAGTTCTGGACACTCAACTCAAGCTCCTGGACTCTGGAGGAAGAGTGGAGAAACACAGAATCTAAGGTGTCTGAAGTCCAGTGAGACGTTTCAGTCTGTGATGGTTTTAGGGGGCCAGGAGCTTCATGCTTCCATCTGCTGACAAGCTTTACGGAGATTCCGATTTCCTTTTCCAGCAGGACTAAGCACCTGCCCACAGTGACAAGTCTTCTACCAAGTGGTTTGCTGACCATGATATTACTGTGCTGGATTGGCCTGCCAACTGTCTGGACCTGAAGCCCTCAGAGACTCATGGAGTATTTTCAAGAGGAAGAAACATCTGACTCTACATACTGGCAGGCCTGGGCTTCAGTAACATCTCAGCAGAACAACATGCATTGTCTCCATGCAACACTGCACCAACGCAGTAGAAGCCACAACCAAGTTCTGAGTGTGTAAATGAACAGAGTTGTCAGAATATATATATCTGTGCTGTACATCATTTTCTGTTGTATCTTATGAAATATTATAATAAATGGAAGGTTGATGGTTCTAATCCCTCAACTGACTTTTAAATTAGATTATGAACAAAAATTAAGTTTTTCATAATATTCTGATTTTCAGATGCACTAGTATCTGGTGGGATGAATGTTCTAAGCAGCTTTATTAAAGGTAATTATGAGTGGGCGGAGCCAGGATGGAGTTGGACATGCCGAGGGCCAGCGCAGAACATTTCGTGTGTTGTCTCTCTGGAGGGGCATTAGAGTTAGGGTCACAATAATTCACACAAAGTGACCCCTATTAACACCACGTCGAGCGCATTCCTGCAGACGCTGCACACTTTTCGTATTGATTTTTATTATTAACGTTTGAGAAAATAATGAGACGAAAACTAATTAACGGGCCGGTTTACTTACGTCCCGCAGAGAAAAACATTTCCATTAAAAGTCTAAATTGGTTGCTAGTTTACTGGTAAATAAGGCGGCGTGTCAATATTGGGAGGGTTGGAGATATTGGCACTTTTTGGAGCGTTTTTGGACTCACAGCCAATCACAGTGCAAGGTCAGAACCGAGAAGAATATAATCTATAATTGACTTGTTTGCTCTGAGTCTCAAAGTCCTGCTTGCAAATGAAGAGGCCTGCAGGGAGGGTGGTGGTGGCAATCGAGCAGAAATGATGATGAAGCCTATGCTCAGAACGTCCCTCTTTAATATCTGAATCAAAGGGACAAACAGTGCTTTCTGAGGATAGACAGGACGTGGTCAGATATGCAGCTTCTGAGGTTCAGGTCTCAGATGACAATAAGAGAAACAATGGAGAGTTCAATTAGACCAAGGAAGTTCAGTCCTCAAGGTCCTTATTAGGAGTGAGTCAGGTGGATTCAGGTGAGAGTGGAGGAGCTGGTGAGCAACGCTGAGCACTGAGGAGCATGCGAGATTTGACAGCTTTAACACGAATCCAGTGTGAATTCCTGTAGGGATCAGCTTCTGTTTTATCAATGCAGCCTCAACAGTGCAGTCCATGCTGGACCATATCATGAAGATACAGCCGAGAACTTCAGGGAATGTTCACATTAACAGTCCGAATGAGGGGGAATGCAACCTCGGCGATCCTGAGCATGGATTGTTGGTGTTAGAAGGGCTGGTTAGTCTATTTCAAGAACGTCTGATCTGCTGAATTCCTCAGAATCCTCACACCTTGTTGAGGAGAAAGGTCTGCAGAGAATGGTCAGACTGGTTGAAGCATCTCAGAATGAACAACACGTCTTGAGGAGGATGTGCTAGAACACCAGAGGATCTCATCAGGGTCCACTAGTGTCAGCCAAGAAGAGAAAGCTAAGGCTCCAGTGGACGTAGGATTCAACACCAGACACTTGGACAGACACTTGGACACTGGAAAAATGTCGCCTGGCCTGATTCATCTGGACTTCTGTGACCAAAGGAGAAAGGACGCTGTGTTACAAGGCCACTGAAGAAGGCAGATTTCTGGGTTGCTGTTGGTTATCAGTGAAACTGATAGAAACCCTGTGTGTGTTTCACTCTGTCTCAGTTCAGCCTCCACCAGCCCTGCTTCTGACTGGGTTTAGTGTGTGTGTGTGTATGTGTGTGTGTGTGTGTGTGTGTGTGTGTGTGTGTGTGTGTGTGTGCGCAGTTTGGTTATTTTGGCCAGCTGTTGCTTTCTCCTGCTATTCTGTGGTGTTATCAGCACACAGCCATATGTGTGTCGTCCCCGTTACACACCGGTGTGCTCACACACACACGCAGAGAGTGGGGTTATAGAGGGTGGAGCGGAGTGAGCTGCTATGAACAGTCAAATGAATCAAAGCATTGAGCCTCACTGTGGTGCCTTTTGTGACTTTGCTGTGTCTTAGTCCCTGGTGTGTGTGTGTGTGTGTGTGTGTGTGTGTGTGTGTGTGTGTGTGTGTGTGTGTGTGTGTGTGTGTGTGTGTGTGTGTTCAGTAAAATAGGTACAGATTATTGTTGATCTCAGTGGTGCTGTGCAGCATCTGTGTGTGGCGCTCTGTTCATTCCCTTTCATTAGAGAAATGGGTCAGTTCCCATGAGGGTTGTGCTCTCTCTCTCTCTCTCTCTCTCCCCCTCTCTCTCTCTCTCTGTATCTCCCCATCTCTTTTAAGTACACTATATGTTCTAGATGCAGAGGTCACAAGTGTGTGTGTGTGTGTGTGTGTGTGTGTGTGTGTGTGTGTGTGTGTGTGTGTGTGTGTGTGTGTGTGTGTGTAATAATAGCTCTGTATGATGCAGATATGTGTAGAGATGTTAGGACGTCACTAAAGCTCTACTACGTTTGGCAGACGCCCTTATCCGGAGTGACTTTCAAAAAGTGCTTTGCTGTTCACGAGGCTCACGCTTAGATCCCGAAACAAATGTCTTCATGGAGTTAAACACTCCTGAAACAGACGAGTCTTCAGTCTGCGTTTGAAGACAGTGAGGGACTCAGCTGTTCAGACTCCCAGGGGAAGTTCATCCCACCATTTTGGTGACAGAACAGAAAAGAGTCTGGATGCATGTTTTCCTCGTGTTCTGAGGGACGGTTGGTGAAGCTGAGCTGTAGTTGAAGCTCGAAGGGCTCTTGGTGCAGCTCGAGTTTTGACCAT
Organism: Acestrorhynchus altus; assembly: GCA_034509495.1. Taxonomy (NCBI): domain Eukaryota; kingdom Metazoa; phylum Chordata; class Actinopteri; order Characiformes; family Acestrorhynchidae; genus Acestrorhynchus; species Acestrorhynchus altus. Next base: position 2,813,143 of record CM067501.1, read on the forward strand.
TGCCATCACGTATGGAGGTGCTGGTCCATTTTTGGCTTTGTAGGCCTCACGGTTTTGAATCTGATGTTCTGCTACAGGAAGCCAGTGAAGGGAACGCAGCAGAGGAGTTACGTGACTGAATTTAGGAACATTGAAGACGGGTCGCGCTGCTGCATTCTGGACGAGCTGCAATGGTCTGATGGTCCTCAGAGGAAGGGCAGCTAGAAGGGAGCTGCAGTTCTAGTCTTGAAATGACAAGAGACTGAACAAGCACCTGAGCTTCTCTCTAGACAGAAAAGGTCGAATTCTCCTGATGATGTAAAGGAGAACATCTGCACGACCGAGTCAGGTTTGCAACATGAGCTGAGAACGATAACTGGTCATCCACCACCACACCAAGACTCTGTTGTCCAAGGAAGAGTTTCTTCTACATTCTGGAGCATTGCTGTGAGGATGATTGCATTCAAGGTTATACTTAGTGAGGTCAGTGAGGTTAGATGATCACCACCCACCTCCGTTCCTCCGAACCACAGTTCCACTGCTCCACAGCTCGGATGCTGGGGAGCTTTATACCCCTCCTGACATTAGACATGGTGCCAATAGGTTCATGATTATCTGCTCCAGAGAGTCCTATTCTATTGGCAGTACTTTTCTCCAGGGACTAGACAAGCTGTGTGCGCATCTCAGCAATGGGTGCAGCTTGAAGTAGCTGAATGCATTCATTAGTAGGGGTGTCCATAAACATTTGGACATATAGTGTTGCTTGAATTTCTAGACATCCTGGCCAATAGAAACAGTGAATTTTATTAGTGCTGGAAGTGAAAACGTACTTTCTGACATTTAACAATATACAAGACAATGTGTGTGTGTGTGTGTGTGTGTGTGTGTGTGTGTGTGTGTGTGTGTGTGTGTGTGTGTGTGTGTGTGTGTGTGTGTGTGTGTGGAGAGGGAGGACTGGAGGATAGGGGGACTGGGCCATAATGTGAGTTTGGACAGCAGGAGGTTCTGATTACAGAACATTTTGTACTGGTTGATGGTCTGTGCAGGACACTGTCTGAACTGGGAGCCATATGCCACACGTTCCTGCACCGTTTTGACGCCGAGGACACATTAAGCAGCTCTCCAGGAGGACGGCACATTTTCCCCAAAAACTGCAGCTTTCAGTAAAAAGTGGTGTGTGTGTGTGTGTGTGTGTGTGTGTGTGTGTGTGTGTGTGTGTAAGTGTAAAAAGCTCTATTTCAGCAGTAATTGTGTACATTTACATTGGTGGGCCAGAGTAGTGTTAAGAGTCGTGCCCAAGGACTCGGATTGGTGTTGCCCAGACTAGGAATCGAACCCACGCCTCCTAGTGTAATGGGTCGCTGGTGGTGAAATCTGTTGTGCCACACCATTCACACACACTGTGAAGTCCAAACTGTTTTGTTACCTGCTGAGAAGCTCGTTTCCTCATGGCTGGGAACTATCTGTTACTGGTGCCTTGAGGGAAGTGCCCCGATCCATGAACACCATGGTAAAGACGAAGAACCGGATCAGAACTAAATGATCCAATATGTGACCCATCGATCGGCCCAGACCCTGAACCGCTTAATCAGATACAGGGAACCACACAACAGTAGGTGGAACAAATGTTGAAATTAGCACCTGGCTTATGTTTCGTCCACACCAAACCGTGGTGTGAACCATACAGTAACGTCAGTGTACCATTACATCCCTACGTAGAAGGTAACATACATGCATAAGCATAGAACAACCACAAATTACAGAACCACCTGAATGCTTGTGTTTTGTTTACAGTGTATGTTCTGTTACTTTCCTGAGGATCAGGGAGGCACAGGCCTGTGTTCCAGACTCAGAACACTCATGCCTTCAGACTGTCTCGCCCCAGACGTTCTTGCCATCCCTCTGCCACCCACCTCACCCTCTCACTCTCACTTACCCACTCTCTTTCATCCTCTGTGTCTGACATCTCCACTGTCTCTTCCACTTACGGTAAGAAGTTTAAATGTGAGCGTGACATGCTGCGGCGCGTCTGAATGGCTTCTCATCCCTTTTCCCGTTTCAGCTGCGAGCAGAGAATTGCTCTCGCGCTCTGGCCCCAGGCCAGCACCGCTGCCCTCCCTTACATAACACCCGTCTCAGGAGGTGCGGAGGAAGGCTATTACTGTCTCGACGGGTGGCCACTGCCATAGCTCTGCTTTCGTAACACCGAAGGTGTCAGGGCGTTTGAGGATTCGGTCCATGCTGACGTCCAGCGCACGCACATGGAGCTGCTTAATACATGCTGCATGCTGGTGTCATTCGGAGAACTTGTCAGAACTCATTCCATTCCAGGAAGTGAGTGGGTCATTTTTCTGGACATTTTGCAGTTATGGTGATGTAAAGAAACACAACATAAGAAGGAGTGTGAAATAAATCAGTCATCAGCAGGTGTACTGGATTACAGTCGCCTGATCTCAGGTGTTCTGTAGCTTTTATCCAACAGTTTGCAAAAGACGTGAGATAAGAAATTAATATTCTGAGCTGTGAAAGTAGCTTTTAATGCTTTAATGTTCATCAAATTATACTTCCTTCACTAGCAGCTTGTTGCTACATCACAGTAACAAACTCCACCCACTCACTGCACAGCCTGCAGCTCCTTCTCCAGCTCCTTACACACACCGACACATTAAACTCCACCCACTCACTGCACAGCCTGCAGCACCTTCTCCAGCTCCTTACACACACCAACACATTAAACTCCATTTTCCGCTCACTGTATTTCTTCCTCGTCGTTTATCATTGTGCATTCTTGTTGTGCCTAGGGGAGAGGGTCTAGTCATGTGACTGGCTAACCTCATGGGTCGCAGAGACAGTAAATGAGTAGGTGTCCCAATACTTCTGTGCATAGAGTGTAGATGTGCCTAATAATCTAGAAAACATTTATAAAACTATAAAATAAGCAATGTTCTGTAACATTATAATAAACGCAAGACAATTTTGTCTTATTTTCTAAACCAAACCAACAGAAACAGCCATCTGTCCCCAGGAGTCCCCGTGAGCATAAACAGCCCTCCTTCTCCTCCCCGTTACTCAGTGCAATGCTGGCCAGTGCGGGCGTCTGTTAGCTGATGTAACAGATCTGGCATGCTTTCCTTCACCCTCCTAACACTGGTAGCATCGTGTCATAAGGGGATTCCTCGTTAGTGGGTGGGAAATGGAAAGGACTCAATCATTCTGGAGAAAATTGAGGGGACGGAAAGGCTTTAGTGAGCAATTAATCTCTACGTTTCTCCAAAGAGCCCTTTTCGGTGCATTAATTGTTGTTTTCACACCATCCCCCGTGCCTCGTTTTATTACCTCCAGCTGAAATTTGTTTGATTAAGATGTCGAGTTCACATGCTGGTCAACACAGCGGGTCTGAGGGCCATGACTTGTGTCTGGTGTAAGAACCGTTAGCCTGCAGTCGGACCTAATGGAACACATCCGTGGATGTCTCCACCCTGCTGCTCGCCGAGCCTTATTAAAAAAGCAGTTGCCATGGTGAAAATTGGCCAGAGAGGGCGGCTCTTCTCTCTGGTGAGAAGTTGTCAGTGTGGTTTCGCTCTCTCTCTGGTCCTGATAGATCTCCCAACGTCTGACAGGCCTACACACTCCTAATGCACTCCCGCATCCTCCTCACACACTCACACACACCCCAACCAATGGCTTTTAACCGCTGTGCTGTGGGCTTCAGAAAAAGCCAATTAGAGACTGGGCTTCCTTTTTTTTCTTCCGGAAGAGGTCTGATGAGGGTCACCTCAGGTCCCTCTGCAACAGGAGCTGGGCTTTTAAGCCCCACCGTCTCCATAGAGTCTTTCTCCCTTTCTCTTGCTTCCTCTGCTTGTCTTTTCTCAGACTCACTTGAGACAGGGAGTTTGAGACCTTTTGGACATTTTTAAAGCAGCAGTCATTAAGATTTCCTTTTAAAAGTGAAAGCGGTAGTAACCCTGAGTAGGGAAAAAGGAAACAGTCGAATAAGTGGTGTCAGTGTCCTGCACAACCATTGCTGCAACACCTAATATATTCAATCTTAAAACAGTGGCCTCGTAGGTTTTCGTAGGGGTTCTTCTGGCCACATCATGTCTTTATCCATAAAAATACTCCTATTCAGATACAACAATCTTGCACTCCTCCTTTGTCAGGCTCCCTACTGAAAGGGAGCAGATGTCGGTCATCATACAGAACGCAACGGACCAGCTGCGGGTCATCTCAGAAGAGATGTTCCAGCACTGCTTCCGACAGCGGCAGAACCTCCAGGAGACGTGTGCGGCAGCCGAACGGGACCACCTTGAAGGAGATCAGTGTAAGGTTGTTCTGGATATGAGTATTTGTTATGAATGATGGAGGAGTGGGAAAACCTTCTTCAGGTTGGTGTCAGAGACTGGATGATGGTCCAATGTTATTTCTGCCAAAGAGCATAGGTTCTTCCACATCTGTGGTGCAGTTCCACGTTGTCTAGGTCTCTAAGTCTAAAAATTACTGAAGTAATCTGTAATAACAGTCCCAGATAAAATAAAGCTCCAGTTTTACATCACAACATAACGCAATATCTTAAACTATATAAAGCTATTGTGGAAACAGAGCTGGTTCACCAGCAGCGGAACCACTTTTTTAACCCAGCTCTGAAGAGAGAGTTCAGAACCTAGAGGAAGATGACGCCCACACCCTGTCGAAGATCCAGTTATAGCACATTCACCAGCCTATACTACAGTTATTCTTATATCAGTAGGTGAAAAACTACAACAGATAGCAATGCAGAGTGTGTACTACTACTACTACTACTACCACACACACACACACACACATATACACACGCACACACACACAATGAGCTATATGGTCAGAAAGGTCAGACTGGATTATAAGATATTAAACACTATAAAAGAGTAAATATAAGAAAAGTTGCTTCTAAACTAAATACATGAGACCAGAATGTCTGATTCTAGTAATCAGAAGCTCAGCTTACCTAAACTGTGGGGCTGTTTTAATACACACACAAAGATCGGAATCTCAGCATTAAGAGACTCGGAAAAATATCTTGATCAGGACGTCCCAACTATAGCCATAAAGATGTTTAATAATAATAAATGATATTTTAATCATTTTAGTAATAATATTAAATGTTTAATAATAATAAGTCCTTTTGAATGAACAACGTTACAGTTCTATAATGCTTTGCAATCAGCACTCCACACAATCACACACCAGCCAGAAGGGGCAGGCAATCGTGCACAAGGCCCTTTTCCACCAACGTTCAGGAACCTACTTTTGAATGGTTTGGCACAGCGGGAAACAAAGATTGTCTAGCTGTAAAGGAGCAATAGCATGCCATTCGTCTCGTACGACGTCGGCAAAAGTTCATCCATGTTTGTTCCATGAAACAAACGTCTGTAACAGAACAAACACTCACGCGCCACCCTCTTCTCACTTCCATTTACTGACGCTGTGCATCGCCCTCTGTTGATGATCTGTAATCTGTGACATATCCTCCGTTCCACTCAAACCGGTGTAACTGCGGGATGGTCCACTAACATACACCGAGGTTCTTATAAGCCACATGAAGAACCAGAATTCTTTTAGTGGAAAAGGTGTACCAGTGTACACTTCCCTGGATCACTGTCACAGACACAGAGAGAACAATGTCCCATGGCCCCAACCCAAGACCCCTTAACTGGGCGACTGTTCTCTTTCTCTCTCTCCTCTGTTTTTCTTTCTTATCGCATTTCCATGTTCTGTCACTGGCCACTTTATTAGAAACCCAGTTCCCGCTACTCCAAAATCTATAGATTACAATGCAGAGAGAGAGAGACATATCAGCAATGAGCCAGAGAGAGGGAGCATGCTGGAGACATACGGACAGAGGACACCAAATCTACTCCATTGCTGTGGGCCCGACTTCAGCCCGATGCTGTATGTGATCAAATGGACATCCTGGACATCAGAACTCTAATGCAGATATGCGGCACATCCACGGTTAAAGGGAACAAGGGCAGATCTCTGAGTGTACCTCTGATGATATAGTACGTTAGGCTCGAGAGGGTTAAATCAGTGTTATATCTGCAGCACTTCAGTGAGTGGCCTCTTCAGACACTCGTTGCCATGCAGCGAAGCCCTCTCCGCCCGCAGGCCGCTTCAGCAGCTTCTCTAATTGAAATAATTGGGGCAAGAGTCGCACTGGCTTATGAGACTTCGACACTCATTGTTCAGTGGTTAATAAAAAAAATCCCCTCAAAGTTCTTTCATGAAGAGTTTTCGATTCATTTGCACCCGCTTGTCCTTGATGTTTTGTGCTGTGGAGAGAGAAGCTCGTCTGGTTCTGCCCACAGGATGCTGTCGGCCGGATATTTCTGCTTGGTGGACTGTTCTCAGGGGTTTAAACACTCCAGCAGCACTGCTGTGTCTGATCCACTCGTACCAGCACAACACACACTAATGCCACCACCGCGTCAGTGTGACTGCAGTGCTGAGAATGACCCACCACCCACATCATAGCTGCTCTGTGGTGGTCCTGTGGGGTCCTGTGGGAGCACAGACTGTACAAAGAAACAGATGGACTGCAGTCTGAACGAGAGCTGAACGCCTGCCTGCGAGAGGCTGCTTGTGTTCAGCAGGGCTGATTAGTAGCTATTTTAATTGTGAGTAGTGGTGATATAATCATAATGATAGTTCAGCACTAATGAGTACAACCCTAAAGACATGTCTGCAGGCCTCGGGCGGCCTTGAAGTTTTTATCACAGAGTAAAGCGAACCTGTTATCCGTTTTTATGTTTCTGTTACTTTCCGCCCCCTGTGGTGGGCAGCAGTAGTCTGAACCGCGACTCTTCTACTAATCAGGCTCATTCTCCAGCTAGACGGAGGCGCAGCAGGCTGCACGAGGGAGCACTCGGAGGACACGTTTTAAAACCAATCGCTCTTTCAATCAGAGCCCCGCACTGGGGGAGGTTCAAATCAGACAATTTTGTTTCCTCTTAATATTAGAATTCTCTACACGAGGCCTCATTTTGCATGCTGAGAGTGTGTGGCTTTACTGCGTTTGCTTGCTTTCAAAATTCGACTGCTTCACTTAGAAGAAAGCCTGCATGGGGCTTCTTCGATTGTTTGCCATGCTGTAGGCTCGACTTTTAAAGGGAGCGTAAATGCGTCCAAAGAAATGCTGATGGCACTGGAAAGAAAGGCAGAGTGAAAGAATACAAATACAAAAACCATCCAAACCCATGCAGCGGTATTAGTCTGAGTAGGTAAGTGGGCAGAAGATTTGCTGACCTCCATGCTGTGGTCTCATGCTGCAGCCTGCAGCTCGGGCACCATTTGACTGGACTCCGTTAAATACCAGCAAATTTTGGATGCCAGCGTAACACCATTTGAAAAGGCTGAAAATACTCACACATCTGAAGTGCAAGCTGGAGGTTTTATCGTGGTTCTCACAGTTCCCCGATCGAACCATCTTAAAGAGTCTTTTAAAACATGTGAAGACATCAAAAATGTTTGAAGCAAGATGACCCAAGACTGCCTTCTGTTGGGAAAACCAGGCAAACAAGAAGGAAGGGGCGCTTTAATAAGTACTGATGGTGCAGGGTGTTATCTTGCTGAACGCTGGCCAGCACACTCACGGCCAAGTTAAGGCAAGGCGTGACAGCGGGTCCCAGACAGTTGGCACATTCCATTTCCAAAGTTTTTCAGGCATTTGACATTCCTTGATCCTCAGTGTCATGTGTACTGGGAATACATCATATAAGGCATTACCACCCACAGTAGACAGTGCAGTGGCCACCCAAAGGTGCTTAATGAGGGACGAAGGCTGTAGGGAATGTCATAATAATGTTCGGGTAACATTTTCATAACATGACCAACTCATGATTACATCACAGTGATCATCAGCCACTCCAAAGAGCCAGAAGAAGGGAGGCGGGGCTTAAAGGCCTTAAAGTTTATGTTAAATTCAGCAGATAAATAGGGATTGTGATCTAATAACAACACCGTAAAGCATTTGTTTAGGCTGACAATGTTCTGTAAGTCCAACCTAAAAAAGGACAGAGTTTAATATAATAATATAAATAATATGATATTATAAAATGATACAGAATAATTTAGAATATCCTGATCACCGCTGTGTTTAGTGCTTAATATGTGTTTGTAAATGTGTTTTTGGGAACGTGTGCCATAATGCCAGCTCACAAAGAAACCCACCGGGCCTCTTGAGACCCCGCATTTGGTTCCCATGGCATCCTGGCCTGTGCATGTGGGGACTGGGAAATGTACAAGAGCGTCAAAGCTGTAGCCATTCCTGTCTGCTCTCTGATTGGCAGGATATTTTAAGCCTCTGTCAGTTCTAATGGGTAATCAGTCTGAAGTGTGCATGCTGGATGCGGCGAAGAGGGCACTTTAATTAATGAGGATGGAATGACATCAGAGTGACGGAAGTCCCTGAGTCTGATTGCAGGGTTGCTGTCTGATTGGCTGGGGCTTGGGTGAAGTGGCTCTGACTGGTTGAATGAGGACAATGGGATGGCGTTCCCTGTTCCTATACACTGTCAAAGTGTAGTCAGGACAATGTCTGCATCTTAGTTTGGTCAACAAAACATATCGAAATAAACCTAAATATATTAGTAAATGAGCTGCTGCTAAATAGATTATTATTGTGTAAGATGTGTAGTCTGAGGCTCCTCCCCCTCGATTTGTTTATTGTGTATTCCAATCCCCGACATCCCCAGCTCTGTGCCTTTGCTGCAATTTGAACTTTGAACCCTCTCCCTCTTAATGAGCAGCAGTTAGACTGTAGGGCCACCCTAGAGCTGAAATTACACTAGATAAAGACACAATTCTGGGTAAGTTTACATTTCCGTTTTTTCTTGGCTTTACAGCTTTAAGGTGGAGCAACTGTCTAACTGCCGATGTTTGACATCGACACCACAGCACCTTCGATGATCAGGAGTCTGAGAAAAGGAGGGCCATTAAAGGGTGGGGACAGACAATAAACACATTTAGGGGGAGGAGCCACAGACTAAACATCTCACGCTTTAGGCTCCATCAGGAAAGACTTGTGTCTTCACACAATCAAATATAGAACCCATCAAGCCATTTCCAATGATCACCGTTTAACACTTCTTAGGTGGAGCTACTCACACTTGCCTCCAAGTTATGAAGTCTCAGTAAAAAAACAAAACAAAACAGGACTTTGCAGCAATGCAGGTTTTTAAGAGCTTCTCTCCTCTCTGCAGGTACTACAGCGCCACCATCCTGCAGATGTCTGGAGTGCGGGACGATAAGATGGCCATCTGGCTGTCCTCGCTGACCGCGTTCACCAACTTTCTCTTCACATTGCTGGGTGTGTGGCTGGTGGAGAGGGTGGGCAGACGGAGACTGTCTCTGGGCAGCATCATCGGTGAGGGCAACCAGTCGGACTGCCTGGAATTACTTAATTTAGGTTGATTTATTTACTTGCAGAGATAGAATTTCATTGCACACCGTAACTACTTGTTCCTTTGTGTATATGACAGTAAATATGACAATAAATCTGAATCTTCGATCTATGAGGGAAAATGCCACTGTTAGCCAACTGGGTGTGAAAGGATTATACACAACATAGTTGCCCCCAGAAGGACGTGTGGGATTGCAGTGCTGTTGGGAAGGAAGTTAGGTGACCAGGATCAATAGCTGATAGATTGAGACTGATATGATCAGTATTTATTGATCTACACATACATTGGGTTGAACCCAACATGCCAGATGTCTCTGCATGGAGGTGTAGAGGTTCCTAATGGTGTCCTGTGATGATCCACCCCATGCAGCTTGAATGTTCTCACTCAGTTCTGCAGATGGTGTGGTAGGGGTGGAGTGTTGATAGAGCGTCCAATAGCATCCCACAGTCTGGAGATGAGACTGACCACGGTGCTTCCACACATGGATCTGTTGGTCATCTCCACCATTACCATGAAAAGCGAGTGACTATGCCAGTCTGGCACGACACCACTGCAGTATTTGTCAACGTTGACTAGGTGTTTAGGGCAGATGTTGGTCCTGCATTGTGCAGCTGTCCACCAATGGATGACTCATGGAGGGCATCGCTGCTCGCTGAGTGTCGCGCTCTCACTTTATGTTAGTTGTTCACCTTTGAGATGTCTTCTGATCTCTGGGTTTGAAAGTGCAGAATGACAGTGATTACTGGAGTTTTGTCTCTGTGTCCCTCCTTCTCACTCTCTTTTTGTTCAGGCACTTCTTTGAGTCTTTGTCTCCTGGCCTTTGGTTTCTTGCTGTCTGCCCAGCACTCTCCCCCAGTCACCATCCACCCAACTGACCATTCTCTGGCAAACTCCAGCTGCACCACGTACCTGTGAGTGTTCACCATGCAATTCCAACCCCAAATTAACTATGTTCCTCCTCTTATTTTTGCCATTTAATAATTATTATATATTAACTGAGTTGATGGTTTGATACTTCCAACTGCATTGTTGGCATGTGTGTCATTTCTATGTCATAGGATAATACTGATCTACACTGGATGTGTGTGCATTTGCACATATGTGTCAGCAACAACAAAGTAGCTGAATGCGTTTTATTGTCATTTGTATTTTATGATGTTGCTACAATAAATTAAGGAATAATTAAACATTTGATCACACAGGAGCTCTTTGTAGTTCTATAATCACAGACTGTAGTTCATCTGTTTCTCTGCAGACTTTATTCTCCTCCTTTCACTCTGATCTTCAATGATCAGGACCCCACAGGACCACCACAGAGCAGCTATGATGTGGGTGGTGGGTCGTTCTCAGCACTGCAGTCACACTGACATGGTGGTGGTGTGTTAGTGTGTGTTGCGCTGGTACGAGTTGGTCAGACACAGCAGTGCTGCTGGAGTGTTTAAACCCTGTGTCCACTCACTGTCCACTCAGAGTCAGAGACAGAAGCTCATCTGGTTCTGCACAGGACGCTGCCCACAGGACGTTCTCGGCTGGGCATTTCTGGTCGGTGGACTGTTCTCGGTCCAGCAGTGACACTGATCCACTCATACAAGCGCAACACACACCACCACCAGTGGTGTTGCCAACTCATGTCCAAATGTCAGTACTGAAGTAATTTTGTTCTCGTAGAATTAATAATAATATAGATGCAGGTTTCACAACAAATATTCTCATCGGCTGGTTTTGTAATCGACTTACAACACAATTAAATCAGTTCATCAAGAGCTGATTAGGTGACAAGTGGTATCAGGTGTGCTGGTGCTATACCGGGGCTTCTGGCTGGAACGTGAAAGGTAGATTGGTGGGCTCCGCAAAACAACTGATGAATCATTTATGAGGCGAAACACACGGAGGTTAATCAAATATTCAATCATAAAAATGTGACTAACAGATTTGGCCCTTCGCTCTCAACCCCAGTCGGAGTAAATCTTATCTCTGTGGTGGCTGTGAAGAGTTGTACGCGATCGCCTCCCCCTTAATTTACATTAATGCTGCTATATCGGAGCCTCCACAGCGTGTGACCCTGTGACCCTGAGCTGTGGGATCAGAGAGAAAGCGCCTGCTCTTTCTGTCCCAATTTACCCTCGCGCCTGAGCTCCGGCTCACCTCGCACACCCAGCTGCAGGAACAGCGGCGCTTCATTACGTGGTAATGGAGGCGGAATGGCTCCGCGGTCATCACGGCAAAAAGCCAATCGGTGGACATCTGCTGTCTGTTTAATACGAGATATCAACCACCTTCTGCATATTATTTACTCGGACATACTTTGCATTGTAATGTGTATTTAGCTTAATATACACAATTTGGCCAAATGTTTGTGGACACCCCTTCTGAGGAATGCATTCAGCTGTTTGAATTGGCACCCACTGCTGACACAGATGTGCAACTGCACACAGAATAGGATTCACTAGAGCAGATTTAACAAACATGAATCTAATGCCATGTGTGGGCTGGAGGGGTATAAAGCCCCCTTTATGTGGAGGAACCCCTGGTGGTCTTTCTGTTACAAAAAGACAAAAATGACAACATTCTAATTAAAAAATGCTTCACTGTTCAATGGGGAGGGTCCATCCCCCCCACAACTGACATCACAGCGATGCTGAAAAACTGACCTTTTGGGGTGAAAACCAAACAGGTGGCAACCTGAGATGTTACCTTTGGGGTATTGGATCCTTCCCGCGATCCTCCATAATCTAGTAGAAAGCCTTATCTGGACAGAGACAGTTAATGAGCAGGTGTCCCAATACTTTTGCCCGTATAGTGCAGTTTTATCTTTCCTCCACTGCCACTGTAGAATGAAGATTTTTTTTGTGTGGTGTGTGATGCGATGCCCTCCAAATACCAAAGACTTGCTCATCCTGGCATTGTGCTGCAGGTCATGTGAGCCATGCATGCTGGATCCAAGCTGTGGTTTCTGCTACCAGCAGAACAGCACTGCTGTGTTTGCCTCCTCCTGTGTCCCAGTCAATCAGGCCTCTACTGAGAGAGCAGCGTGGGGCAGGTGAGTCACAATCAGCAGTCGAGTGAGTGTGTGACTCGGTCTTCTTGCCCTTTTTTGCTACATTATATTGTCCCAGTCTGTGTTCTCCCATTTTCAGCAACACAGCTGAAGACAGTAAACTGATACACTGACGTGCTCTTCGACTGTGTTACAGGTGCTCCAACTCAACCCAGTCAGCGGATCACAGTCTTTGGGCTTATAACTTCTGCCCCACCTCCTACTCTTGGGTGGTGCTTCTAGGACTCATTCTGTACTTGGCTTTCTTTGCTCCAGGTAAGACGGCCAAGATGACCAAAGGCCAAAATCAAGCATCAAGTCTGCGAAATCTTCTTCTTAAAGGGCAAACAAGGTTCCTTCTCTTTTAGGGAAACATTTCCAGTGCTTTACAGGATATTTAACATGACTTCGATACATGACAACATACAAACGATGAGCACAATCGAAGCCTCCAAAGATAAATTAGTTACATGTACTGTTCAACAAAAATCGTTCCTCAAAATATAGAAAATGGTCAGATCTGTGTGATGTAAAAAAGTTAAGGTTGGACAGGATGGACCAGAAAATTTGTCTCTAATTAGTCTCCCATGTTCAAGGAGACATGGCAACCTTGACATATAAAATGAGCATTGAAAAAGATTTTTTTTAGTTTTTAATAATGTAATAATAATAATAATAATAATAATAATAATAATAATAATAATAATAATAATAATAATAATAATTGAGTTTTAATGACATAGTCATAACGGTTAATCGTGGTATAAATGTTAGGGATGTCCCGATCCTATCCAGAAACATCGTACTGGATCAGGTATCAGCTATTCTTCATTCTTCACTCAGTCTTCAGAGTAGTTTTAACCAAAGAACTGTTAACGGACATCACTCCCAGCCATGGAAGGTCCTCTTCTCAGAAGGTAACGGAAGAGTTTCGACATAATATCTGAAACCAGCTCTGAAACATTCACCAGTGTGTACACATGGGTAGAGGACAAACTACAACAGATATCAGTCCAGAGTGTGTACTACAACACCCACAACCTGAAGCTGAATGATCAGGAGTGAATTATAAGATTATAAGATAAAAGTCATTTAAAAATACTCTCGTTATATAAACGGTTAAGTATTAATAAGCAGCACATCCTGTCGAAGCTGTGTGGCTGTATTATTAATACAAACCCAAAGATCAGATTGACTCAACTGATACCCAGCGTTAAGAGACTCGGGTCGGACTGTGGGGTAAATAACTTGATTTGAGGCATCCGTAATAAATATGGTTGTCTGGATTTCACAGTTAGTTAAGACAGGCTGTTATTGTGATTTCAGGACTTGGCCCAATGCCTTGGACTGTCAACTCGGAGATCTACCCTCTTTGGGCCAGAAGCACGGGAAACGCCTGTTCGGCCGGAGTAAACTGGACCTTCAATGTGCTGGTGTCTCTGACGTTCCTCCACTTAGCACAGTACCTCACCTATTACGGTAATGTTATGATTGCATCACTGGACCCCACAGCTAGTATACATGCAGCTGGTCTATCAGCTGGTCCACACTTTATCTGGGTAGAGGGTTTAAATTTTATTGAACTGAACTGCATTAGTTACTTTTCTTTGTAGTGTAGAGTTCTGTTATTAAATTCATCATTTTAACGTAAATTGTTTTTTTTATGAATTAATGTTGCCTGGTCCTACATCAGAAAGTAGGCAGTGAAGCAGAGTTTTGATTCTGAAAAGCCTGTTTTGAGATACTGAGGAAACGTACTACCTTAAAGTGAAATTTCTATTTATCTTTCAGGTGCGTTCTTTCTGTACTCCAGCCTAGCTCTGCTCGGCTTCTTCTTCATTTACGGCTGCCTCCCCGAGACCAAGGGCCGGAGGCTGGAGGAGATCGAGTCGCTTTTCGAGAGCCGCCTGTGCTCCTGCGGTGCCTCAGACTCAGACGAGGGCCGGCAGGTGGAGTATATCAGGGTCAAAGGATCAAATTACCACCTGTCGGACAACGACGCCTCAGATGTTGAGTAACACTGTTATGCCAGCTCAAAGAACATCCCTGTGAATCCCCTCTCGGGCTCCATTCAGGGCTAATGAAGAGGGGGGAGAAAGAATTGGTCCTTAGCTTCACCCCACCCTGACACCAGGTCTGTCTGTACCAGTCAGGTTGCATCTCATGCACACAGCAGCCCATCACGATTGAAGGAAACGGAGTTGCCAATGAAGAGCACAATCGAGCGCACACGCGCTCACCAAGTCAGCTTTTGTCCGAGGTCATCATCTGGTCTACATTTTGAGTTGTGAGTTGTGTAGATCTTTAATATACCAACCGATGTTGCATCACTGTTGTGGTGCTCACTTCAATAGCAGGAGATGTTTCCTACAGTCATAGTCGTATAATGTGGAGATTCTGAGAACATGAGCATCCCATTTTAGAAGTTAAGCAGTTAATGTTGGCATAATTCGATTCAAAACTGTCAATCGGTACCATATTTATGTTCGTAAGTCAAAGAGGAGACATTTCATTATTATTTAAATTTTATGAAAAGTTATTGAACGTAGTCTTGATTTTGAGGTTTTGACATCCAAACATGTGGAGAAAAGTAGAAATTGCAGAGCTGACCTCGATACAGAATGTAAACCAAATGTAAATGTATTTAATTACAGTGATAACAATGTCCTAAGTAATTTAATTACGCAATTACATATGAATAGCATAACAAAAGTAGGAAAAGGATTCGTTTTTGTGAATAAGATGCTCAAATATAAATCCTATCCTCGTGAACAATGCCATAGAAGAGTGTTTCCCAGTGGAATCTCTGCTCCCTGTGCTCCACTACTACTGAACAGGTCTACATTGTGATGTTGATGCTTAAACGATATATCGTGCAGCCCCTACTTCAGACCTTTAAACAATTCTTTATACTTGCTCATCTCCGTTACAAACATGGTGGTTCATGGTGGAACCAAAGTGGTTCTTCTCTGGTTTCCAACCTTTTCAACTCGCAGCCCAAGTAACCCACCATAAAACAGAATCAACCATGTAAAAGCTAAATAAATATGGATCACGGCTCCCATTTATTACTATAAACTGATGGTTGCAAAAATTATGCCAGATGTGTCTCTTTACACTGTAGCTGATTTTAGGTGTATGGAAAGATCACGTGAATGGTAGCAAAATTTTAGTTTTTGTGACATTTTTTAACACTAGCTGAACATTTTAGACAGTCTCTTACCATTTGGTGATTTCAGCTTTTTGGGTGAGTGGGAATTTTAACTAATTCTAATGATTGTAGTTTGTTCTCTGTCCCACCATGATTTACAAAATGCCATTTAAGAGGTTTTTGGATATTCAAATGTTCACACAGTTTTAGAGAATAATGCAGGAAATACATCAACAGTATGCTGAATGCAGAGCTTTCACTCAAACACTGAGCTTAAACAGGGAGTTTCCACTAGCACATGGAGTATTAAACGAGCTTAAATAAACCACCATGCAGTCGGTATGACCTGCAAACTCCAGTGGATTATCTATCACAGCTGCTGAAACAAGACAGGTGATGTAAACAGATTGCTAACTCTGGTTCTTTGTCCAATCTGATGTAAGATGGGCCATTTTTAGTCCTGCCCAACATAAGTCCAGCATTGTTTCCATCACAAAAACTATAACAGTTGTATTAGTGAGAAGAGAATGAGAATGGGGTTTTAAATTACTTCTATTATATCTGTACATATCAGAAGGATTTTTACTTTGCCAAACAAAAGAAAGCAATTTTTGTCCCCTAGCATTTCCATTAGCAAACCCTTTGTTCTATGGCATCGCTCAGTCAACCGTTTGGAGGACTTTTATTTTTAAGAGTCTGAACACAGTCCAGAGATTGTGGTATCTACTTGAAATGTACTGATATGAGAATTTATGGTGAGCTAGGGAATAAACGTATTGAAGTGATGTTTAAAATTTGTAGCATATCAAAACTGGGTTGTAGCCTGGATTCTGTCTTGCACTGTTTCTTTAGCAGCAGTTTAACACTGTGTCTTGAACACAGTCCCTTCATTACAAGTTAGTGGTAGGAGTGTAGAGAGTACTGATGTGTTTAGAGCTTAGAGAGCGTCCTAGATTGCTCCAAACAGCTTCGTAGCTCCTTGGACTCCCTAATCGACGTTATATTTTTACCCATCTGTCCTTTTCCACGTTGTACCACCCAGGCCCACGTTTACCTTTGTCTTTTGACCCAGTTTATTTCGTCTTCCTTCACAGCCTTGTGTACAAATAGCACTGCATCGCATAGCTCTTGTCCATGTAACAGAGTGGAAATACCTGTTTTGACGAGTAGCGTAATATCCAATGTTATGTTTTATATTGTACTACTGTGAGTACACCTCGATAGTCTGGTACACCTAGATTTGTGCCGAGCTGACATGTTGTGGCTGTGTGTGTAACAAAACAGTTGATAGGTGTTGTAAAAGCAACAGTATCAAGCGAACTAACACAAGTGCTTTTTATAAATGCTGGTTTGCTGTTTAGTGGCCGTTCGTGTGTGATTGTGCACACCGGGCCTTGTGTATTATGTGCTCCGTTTTGTTTTTTTGCTCACTGTTAGTGCAGACAGACACACGATTGTGTTTTCATTTTTAACACTGAACCACGCCGAGTTGACCAAAAAGGGAGAAGCACACTGCAGAGTGACAGCCTGGCAATGTGATTTCAATCAGGTATGTTCATATCAGTTCTGATTATGGCATTAAACTGAGGAAGAAAAGGACTGAGTAAATACATTCATGCCAGTTTACAACAACTCTGTGTTGCACAGAGTTTGGTAACCATATATAAGCAACACAAATTAAGGGTCTATTTTGATCTCGTTCTAAATGTGACATTCCGATATGATTCGTTCACTATGCCTTCAGCATTATTGATTATAGTCTTCATTAATGCATAATTGGATGTCTGAAAGTTATAAATATCATTTATAAATGCACAGTGAGGGCTCAGCGCCCTATGATGCGAGTCCCATGCTGTTTGCCATCAGCAGCTGGTGTCTGAGAAAGCACAACTGTCCATCCTCTCTCTGGGTAGGTAGATGGCGCTCTCCTCACATCACACCCAGAGCAAAGCTGGTCAGCACAGGTGTCCGTTAGCTGTTGTATCCGAGCTGGGGACACAGAGCTTTCCTCCAAGCATACTTGTTGAGAATAGTTGTTACGTACTGTATTCACTGCTGTAACTATCGGTGAGCACAACCAACCGCACCTGCAGTGTCCATTAAACTACATGCACGCTGGACACAAACCAAAACAACAAACACTGATCAACTGAAATCCTGTGTGAAGCACATTCAGGCTCGGTTTCTTCACAGGTATTAAAGAGAGTTTATCCTGCTTTTGTTGGGGTAACAGTCTCTCCCTCACTTTGCTGTGAGGATCTGATTGCATTGGGCTACTAAAGGTTAGTGTTAGTGAGCTCAGGATGTTGAATGAACACCCCCCCAACTCACCTCTATCATAAGTATTGGATGAAGCCCCATCATTCCAGTTCTATTGCTCCACAGATCAATCTAGGCCATGTTCATGTTTGTTTAAGCTCACATGAAGCCACTCAGGATGGAAGAGTATCGATTGTGCATTATTACAACTACGTATTGCAGTTATTGGTGATTCCCACATTAAAGCTTCAATTATGGACTAATAAAGGGTATAACGATTAAAGCTGAATGCATAGTGAATCATTCGATTATACACCGTTAAGAAATGTGTAACTGAGTTATTGTACGAAGCAAAATACCATAACAAACCCCTAATTTATGTTTCTTAAAATAAAGAGTTTTATTAAGAGGAGATTACAGGGAGTCGGACGTGTTTTTAGAATGTACATGACAATGGAGGAGGATATGCTCCGAAGTCAGCAACTCATGGTGTTACCTTGAAGTGACACATCTAATGTTTCTAGTGAATGGCTGTGCGTGTGTATGTGTGGTTTCATTTTCTGTTTTTCTACGTTAAATTATTACCTTTATTATCTACAAAGAAGTGTTTCTACAGTCAGTGACGAACTAGTGAATACATGTATATGGATAGTGCTGTACAGTACATTTAATTGTTGCTGTAAACGTTTTGCTAGATTTATTTTCTACAAAACCTATGACTTAATATATTCATGCCATTTAAAAAATGTAAACAATGAAATAAATAATTGTACACTGTTTCAACTAAGATTTCGGCTTTAACTCTCCGAGTGTATTCCGCTACAAACAAATGTGGCACGTAAGAGACCACCTAAGAGCTTTCTGAACATGTGAAGCAGCAACAGATGCTTACTTATAAACACACAAAGCAGGTCTGAGTCATCTCCCCCTCTCCTTTCATTCCTGCGCGAGCATTAGCAGAATATCTGCAATTTCCTGAAGACTTTCCGCCTCCCCAGAGACGCAGTTCACACCTCTCTCTCTTCCACGCTCCTCTGTGCTCTAGGCGTTCTCAGCAGGATTTGGATTCACGCTCTCCTCCTCGTGACCTTCACACCTTTCTCCTCTCACCACTATATTCCCTTTCGGCTTCTCTTCGAAGGGAGAAAACACAGATTGCGTAAACTGAGTTATTTATAATCTTGCACAAGTTAGTATGTTCAACCTGCAGAATCACACACTGTAATTATGATTATCCACGCTCCACTGAGGTCCATCAAGCTCATATTACTCATTATTATAGACTGGAAATGAAAATGTATCTCGTATAGGTTGGCTATTTATTAATACCTGCGGCAGTATGGGGGGAGCAGTGCTGCTCCCTGGGACGTTCTCGACTCTCGGATTTGCCTGAACTTTCTGGAGTCTGCTGTTCGGCCTCCCATGTTGCTGCTGGATTCCAGGGTGTGTTCCTCTTCACTTTATGGACTTCTGATAACGCACACCGATGAGTGCTTGATAGACTTCCATTGCTTCTACCAGTGTGCCTCCTAGTGGTAGAAGTGGGAGCTTTCCTGCCCTTACATGTGCTCTGTTGGTGAACGGGAGCTGTGTGCTCAGTGGAAACGCTCGGCCTCCGTTCCGCCTTCAAAAGGCAACACTGTACTGAAGCATCTTGACAAGCTGAGGTGGAAACAGCTGCAGTCTGTGTCCCCATGTCTCGGGTCCTGAAAGACGTTCTCTCACGCATCTCGAGACTTTGCTTGTCAGTCTGTAGACAAGAAGGAACAAACTGATCTTCCTCGCAGTCCTGTCTACAGCTAAACCATCTCATGTCTTTCAGTCCGCCCTGGGCTTTATCATCTCTCTCTCTCCCACTATAGTTAGACATCACCTTCTGGCTGAAGGACAGGACTCGTCTTGTAGCACTCATCTCTGATGAGCAATACTGGCTTCTTATCGTAGTCTGCTCACCAGGCGGCAGAAACGGCTTATTTTCCTGTTGGATACACCAAGCACACAAACAACAAACTACCACTTTTATCATACACTGCTGCTCAAAAGTTTAAGAACACCCAATATGGGTTCTGAAACCTTTGACCAGTAGTGGACATATATTAAGCAGCGGCATGTTGTTAATCAAGAGATCACGTCACAGAACAATGACTGAAATGGATTTGATTTTCAATATTATGACCACCTCCTTGTTTCTTTCACCTTGTTCTTCAATGTGCAGGACCTGCTCTGTGGTGGTCCTATGGGGTCCTGAACATTGACAAACAGGGTGAGAGAAGGCTAACAAGGTATGAAGAGAAACAGAAGGACAGCAGTCTAATGATAGAACCTCAAAGTGCTCCAGTGTCAGTGAAGCTGATTAAAATGTGGTCATAATGTTGTGGTTGATTGAACACATTCAGCCACAGTATCTGTGTCTTCAAGGCGAGATCTTGAGATGGCAGCAGTGTGTGGACGAGCGTCGTCCTGTTGGAATAGAGCACCAGAGCGTTCAGAAAAGGTAGAACCTCTGGTTGTAGGACCTCATTAACGGAACGTTGGTCTGATAAAGATCAAAGGTGATCTGGCAACGTATGAATTTGCACCCACACCGTGACAGCAGACCTTCTGGACACCTGATATGTGATAAACCATTGAGCTTGATGTCGACTACTCTGCCTCCACTGGACAGCACCACAAAGACAGAAGCAGGACGGACTGAAGGTGACCCATGACAGTCTCTCTTAAAGCAGTCATACATCTGTGTGCCACCAAAGAGCTCAATCTACAAGACCTACAATATATGTCCAAATGTTTGTGGACACCCTTTTAATGAATGCATTCCGCTACTTTAAGTTGCACCCACTGCTGACACGGATGTTAAAATGCACACAAAGATTGTTTAGTCTCTGTAGAAAAGTGTTGCCAATAGAATAGGACTCTCTAGAGCAGTTAGAAATGAACCTGCCATCAGCATGTCTAAAGAACCTAAGACAACCTTTTAAAGCACTGCAGTTCCCATAGTGTACCAAAAGGTGGCAGCATTTCATAATAAACTCAGCACGGTGCTGCAATAGATTACAAGTTCTGACTTTAATTCAGTGCATTCTTGAATAACTGATGTGCTCTAAGGGACATATGAGTCAAATACGTTAAAAACATGTCTGAGAAGGAATCCATTACGATTTGTCTGATGATTAGATTGCTGTAGATCATTCGTACACGACGGACCACTTTACTTACCCGAGGGAGAAAATCAGCACTGTAGCCCCTGGTGTGAGATTCACTGAAATCACTGTCAGAATGACATAAATAATTACAGAAACACATTTTATTGAAACAGTGGTATTAATGTGTGATAAATCAGGCTACTAACTGTGTTCTAGATTGGAGAGAGGGTGTCTCCTGAAGATCCACGTTGACTATTTTCTCACGAAAAATATCTACAATCAGAAAACGGGAAATCAAATATGTAAACTATGTTCCTACCTCTGTAAAAATTCCAGACTATTTTACCTTCTGTAAATATTCCCTCATATCCTGTGAAAAATGAAGTGTTTAGTGGGATTTCTCAGTACTGAGATAGTCGAGGAGGCGCTGACACCTCAGGTTTTCGAGTCTGTGGCAAATGTTCATACCTACTGTGGACGCTGTGGACATGCAGAAATGGCCTTGCTTTGATTTGATTGGTTATCATCCTCTAACACTTCATAAAACATTGTTTGGAGGAGGCAGCAGTGTGAATCCAGCAGTCACTCCCATCTCAGTCATTACTCCACCTCCCCAGGTAATACTAATCCCGTCCAAACACACCTTAAGTGCAAGAAGAACCTTCGGTATTTGATCAAATAAGAGCATCAAGTAAACCACACACCCCTTCTAATGGATTCATTCAGCTTCTTTAAGCTGACACACATGTGCAAATGCACACAGCTTGCTACAGATGTTCTGCCACTAGAATAGGACACTCTGGAGCAGATAAATATGAAATGCCAGGTGTGCTAGAAGGATATAAACCCCCCCAGAACTGAGCTCTGTGAACTCTTTTCTGGATGGTGCTCCATACAATACTGACATTGTGGAACAAAGAGTCAATGAGCAGGGGTCCTAATATTTTTGTCCTTATAGCGTATTTACACACCGAGCACACTGTGCACATATCTGCTCAAAATGAAACAAGCATATCTTTGCATTTCATGATAATACCTGGACCTTCAGGTTCTTCACTGCTGAAGTCCATGAAGAGTGGCCTATCTTGATGTTCAGTAGGTGAGTATTCATCACTTGGGAGCATGAACGGACCATTGGTTGCTGTGCTGGTGTACAATAACAAATGGAAAGACAAAATGCAGACAGAGACAGATTCAATATATGTGGGACAAAGTAAGTGTTTAATAAGCAATAAGTAAACCAACCAATAAATAAACACTATTTTAACAAGTATGATATGGAAACACAAAGCAAAGGGAAGTAATTCAGGCACCATCAGGTCAAAACACTATATGAACAAAGTATTGGGACGCCTGCTCTGTACTTCTTCAGTCAGGAGTATTTTAAAAAGTTTATACTGCTTTACCTGATTTTGGAACATTGCTGTAAGAATCTGATGGCATTCAATGACCAGCTTATTAGTGAGATCTGGTTGTTGGATGATCTCCACCCAATCTCATCCCCAACTTAACCCAAAAGTACTGGAGCTCATTCCAGAGGGGACAGGTCCAATCCACAGCTCAATGCTGAGGGGCTTCAAAGAGTCCTATTCTATTGGCAGTACCTCTCTACAGGGTCTGGACAAGCTGTTTGTGCATTTTCACATCTGTGTCAGCAAATGGTGCCATTTACATGAGCTTAGAAGGTGAATCTGTGGTTACCCGTGCAAGGAGCTTCCAAACGGGGCTCCAGCTTCTGGACTGATGTGTGTGAGTTCAGTTAGATCAGGAACAGTCATCCAGGTATCATATTCACAGGCCCCCGTTGGCTGGGAGAGAAAGATAGAAATGAATAGGACGAATACGTTTGGTAGGAATTATTTTAATAAAGCTTTGATAGAATGAGTCTGAATGTTTACCGACGAGGTTTTTGTGCAGGACTCCCAAACTGGAGGAGAAGAAATGTAAGCTGTGCTTCTGGGCTGAAAGGTCTCTGAGGGGCTCGGAGAGGCTGATGAGAAGGACGTGACACTGGAGTGGAGTCTGTGCATGTAGTCTGAAGCACCGTTGTCAGAGTGGTTGACTTCTAAGACGGGCGACAGCTTAAGGAATAATAATAATAATAATAATAATAATAATAATAATAATAATAATAATAATAATAATAATAATAATTCATAATAATACAAATAATCACAATCATAATAATGATCATAATAATATAATAATAATAGCCTTTTATTATTATACTGTATTTCAGAATGTTTACTTTATTGTTAAATAATAAATAAAGAAGAAATTTTAAAAATATTTCAATTTTAAAATATTGAATTGTATAATTACAGATAACTAAGCAACTAAACATATATATATATATATATATATATATATATATATATATATATATATATATATATGTATTAATAACATCATATAAGAACTTATTAAACAACATTTATATATATATATATATATATATATATATATATATATATATATATATATATATATATATATATATATATATATAAATAACAGCAACTTATATTCGAGTAATTAATATATAATATATACTTTTACAACAATTACTGGATCAAAGCCATTTTATTACCTGTGTCAGGTATCTGTCACATCCCTGTGGTCTGTGTTTTTGTTTACCATCCCATGTGCTTTAGAGCACATGTCATGTCTCCTCCCATTCCAGCTGTGTTCCATTTGTAACCCTGCCCCATCGTTATCATGTCCCAGCCATGTCCAATGTAATTGTGTGTGTATATAAGTCCCTTGTCTTTGTTGGTCCTTGTGGGTCTTTGTGGTTATATGGCTTTGTAACTTCTTGTTTTCTTGTCTTAGTGTTTATTTGTATCCTGTTAATAAATACAACCCAGCGTGTACGTCCGCTCCTACCTCTGTGTCCGTGAGACGTTACAACCTGTATTTCATGTCTTTTAAAAATCATTTTTACCTGATTAATTTATTAATTCTGTGTGAGTATATCGGTTTTATTAAAAACACTGTAAATAATGGAGTCTGTACATATATGATAAACGTAATGTTAAACGTAATTAAGTGAGTAGTTCAGTGCTTTAATAAGACAAATTTATCAATAAATAATGTTTTTGGACAAAATAAATAACAAAGTCACAATTAATTAGTAATTATACTTTTTTAACCCGCTGTGTTTGGACACTCCTCCACATTTCACCCGTCCTCACACAGTGATACACACACACTCGTGACTTCACACACCAGGGGGCAGTGAGCACACGTGCCCGGCGCGGTGAGCAGCCCTATCCTCCGTGCCCAGGGAGCAGCTGGGGAGATCAGGGCCTCGCTCAAGGGCACTTCAGTCACATCCTGCCAGTTCAGGGATTCAAACCAGCGACCTTCCAGTCACAAGCTGGTTCCCGAACCACCAGGTCACGGCTGCTCCCAACAATATGTCAGAGGAGAGCACGAACGCAGTCCCCCACTATCAGGAATTGTGAAGTCGAGATTCCCACATTTGAGGAATTCACAAGGGTGAGCACAACCAGAGTGCAACGGCTGAGCCTCACCTTCATGATCATGGTATCACCCGTCAGGTACGTATGAGATATGATTATGAGATAGTAAGTCATCATAATTAAACAGTGATACAGAAGAACGGTGAACTGGATCGTTGTTAAAGGGATCATCATTGATTCAGTGACGTGTTAATAGTAACTGTAAGAAACCGTGACCACGGACTAAACACGATGTCACCCAGATTGTCTCACCGCCTTCACCTTGAACCCGTCCAGGAGACTCTGTTTTCTCTTTCTCCAACCCTCCACGTGGACACTGCTAAATACAAAAGGACGAAGTCTCAAAGTCTGCAGGTGATGTGAGCCTGTACCGGAGCTGTACTGGTCAAAGTGAGTGAATACCTGTACCGGGGTTCGCTCTGCACCAGGTTCAAGCAGGACGGAGAACATGGACTCATGGGCAACTCTAACGGCTGCTGAATCGCAGATTTATAAGCTCCTCTGGAATCAGCCAGTTGGGTTTTTTTAACCTTTCCTACAAACAAATAACAACAGAATGAATCTGGACGTCATGGAAACCATCCATGTAACAGAATCTTAGTTCCTCCGCACTGAACTTCACCGTGCCTTTGTCAGGGTGACCCTTCTTTCGTGAAATCTGGTTGGCAATAAACATGGTAAGCAGATCTACGTTGCCAGCATTTCCTCCCTTAGGTGACCCTGGTGGCTCCTGCGGATTCAGCCACTTCTCTTTCCTCTTCTTCTCGAAAAAGGCCTGCGAGCAGATTCACGTTGTAGATGTTCAGTGTAAAACACACGAACGTTACAGTCCTGGACAAACGGATTCATTGTGTTCGTCACCTTTTGTTTTTTCAGGTCACTGTTTGTCATATGACGCATCCTGAAAGAGAGAGAGAACCGATGGACTGTCCGACATGCAGAGAGTGAACCGACAGAGTGACCTGAGAGTGACCTGACAGAGTGACCCGACAGAGAGTGACCCGACAGAGTGACCTGACTTAGAGTGACCCAAGAGAGTGACCCGACAGAGTGGCCTGACAGAACGTGACCCAACAGAGTGACCCGACAGAGAATGACCCGACAGAGAGTGACCCAACAGAGAGTGACCCAACAGAGAGTGACCCAGCAGAATGACCCAACAGAGTGACCTGACAGTGACTCAACAGAAAATGATCCAACAGAGAGTGACCTGACAGAGAGTGACCCAACAGACAGTGACCTGACAGAAAGTGATCCAACAGAGAGTGACCCGACAGAGTGACCCGACAGTGACCCGACAGAGTGACCCAGCAGAATGACCCGACAGAGTGACCCAACAGAGAGTGACCTGACAGAGTGACCCGATAACCACGATTACGGACATTCAGTTTTAGCCTTTACTGTGTTTATATTTGATGGTTTTGATGCGATTTTAAAACACTGTAAACAACATATGTAAGAATAAATTAGATCATAAAGATTTAAGGTGGCAGAAGATTTAAGGTGGTGGGAGATTTAAGGTGATGGGAGAGTTAAGGGGCAAAAGATTTAAGGTGGTAGGAGAGTTAAGGTGGAGGGAGATTTAAGGTGGTAGGAGATTTAAGATGGAGGGAGATTTAAGGTGGTGGGAGATTTAAGGTGATAGGAGAGTTAAGGTGGTAGGATATTTAAGGTGGAGGGAGATTTAAGGTGGTAGGAGAGTTAAGGTGGTGAGAGATTTAAGGTGGCAAGAGATTTAAGGTGTAGGGAGATTTAAGGAGGAGGGAGGAGGTAGTTCTAATGAAAGTATAGTTTCTGTGTTTTTCTCAGTGTTGTTTCAGGAGATGTCAGACGTCTGCTGGTGTTTAAACCTCTCACAGTCTGAGGGCAGAAAGGGGCTGTTTATGAGGTTCGGACACAGAAATAAAGAGTTAAAGCTGCTCACAGTTAAAAATAACCCTAAATATCAGCTTTATTTCACACTGACTACAATCAGGTCCTACCGCGAACCTCCCACCCAGTTCATAATGAACTGACAGATCGTCTGATGAACGATAATCGCTGCGTTTTCACTCTTTATCCGTTTCAGCTCAAAGCGTTAGCAGTGAGGCTAACGGTGCCCTCAGCCAATCAGCTGCTGCGAAAACCGGCACGAGCGGCGACGGCGTCACCACAGACCGATTATAACGTCAGTTCACTTTACTGAAACATTTATAAATAAAAATAATAAATCATAACTATGAGATACAAATTAAATAATTATAACTATGAGATAACTGGAGATAACTGCATTCATCTATATAATATATAATAATAAAATAACAACAACAACAACAATAATAATAATAATAATAATAAAAAGTATATAAAACAATAAAGTAATAATAATAAATAATAATTATATAACAATAATAATAATACCTATAATAATAATAATTATTATTATAACAATAGTAATAATTATTTAAGGTGGATGGAGATTTAAGGAGGGAGGAGGTAGTTCTATTATTATTATTATTATTGTTATTATTATTATTATTATTATTATTATTATTGATGTTGTTATAACGATGATAATAATAATAATAATAATAATAATAATAATAATAATAATAAACAGTCATGTAAATATTAAACCAAATAAACACTCTTAATCAACAGAATAAACTCTGGAAATATATACATGTTAAAATACTTATGAAAAATGTTTATGATAATAAATAAATATGAACATCCAGTGTTATTGCACAGATAAGTAAAATGAACAAATTGCATTAGCGAACCATAGTGGTTTGTAGTGGTTTGTGGTGGTTTGTGGTGGTCACCCATTAAGGGAGGAGTTATAGAGTTTGATGGCCACAGTGACCTCCTGTGGTGTTCTCTGGTGCACTTTGGTGGGATGAGTCTTGCACTGAAACTGCTGCTGTGTCTCATCACTGTCTGGTGAAGTGTGGTCTGCCAATCAGGTAGTCAACAATCCAGGACAAAGGTGCGTCTACTACTATCTCTGTTAGCTTGTCACCCAGGAGAGCAGGCCGAATGGTATTGAATACACTGGAGAACTCCAAAAAGTGATCTTCACTTGTTTTTGCATATGTGCAGGTAAGCGTAGTCTCGGTTGAGCAGGTAGATGATGGCATCGTCCACTCCCAGGTAGAGCTGAGAGGTGAACTGGAAGGGGTCCAGAGATGGCTTGACTATGGGTTGGAGCTGGTCCAGGACGAGCCTCACCATGGTCTTCATTACATAGGACTTCATTACATCAGTGCCACTGGTCTGTAGTCCTTGACGTCACTGGGTCATGGCATCTTCAACACAGGAACAATGCAGGACGTCTTCTATATCACAGGTGCCGTCTGGAGACTCAGGCTCATGCTGAAGATGTGAGGAAGTACTCCACAAAGCTGGGTGGCACCATGGGGGAGATCCCATCAGGGCCTACAGCCTTGTTTCTGTGGAGTCTCTTCAGTTGCCTTCTCACCTGGTCAGCAGTGAGAATCAGTACAGCTGTGTGTGTGTGTGTGTGTGTGTGTGTGTGTGTGTGTGTGTGTGTGTGATAAATAACAAAAAATATATATCATTAAAATTAAACTAAAGAAATCCATTTTTTATTTATATACTGATTTAAACCAAGTTCAGTGCAACAATCAGTGCAGTGGGCGTGTCCATTGGTGAATCACCGTCCAATCAGTGTTTGAGTGGGCGTGGCCAACGTTATTTTGTAGAATAAAATACATTTTGTTATAATTTATCAAACTAAACTGTCATTTTATTTATGTGCTGATTAAACCATGCAAAGCAATGTAGTGGGCGTGTCCACAGTCCAACCAGTGTTTCAGTGGGCGTGTCCAACATCCTTCAACAGAATAAATTACATTTTATTATAATTTATGGGGAAAAGGGTGTTTGTTTTAAGACAGTGGGCGTGTCCACTGCTGCAGCACCGTCCAATCAGAGTGAGGGGGCGTGTCCCAGTCGCCGGCTGATGCGATGGGGCGGATGGTGGGATGTAGAGGAGGATGACGGTCGTCCTGCGGTGGGACGCGCGAGCTGCGCTGGCGGTTGCCGCGGCGGCTTACGGAGCGCGGAAGCTTTACCGACGCAGGGCGGCGGGGGACCCGGTGGGGGGCTCCGGGGCGGCGGCGAGGGATGCCCCGGACTTCCCCCGGCAGCTCGCGGCGCTGCTGAAGATCGTATTCCCGCGCGTGCTCAGCCGCGAGCTCGCGCTGCTCCTCCTGCACTCGTCCGCGCTGGTGTCGCGCGCCTTCCTGTCTGTCCACGTGGCGGCGCTGGACGGTCGCATCGCGCGCAGCATCGTGGAGCGGCGGCCGCGCCGGTTCGCCGCGCGGCTGCTGCAGTGGCTGCTGCTGTCGGTCCCCGCCACCTTCGTCAACAGCGCCATCCGCTACCTGGAGGGCCGGCTGGCTCTGGCGCTGCGCACGCGCCTGGTGGAGCGCGCGTACCAGACCTACTTCAGCCAGCTGACCTTCTACAGGGTCAGCCACGTGGACGGCAGGCTGAGCGCGCCGGACCAGTCCCTGACCGAGGACGTGGCGATGTTCTCGCGCTCCGTGGCGCGTCTGTACTCCAACCTCACCAAGCCCGTGCTGGACGTCGTCCTGACCGCCTGCACGCTGGTCCGCACGGCGCGCTCCCGCGGGGCCGACGCCACGCCCCCCGCACTACTGGCCGGACTGCTGGTGCTGCTGACCGCCCGCATCCTGCGCGCCTGCTCTCCGCGCTTCGGCCAGCTGGTGGAGGAGGAGGCGCGGAGGACGGGCTGCCTGCGCCACGTCCACTCCAGAGTCATCAGCAACGCCGAGGAGATCGCCTTCTACAGGGGACACAAGGTCCGAGAGCCGCACTGTCCCCGACATTCTCACTGTTCCTGATTCACACTGTCCCTGACATCCTCACTGTCCCCGACATCCTCACTGTCCCTGATCCACACTGTCCCCGACATCTTCACTGTCCCTGATCCACACTGTCCCTGACATCTTCACTGTCCCTGATCCACACTGTCTGGAGTTTGAGAGGGAATCCAAATTCAGAATTCTGATTCATTGTGACTTATGAGTCGGGATTCTGATTTGAATTTCTGATTCCGAATTCTGATTTCTGTGTTTGGAATTTCAATTTATCATTCTGATGATAATTCTTAATTCTGATTCGCAGTTAGAATGTCTGATTTCAGTGTCTTCTACTGTTTAGTTCTTCTTTATCATAGTATTTGTGGTACGCTGTTGATGTTCTTCTCTGTGTGGTGTAGGTGGAAATGAAACAGCTGCAGAAGTGCTACAAGGCCCTGGCTGAGCACATGAACCTGATCCTGTCCAAGCGCCTGTGGTACATCATGGTAGAACAATTCCTCATGAAGTATGTTTGGAGTGGATGTGGCCTCGTCATGGTTGCCTTGCCCATCATCACCGCCACTGGCTTTGCTGACAATGGTAAGGAGTTGGTAGTCCCTGTAGAGACATACTGCCAATAGAATAGGACTCTTGATTGATGTTCTGGCATCATGTCTAATGCCAGGCGTGGGCGAGAGGAGTTTATAAGCCACCAGCACTGAGCTGTGGAGCAGTGGAACTGTGTTTGCTGGAACGTTGGAGCTCCATCTGGTACTCTTGGGTTCAGTGTTGGGAATAAGATTCTGACCTCACTAATGCTTTTTTTACCGAATGCAATCACATTCTCACAGTAATGCTTTAAAAGTCTTCTCTGGACAGTAGAGAGTTACGTCAACAAAAGCAGGATAAACTGTTTCTAAGACCATTGGTTTTTGAAGAAATAGTGAATGAGCAGGTGTCCCAATACTTTTGCCCATGTAGTGTTTATGTAGGTATATGGCAGTCCTGATAATGACTGATTTAAGTACTGGTAATGACTCAGGTAGAGGTCCAGTGACTTTCAAATACCAGTAAAATAAATGTCAGATTAGTAAGTCAAATGAAAAACGGATGAGTCCGGAAAGTAGGTTTTCCCAGTTTAATGGTTGTAAAACGCTGGTCGTTGGCCAAAATGGTGAATCAGAAAAGTCCAAAATCAGGTAAATAAACCGTCAAAATCGTTCTGACCGAAGTCACAGTAAAAGTACGATACGTCAAAGGGTATGACGGTAAAACACGGATCAGCCTTAAACTATCAAAAGGACGGTTCTGGGGATTTTATACCCAAACCGGGAAGATCAGACGATGCCCTTCGAGTCTGTAACAACGGATCATTTTCAACCCCCTGAAAAGATCAGTTTGACATCAGTAGATAAGTGTCTCCTCAGCAGCTTTCGTCATGAACATTCTTACATGCATCACATACATCGATTATACACATCACAGGTGATTAACGACAACTTTATCCGTCGAGGATCCTCTTCAGGCCGGAGCAGCACACGGGGGAATTGGGATGTTGTGTAGGGAGGGGAATTGACAATTCAAGTGTGTGCGCATATGTATGAGTGTGTGTGTGTGTGTGCGCTTCTGCTCGGCCTCCGTCCTCCATCCTGCTTAACTGTTTAAAGACAAGCAATCGTGGCATCAACACAGTGATGGACTCGACATGATATTAACGCTACTTTCAGAGTCATTTCACTCAAACTGTGATTCTTCTTCCAAACGATTAGGACTAGATACACACATTGTCTGTACGGGACACACATTCTTACACTCAGGTCCAACCCCTCAGTAGTACCAAGGCTTTTTAAGTGGACATACAGTGTCCACTCTACTCAGCAGGTAAGTTTTCGCCTAATTGTTGGAGACTTCAGAAGATGGACTTCATTTGCATTTGAAACGATAGGAAGCTCATACCGACAGCCACGACCAGCTTTACCCAACGACCCTCAATGGACTTTATGATCCTAGTCATGAATGTCTTTGTTGCTCCAGTCAACGGGGCAGTTAAACCTTTTCTCCTATCAGATTGCCCCAAACAAACGTCCCCAGATGGGTCCTCACAAATAGCCTCAGATTCAAATGAAGAAATTGACCACTGGGACACCAGCTCATCAACTTCATTATTTCTTCTGAAATCAAGGGTATTAGAACGGGTTTTATTGTCTCTACTGACCAGTGATGCGGTGAGGTGGAGGGGCCACCCCCTCCTGCCTTGATGTTCTCCTGTGGCCAGTGAGGACGGCAAGTCCCAGGTGGAGCGTTTAAGGAGCTCCACAGCCACACTGAGGAAAATCATTAATGGGGAGGAGGTCACAGAGTGAGAGAACCTCATTGTTAGGCAAAAGATAGAGAGACCAGAGAGTGTGTGTCCAGCTTGCTCTCTCAGATTCCGGCTGCTGATGGCAAACAGCACGAGAGCCACTCGGAACCCACATAGCACTTTTTGAATCAGTCCGTTCTGTGTTTGGTGTGCATCTCTTACTATACCTCCTGCCAGGTCCTTGTGACCACACCTATATTCCCCCGTTCACATCGGAGAAGGGCTTCTGGGTTTTACTGTGAGGATTTGATTGCATTCAGCCATAAGAGCATTAAGTGTCTCAACACTGAATACGCTATGCTCTGCATTCACTGCTGATGCTGGGGGCCTTAGACCCCTCTACACCACTCCTTGTGACAATGCCTATTGTCAGCATTTCTGTAAAGGGTCTAGACAAGCTGTGTGTGTGCATTTGCACATCCGTGTCAGCACTGGGTGTAACATAAAGTAGCTGAATGCATTCATTAGAAGGTATGTCCACAAACATTTGAAATAATACCACCAAATGAGAAACTGTAGCTCACAGAGGTGCAGAGGTTTAAGGCCCTTAAGACCGTAGTGTAAAGCTCGGTCAGAAGCTCGTCTGCGTATGTGGGTGGAGCACATGGACCAGTTCAGAACCCTGTATTGTGTTACATCAGCAACCCAGACACGAAAGGTTGTGCCTCTGCAAAAAGCTGATGGTATGCGAAACCCGACTCTCTCACAGAACTTGCTGATGGTCAAACTCAAGTGTTGGTGAGTGAGAGGACAGAAGCCTTCACGACTGCCCGCAACCTCCTGGCTTCTGGAGCTGATGCCATCGAGAGAATCATGTCCTCGTACAAAGAGGTAAGGTCCCGAAAATCACCCTCTGCTGCTCAGGCCCGTGTAGAAAAGCAAGCTGCAGACCTATCGTGGCATCTTTCCGTGTCCTTTTGTGTAGGTCAGTGGTCCACGTGATATTTTTAGTAAAACCTCTGCCTTGTCCTGATCTGGCAGGCAAATTGGTTTAATTATTAATTACTAGTCTTTACTGGCGTATGATCGACTAGATTCAGTATTATTGGATAAGGCCACAGCAACTAACTAGGCTGCCTAAGCAACCGTTTTTTGTGCATTCCCTGCTTTAACACCCCACTGTAACCCTATAAAGGGAGGAAGGATGGATGGGAGGATGGCAGGAGTGAAGGCATGGAGGGAGGGAGGGAGAACAGACAGGAGCAAGGGAAGGAACGAGGGAGGACACAAGGAAAGAGTGGGGACGAAGGTAGGGGAACAAATGCTGGGAAGGAGGATTGGGCTGAGTTGCCCTTTAAGAGTGCACCTAATTTCCAGCTGTTTCCCAGGTACTGAAGCTGTGTGTGTGTGTGTGTGTGTGTGTGTGTTCTAGAGACCAAGACAGCACGTGACCCCAACACTCCCAACATGCCCAGAGTTATTAAAACAATACGTCCAAATTCCGTACAGTCCTGGACAGGCCCTTACTTGCAGGTTCGGTTAGTTCATCAACAGTTGATTCCTGCTTCTGAGCTGACACTCCTTTCATAACACTCCAGGTCTCACACACTTCACAGGATCACAAGCAGAAGAGGATGTGACATCACAGCCTCTGGGTCACACTCCTGTCTCTTTCTCTGCAGTCTTGGCATCGAGCCCTGAAGCAGGGAACGCTGGTTGTGTCGGTGCTGGCCTGTAATTGATGACTTTAGTGCTGTGTTCTGGCTCTGGCCCTCCTCTCTGATGGCTTTTAATCTACCATCTGTTGAGTAGAGAGCAGCAGTCAGGCCTGTCACAGATGCTCATCCTCAAATGTCCTCCTGGTCTTCAGGCTATTATGGAAAGTCAGTTAACCCCTGAGACCGAAACTTTACTTCCTTTAACCAGAATAATATCCAGTTGTTGATCTTAGGCAGTATTTATTGATCTACACATACAGAAGACGTGTCTCTCAGTTCGGCGTCGGGTTTAACGCAACATGCCAGACGTCTCTGCATGGAGTTGTAGAGGTTCCTACTGGTGTCCTGTGATGATCCATCCCATGCAGCTTGAATGTTCTCACTCAGTTCTGCAGATGGTGTGGTAGGGGTGGAGTGTTGATAGAGCATCCAATAGCATCCCACACATTTTCAATCAGGGACAGGTCTGGAGATGAGACAGACCATGGTGTAGTATCTGTGTCTTCAAGACGAGATCTTGAGACGGCAGCAGTGTGTGGATGAGCGTCGTCCTGCTGGAACAGAGCACCGGAGTGTGTGTTCAGAAAAGGTAGAACCACTGGTTGCGGAACCTCATTAATGTAACACTGGTCTGTTAAAATGTCTGTAATGAAGATCAAAGGTGATCTGGCATCGTATGAAATTGCACCTCAAAGTACGACTCGTCACTGAAGATGTCTCATGCATTGCACCTGATTGATTGTGGAATGTTATATTTTATATTATATATGATATTAATATTTAGCAGGAAAGTGAGCTTTTGGATTTCCTTGTTTCACCTCTTTATGCACCTATTTGTCCTCGTGGGTTCAGTTATCATCTCCGCGGCTACATGGAAAAACCAGCCTTGTTTGTTAAAGCTTGCTGTCCCTGAACACAGCAAATTATTCCCCTGTTGGGTCTTTAGGGAGGCAGTGTGGCTCCACTGTTTTCTGAAAATGCAACTTAATACTCACTAAATATTATAACCCTGCATACATGACAGTAGTTCATCAAAAAATCTTGTTTTTATGAACATATTTGAGCCTAGATTTATGACTCAGTTATTATAATGCGGAAATCAGTTTGTGTGACACACAGACATGGATGGGTAGGTAGGTGTTTTGTTGGATAAGTGGGAAGGAAGGTGGGCGGATGGATAGGCAGATAGGTGGGTGGGTGGTTGGTTAGGTGAGTGGGTGAGAGGTTGGGTAGGTGGGTGGGTGGTTAGTTGGTTAGTTAGGTGGGTGGGAGGTTGGTGGGTGGTTGGGTAGATGGTTAGTTAGGTGGGAGGTTGGGTAGGTGGGTGGGTGTTTGGGTAGATGCTTAGTTAGGTGAGTGGGTGGGAGGTTGGTTAGGTAGGTGGGTGGTTAGTTAGATGGTTATTTAGGTGGGTGGGAGGTTGGCTAGGTTGGTGGGTGTTTGGGTAGATGGTTAGTTTGGTGGGAGGTTGGGTAGGGTGGTGGGTGGTTAGTTAGGTAGGTTGGTGGGGGTTAGGTAGGTTGGTGGGTGTTTGGGTAGATGGTTAGTTAGGTGGGAGGTTAGGTAGGTTGGTGGGTGGTTAGTTAGATGGTTAGTTAGGTGGGAGGTTGGGTAGGTTGGTGGATGGTTAGTTAGATGGTTAGTTAGGTGGGAGGTTAGGTAGGTTGGTGGGTGGTTAGTTAGATGGTTATTCAGGTGGGAGGTTGGGTAGGTTGGTGGGTGGTTGGGTAGATGGTTAGTCAGGTGGGAGGTTGGGTAGGTTGGTGGGTAGTTGGGTAGATGGTTAGTCAGGTGGGAGGTTAGGTAGGTTGGTGGGAGGTTAGGTAGGTTGGTGGGTGGTTAGGTAGGTTGGTGGGTGGTTGGGTAGATGGTTAGTTAGGTGGGAGGTTGGGTCGGTTGGTGGGTGGTTAGTTAGATGGTTAGTTAGGTGGGAGGTTGGGTAGGTAGGTTGGACAGATGGACTTCATTGATCCCTTTGGTAAGGGTCACCCTGGGTAATTAAGAGTCCAGCAGCTGCAGCGTCATTACAGTATAGGCCTGCACACATTAGATTCTTCTCCCAGTCTGTCGGTGATTGATGCCAGATTTACCACGAAGCAATAAAACCTCATAAATCTTAGTCTTTAGCCACAGAACCCACCGATTATCACTGAACACTAAACTTGCTTATGTGGCACAAAAGAAGCGAAGGACAAAAACAGCCGTTTTTACGACACTTTTATCTTTGTCTCACTTTAAGCTTTGGAACAGAAGGAATCATCTCAGGACAGATCATCATGCTTCACACAGTGGACATAATGATCATGTGGTTTATTCAAACAACACTGCGATTTGTCCATATTTCACTACGTCATATAATTCTCCTGAAACCCTGCTGCTCAGTAGAACAGTGTACCATCACTCCATCCTCTCCTTTTTCACTCAAATGAGGATTTGGTTTTCCCTAATATTTTGCCCTTAAAATATTGTGAACAGTTCTCTCAGAACATTGTCTTTATCTAGACTTCAGAAAGGGCCTTTTGAAATGCAGCGCATTAATTCCTGCTGTTTTATTTTTTCTCATTAAATTCTTTATTTCAGTTTACTTTAGTCTCCCATTCATGTTTATATGTGTAACACTTCCAGACACAGGTAGTTGCGGACATACACGCTGGGTTATATTTATTAACAGGATACAAATAACGTACGAGAAACCACAAAGTCACAAAGCCACATAACCACAAAGACCGACAAGGACTAACAAAAGACAAGGGACTTATATACACAGTCACATTGGACATGGCTGGGACATGATGACGATGGGGCAGGGTTATGAATGGAACACATCTGGGAATGGGAGGAGACATGACATGTGCTCAAAAGCACATGGAACAGTAAACAAAACAAAGACAGACCACAGGGACGAGACAGATACGTGACAATAAGGGCTTTTTGTGTTACTTTTTGATTTTTTTTTTGCCATTAACCTTCTTTAGACTTCTTTTGCTTTGTAGGCTTCAGTTCCAATGTTTAGAAGTCAGAAGGCAGCTGCTTAGAGGAGCCCAGGGCTGCTGAGCATTAATAAAGCTTTGATATGCATCACACGGCCAAATGATTACTGCCCTTCTCTGATGTGTACCCTATCGATCTACTAAAGGTCTGAGACTTCAGATCTCTTTAGGGAACCCTATTCTTGTAAGGTGTTCCTTTAATTTTATTGTTCTAAAATTGTACAAATATCTTTATGGCTTCTGTTCTTCCTTTTGCGAAACTATTCAGAGAAATTTGACTGTATTTTGTATCGTATTGTTATATTGTTACCCGATCTCGCACCCTTACATCTGGACCTTCTGTTCCCTGCAGATCACAGAGCTGGCCGGATACACAGCCAGAGTCCACAACATGTTCCAAGTGTTTGATGAGGTGCAGAGGGGGGTGTACAAGCGTGCCTCCGTTTCCACGACAACAGTGCTCGGGGAGAAGAAGAGTGGGGGACGACATGAGCTGCACATTGATGGGCCTCTGGAGATCAAAGGTACAGTGTTGATGGAGCCAGGAGCTAACACAGGCCCCGTTCACTGGCGTCTCAAGTCATCTGATCACAAGTGGACAGTGAGACGTGTAACCATGGCTGGCATTTCCATTCCTCAGATGTGTCTCCAGTGACCACTCGTGATCGGATTTCGTGGTTGGAGTAAAAGCAGAGCACGTGTTTGCTGTCGGCCTTTTGCTGCATTTACCGTTTGACAAAAAGTGAGAACTCGTTTGTGAAAATGTACTTTAATTACTGATAACGACAAAGAGACAATAGAGAAATTGAGTCTCAGCGTCCCTATCGATTAGTCAAAAGTCGTTTTTTACTTTGCGTAAACAGACGTTTTCTTTTATAAGCTGAATAAACGTTAAAAACATAAAACGTATATTTACGTTTATCCTGAATCATACAGAAAAGGCTAAAGAAACCATAAAAATAAATGAAATAACAAAAGCATCCATCAAATTTTTCATTTATTGTGGTGAATTTGATTCACAGCCTTTACCGTGACACTCAGAATTGAGCGCAGGTGCATCTTGTTTCCACTGTTTATCCTTCAGATGTTTCTACAGCTCAATTGGACACCTGTGGTAAATTCAGTTGATCGGACATGATTTGGAAAGACACACCTGTTTATATAAGGTCTCATAGTAGAGCACAAACCAACCCATGAAGTCAAAGGAACTGTCTGTAGAGCTCCGAGACAGGATTGTTTCAAGACACAGATCTGAAGAAGGTACAGAAAATATGTATCTTCTGCTGCATTGAAGATCCTAATCAGAGTGGCCTCCATCATGTGCAAAAAAAAGAAGTTTGGAACCACCAGGACTCTTCATAGAGCTGCCTGGACAAAGTGAATGATCCTGTTAGGAGGGCCTTGGTCACCTCCGTGACCAAGAACACAATGTTCTCCAATGTTCCTCTGTGGAGAGAGGAGAACCTTACAGAAGGACAGTCATTTCTGCAGCACTCCACCAATCAGGCCTGTACGGCAGAGCTGCCAAACAGAAGCCACTTCTCAGCCACTTCTTCATGATAATAAACACGAGAAACAAGGTAAACCTAAGAATGCGGAGTATAGCTACAAAGGCTAATACTAGGCAAAGACACCAGTATATATATATTTAAGGGGAACCCCAGGTGTCTGTACTCCGGTGATTGCGACCGGATCACGTGACCCTCTGAAGAGGGGATTGGGTCACCCATGGCCTTCTGGGAAGTGTAGTCCAGGTATGTGACAGGAAGCCTAGGATCTGAAAATAACAATATCTGTAATGTATAACTGTCTCCTATAAATGCTTTTCTAATGTTTTGGTGAATAAAAGTACTTCAAACTACAAAAACATCCCACAAAATTGGTCTGGAGTTCTAAAGGTTAAAGGCTTGAAACGTCTCAGTACTAAAGAGGTACTGTATGGTGTTATGTAGGGTCAGTACCTTATTGTGTTTCTGTTCCCTTTAGGAAAAGTCATTGATGTGGAAAAAGGTATCGTCTGTGAAAACGTGCCCATCATTACTCCAAACGGGGACGTGGTCGTGTCCAGCCTGAACTTTAAGGTGAGACCGACGTTGGTGTGGTCTGATTAGACACTGCGTTTGGCATCGAGAGGGCATGAAGTGCTTCTATCGCTGCTCTATACAAAGGCTCTCTGGGCTACTTTTGGGTGGTGTACCTCTTGGTGAGAGACCGTTGACTGCTAGACACACTTGAAGACATTCTGCCCAACGGACTGACTTTGAGAAGACGTATGGATGGTGATTTTGACAAATTGGCCACCACCTACGCCATTCTGATCAAGCAAACATCACCTTCGTTTGCAGTCGTGTCATCACTGAGAAACATGGAATTGTATGGACTGGAATTGACTCGTCTTTAGCAATGAATCCAGGTCCTGTTTGGGATCTGATCATGGGTTCAAGTTTGGAGGCCTCAAAGTGAGTGCTTCAGTCCTGCCATTGTTGTGTAGCACTGCCCCATCTGCTGGTGTGATGGGAAGCCTCTAGTGATATCCTGAGGACATATGTCGCCTCTCATGTCAGAGCTTCCAACTGGCATTTTTCAACACCTCAAAGGTTTCCCAGGAATGTCACTTCCGGACTTTGGCCTGCCCGGTTCCCAGATGTATCCCCAATCCAACATTTATGGGACCAGCTTCAGCTACCTATGGGTGTGCAGGATCTACAGGCCCAGCTGCAACATCTGCCAAACCCAACCGTATCTCGTCTTGTATCCAGACTGGAGGCCCAACAGGGTACTAGAGCCTCCACTAGAACCTCCACTCAACTTTACAGTTTTCCACAGTAAACCGATCCTTTCACTCTAATATTGTAATCAGTTACATGGATCATAATTACATTCACGTGTAAAACGTCTTTTTTGTCAACGAGTGCATTTCTTTTTCTATTTATGAAGACAATGTGACGGACTAACACCTGTCCTCCGTGTGTGTGATTGTTACTTGGTGTGCAGGTAGAGGAGGGCATGCACTTACTCATCACGGGACCTAACGGCTGTGGGAAAAGCTCTCTCTTCCGTATCCTCAGCGGACTGTGGCCCGTATACGACGGCCTGCTCTACAAACCCGCCCCACAACACATGTTCTACATCCCACAAAGGTGAGCACCCACACATACATTCATGACCCCTTGTGAACCCCATGGACAAATGTATTTGGACACCCCTCCTTCATTCTTTCTTTAAAAGAGTTTAACCTGTCCCGTGAGGGCTTCTACTAGAGTTTGGAGGCTTGCTGTGAGATTTGATTACATTTGGCAACAAGAGCATTCATGAGGCCTGCATGTTGGATGATCACCACCCCACCTCACCCCCAACTCCGACCCCGACCCATCCCAGAAGTACTGGATGAGAGTGCACAGTTCCACAGCTACACAGCTCAATGCTGGGGGTGTTATACCCCTCACACCTGGCATTAGGCACGGTGCCAATAGGTTCATGATTATCTGCTCGAGAAAAAGGTCCTATTCTATTGGCAATAGTTCAGTGCAGGGAGAATCTTAGAGAATCAAAGGTGACTTGGTCTCCAAAAATAGTGAAAAATGGAAACTTGGACCAGTGGTGCCCAAACTTTTGAAAGTCGCAGTAACACTGTAACTGATGTAACACACTAAATACACCAGATCATCTCACAAATAAAGATTATTAACAAATATACACAAGAACTACGGCTTTGTTTACTGTAGAAAAACATAATTAGATCAAAGAAAAGGATTTGAGATGAGCAGAGATGATTATGTGCTGAACTGGGAGGATACTGGTGTAAAAATGAAGACCAGTATGATGCTGTTTCATATTGTGGATTGTAGCATATTTTGGATTCTGTGATAAGACCAATAACGGTTAATCACATGCCCATCACGAGACAACCTGGAAACACTTGTGTCGTACATCCACTCTGCTGCTGCCGGGAGACACAGACACACTCGGGCGTCTGACTCCAGCGTGTGTCCCGCACACACACACACACACACACACACACACACACAGGCTCACACAGACTCTCACAGACTCTCACACACACAGAGACTCTCACAGGCTCTCACAGACTCTCACAGGCTCTCACAGACTCACACAGGCTCTCACAGACTCACACAGATTCTCACAGACTCACAGGCTCTCACACAGACTCACACAGGCTCTCACAGACTCTCACAGGCTCTCACACACTCACACAGGCTCTCACAGACTCACAGGCTCTCACACTCACACAGACTCTCACAGACTCACAGGCTCTCACACACTCACACAGACTCTCACAGACTCACAGGCTCTCACACAGACTCACAGGCTCTCACACAGACTCTCACAGGGTCTCACACTCACACAGACTCTCACAGGCTCTCACACTCACACACACACACACACACAGGCTCTCACAGACTCACAGACAGACTCTCACATAGTGAGACACGAAGGCCTGGAGGGCAGTAAATATTTGATAAGAAGCAGGAGGAGAAACAGGTAGTACTCGTCTTGCCTTTGTAACTCGTGCATTTTTCAGGTTTTACTGCTGTCGCAGCTCAACAGCGATGAGGTAATGATGTGACATTAGACGTAGCTGTGTAATTACGTAATCCGCTTCAGAGCAGAGAGGTGCCTTCATGTTTATCTTCAGCAGGTCTGAATCTGCACTGTAATGTTTTTGAATTTCTTTATACTCTGGATAGAAAATGTGGCAGAGCTGAGAAAAATGATTTGTCTTTGCTTTGCTGCCATAAAAATCACACCAATGTTGACTGGGTTGAAGGAATGTTCGTTGTTGTCAAATTAAAACATGTGTTAGACATATTGAACAGTTTTCTAATATGTTCTATTAACTCCACAATATGTCTTTATACATTTTAATTATAGACGTCCCTACATATTGTCAAATTATATCATTTATAAATTATCTAATAATAATAATAATACTGTTCTTGTCTACTAGTAACTGGTATCAGCGTTAGTCCTATAGCCACATAGCACGTGTACTGTAGGTCAAGTACGTTCTGTATGAGGGTTATTAATATTAGATCTTTATGTGTAGTGTGTAGTTTGTTGAATTCACACACTAGGGGATAGTGAGCACACATGCCTCGTGCTATGGGCAGCCCTATGCATGGTCCCCCGATGAGCAGTTGGGGAGTTCAGTCATGTCCTACCACTTCAGGGAACTGAACCGACAACCTTCCAGTCACGAGGCTGGTTCCCTCATCACCAGGCCACGACTCATATTGTTACAATCATAATATTCTTTATGTTCCTTTGCCATTTCTTGCTCCTGTCATTTCAAAACCTGTCTATTATTGTTAGTCACTGTGTGTCTCTGTGTGTTTAGACCTTACATGTCTATCGGGACTCTGCGGGACCAGGTCATCTACCCCGACTCATTAGAGGACATGCACGAGAAAGGCTTCAGAGACAAGGATCTGGAAAACATCTTGGACATTGTCAACCTAAACCACATTGTGGCCCGAGAAGGAGGTAGGTCCACTGCGCCGTGGCTGACCAGTGTTTACTCAACACCTCTCCACTCGAAAAGCCTTCTGATCGATTAAAGGGGGCTTGTGTATGAGGAACTGGATACAAGTCCTCTGTTATTGTGGCACAAGCAAGCCTTTTAGAATGACAGTGAGGCTTAATGAGGTTGTTCAGGGTGAAAGCCTGTGAATGAGCTGTGTGTGTGTGGGTGGGTGAGTAATTCAGCTAAAGTAATCTTCATAATCCTGATTTTCAGATATTGGAGGCTGGTGCACAAATACT
Organism: Acestrorhynchus altus; assembly: GCA_034509495.1. NCBI lineage: Eukaryota > Metazoa > Chordata > Actinopteri > Characiformes > Acestrorhynchidae > Acestrorhynchus > Acestrorhynchus altus. Next base: position 2,855,257 of record CM067501.1, read on the forward strand.
GCAGTATGACACACGGGCCCAGGCTGACACAGGGTCTTATTGTGGGCTAGAATCTGGCAGGGTGTTTTACAGACACTCACAGTGTAGGTTAAGTTCTTGTGAGATGTAGTTTCCACTGAGGTTCCACTCAGGGTTGCAGGCATGTTCCAGTTTTAGGTAAAGCATTGTATGAAAATCGATATCGATATATCGATATATCGATATACCGATATACCAAAATGCTACCAAACCCCAATGTCTTACTTTTCTAATTTAGTACATGAACTGGATTTGATAACCAATCATCAATCAGTGGATAATCAGCAGATTAATCCATAATGAGAATGATTGTCTGGAAACCCAATAGTTGTACCCGTTGTACTTTGACATTTCATATTGTTTAGTGATATTTTCTGAGACAATTATCATACCATGAACATTTCATATGGTTGCAACCCTAATGTTTAAGGTAGCCCTAGCACGTGTTGCTGCTACCACCACCACCATGCTTAACAGTTAATATAACCCCCTGTGTTACTGGGGTTATATGCCTCACCTTTACCATAAAACTTGTCCAGAAGCTTTTCTCCTTTCATTTTAACATAATGAAAGAACAACTGCCGTATTGACCCCCTCAAGGTGACATGCCGCATAAATAAATCTAAGTTATGGTCATGATTCAATAAGGGTTGCCATCCTTTACAAAATCCCCCCGCATTATTTTGCATTACAGAATCCTCAGGCAGGATCATTCAACCAGGTGGGAGGAGGGACGGGAATAATGGTCTGTGGCCTCAGGAAGACTGTATTGTTTGTGGATTATGTGGACATTAGATTTGTTGGTTAATATTTATGTTTTGATCTTCTGTGATCTATATTTGAATTTAATAATCGGAAGTGATGAACAACTGGACTGAGGTTTTCAGTTGACCTTACATATCTGACCGTGTTGTCCTCAGGCTGGGAGGCAGAGGTGGACTGGAAGGACGTGCTGTCTGGAGGGGAGAAGCAGCGGATGGGAATGGCTCGCATGTTCTACCAGAGGTAACATGTCTCACCTCATTAAGTGGGTTTTTATGTCTAAAATCTGTCCTCTAAATTCTGAACCTCTCTTTAGACCCAAGTACGCCCTGCTGGATGAGTGCACAAGTGCCGTCAGTATTGACGTGGAGGGGAAAATCTTCCAGGCTGCGAAAGACGCTGGGATCTCCCTGCTGTCTATTACCCATAGACCCTCTCTCTGGTGAGGCTTAGGCATGTCACGGTTGTCAACGTTTACTGTATACAGACATTGACTCGAAGAAATATTCCCACACACTTACGGAATTCTTCTGATAATGACGGAATTCTGTTCACCCACATCATCATAGTATCTCCTGTTCTTTCCACACAGGAAGTATCACACCCACCTCCTGCAGTTTGATGGTGAGGGGGGCTGGCGTTTTGAGCAGCTGGACACGGCTACTCGTCTCTCTCTGACCGAGGAGAAGCAGCGTCTGGAATCTCAGCTTGCTGGAATTCCCAAGATGCAGCAGCGCCTGAACGAGCTGTGCAAGATCCTGGGAGAGGACTCTGTGCTAAAAACAGATGAACCAGAGGAGGAGGAGTGAGCGACTGAACCAGTGTTACCCTCTCGACCCAGTACACACATCCTCCGGTACTACTGCAGTCTTAAGCATATTTTTTTTAATTTCACTTTATTTTTGAATGTCAGGATTGTCTCAATCAAGAGTCTTAAACATGTTTATTCTGGTCATGTTTGTTTTGCAATTTTAGGTATTTTGTTACTTTAGCGAACCACTAAAACATTGTAGTGATGTCGGTTTTTAATAACGTATGTCTAATTTAGTGACAGTAACAGCTGTTAGTGTTACTTTTTAGATATATTTCGAGAGGGTGTTGGTTTCTTACGGGACACTGCAGATTTTGGGGCCCTCGTCTATTTTTACAGCAATATCTGAACCCTAACAACCGAACCCATTCGAAAATCTGACACCTTAAGCTGTGATACCTTAAATATACATTGACATTCACAAGTTGAAAACCACTGTGTGGAATTATTCAAAGACCTGTTATGGTCTGGTGGTTAGGGAACAAGCATTGTGACTGGAAGGTTGCTGCTTTGATTCCCTGAACAGGCAAGACATGGATGAAGTTCCCTTCCCAGCTGCTCCCCAGGCACCATGGATAGGGCTGCCCGCTGCTCTGAGCATGTGTGCTCACTGCCCCCTAGTGTGTGAATTCAGTATTGTGTGTGTGTGTGTGTGTGTGGATGGGTGAAATGCCAAGGACAAAATGCCCCCGTCTGCAGCGTAGTTGGTCTATCTGCACACTTACCACATGTGTTTCTGATAAAATGGCCAATGAGTGCAGGGGCATTGTAAGTTCTCCCTAATGAACTGGGAACTCGGTGTATAGTAGTTGAATGCAAGAGCACTTTAGCAAGGTAATGGTTCCTGTATGTTGTGATTATGAACTGTCTCTATTCTTTTTGTTGTTTTTCTTACTTTTCATTTGTTAAAGCCACTGTTATTATTTCATGTGACGAAACGAAATGCTGAAGACGTGTGGACAAATCGGTAAACCTCCCAGTACCTTCTGAGGAAATGCATTTTATTATGGGATTTGTAAGCCGAGGCATTATGCATGGTGTGATAGGTCTTCTGAAACGACCTTATCTGCGTAGATAACGAGGGCGAGAAGATCACCATGATCTCGCGCTCTCGTGCATTCCTGGTGTATGAAGCCAATGTTGAATGCCAGTGATATTAGCATTAGATAGGAAGAGCTTCTTTGCTTAATTATTTGTTTTAATTTAATTGAAAATCGACTGTTTTAAAATGTCCAGATGATCAAGTCAGGAATGAACGAGCATTAAAGGTACTATAGGGCCTGTTTTAATCTCTGTATGTAGTAAAATGGTTGAAACAGCATGAACAATTCAAACATGCACTGGCAGCCGTGTAAATAGAATGATTTTTATGTCTCATTGTAAGACAGACTATATTTTAACTGGAGGTTCTCGCTCACATTTTGTCTACAGATGTGATTCAGGGCATGCTGCTGATGTACTGAGTGTAACTGTATGAAAAGACCAACAGTGCCCTCTTTAAGGGCTTTGTAATGAAGCAATAGTGTGGAATCCAGATGCTTTTACAGTGAATTTTGTATATTTCTGCATAAAATTGAGCTACAACTACTAAAAGCATATAAGAAGAACCAGATGAGACAAAATATTACACTTGCTCATTTATTAAAATGATCTGATATTATATATCTGAGTGGCAATACTGTGAATCCAGATGCAGCAGAACAGGCCCAACTCATGATACTACCTTCACCGTGTTTCACAGATAAGCATTTTTAGGCTGGAATGCTGTTTTTGCTTTGTGCAGAAATAAAAAGCCTCTTTTAAAGCAGTATATCTACTTTGGTTCCATCCGTCACAAAACGTTGTTCCAGTAGGCTTCTGGTGTATCCATGTGATCTTTATCCATCTGCAGATGGGCAGCAGCTTTCTTTTTGCAACCCTGCCATGCTCACCATTATTGCTGTTCAATGTTCTCCTGATCTGGTGGCCACAGATGTGTATTGTTGGATCATTTTCCTCAATAAATTAAAGGGCAAGTGTCATATTTTGGTTCTACTTATCTATGTGCTCAGTTTTATGTAGAAATATAGAAAATTCTAAAGGGTTCACAAACCTGAATTGTACGTCTGGCCTTTTACGTGAGCCAAACAGAGAAATGTAACACACTGAATCTCCTTTGCATGTCTTAAGGATGTCTGTACTTTCCAAAGAGTATCTATACAACATGAATTGCCATTTTGCAAATATGCCTCAATTCTAAGGGTTGAAATCTGCCTGAGTGTGTGAACAATGAGCAGAAATGTTCAGTTGCCCGATAAATAAAACAATAACCATCAAATTACGCTGCCTGTCTTAATTATTGGATGTTAAAGGGCTCAAAGTTACAGTTTTTCACTTTTCACAAATGTAGTTTGGTGTCTGATAGTTGCATTAAAGCTGAGACATAAATGTCTACTGTGTTCACCCTGAAGCTCCAGTGGGACCACAACCACAACGGATCATCTGCCTCCATCTTGTCCTATCCCCTGTCTCCTCTACTGTTACACCAACCATCTCCATGTCCACCTTCATTACATCCATAAACCTTCTCTGAGGTCTTCCTCAACCTTATCTCCAAACTCCTCCACCTTCATTGTCCCTCTGATCTGCTCATCTCTAATCCTGTCCCCAACGAACATCTAAGCATCTTCATCTCCGCCACCTCCAGCTCAGCCTCCTGTCTTTCAGACAGAGCCACAGTCTCCAAACCATACAGCAGGTCTCACTACTGTCTTGTAAACCTTCCCTTTCACTCTTGCTGCTCTCCTTCTGTCACACATCAGCCCTGACACCCGTCTCCACCCACTCCATCCTGCCTGCACCCTCTTCTTCACCTCTTTTCTGCACTGTCCATTGCTCTGGATGTTTGACCCAAGATATTTGAAGTCATCCACCTTTACGACCTCTACTCCTTGCATCTTCACCTTTCCACCTGCCTCCCTCTCATTCACACACTTGTATTCCATCTTGAATGATTGGTAAATAGTAAAAACTGTGATTGTGAATTGGCTTATAGAAATCCAGTTTATTACATTATTAAAATATTTCATAAGCTATAAGAGGTTTTGGCACTGTGAGCAGGAGCTGAATCCTGCTGGAAAAGGAAATCAGATTCTCCATGAAGCTCATCAGCAGATGAAAGCATTGGAAGTGCTCTAAAATCTCCTGGTAGACGCTGCTTTGACTCTGGACTTGATTAATCACTGTGGACCAACACCAGCAGAAGACATGACCCACCGGGTCAAAATGGGCCAGTGTGGCTACAGGTGTTCAGAATGCTGCAGTGTGAACCCCTTTTCTGGAGACATCTGTGTGTAGTGCACTTGATGCACTGACCCAGCCTCAGCCCACTCCTTGAGAAGCTCTCCCAAGATCTGGAATCCACTTTTCTTGAAAGTCCTCTAAAAACTGCGGTCATCCCTGTTGCTCGTGCACCTTTTCCCACCACATTTTCACCTTCCAATCAACTGTCCATTACTGGGCTTTGATGCAGCTCTGAGAACAGCCAGCAATGACCTTCTGAGGCTGATCCTCTGTATGGAGGGTTGATGATCATCTTCTGGACATCTGTCCATATAATAATAATCATTCTGTTGGGTTGCATTTCAGATCATTAGAGTTATATTTAAGACCACAAATATGTGAAAAGGTCCTAATGTAACCTCAGTCAACTACAGAAGCTCCACTGCAGTGCTCACACCGATAGGTGGACGCATGGTGTCATCTACTGGCTGGAAAAGCAAAGCACACTTCTCCTTGTATATATTCATTTAAATGACATGTATATTACATGCATTAAATGATAAATTACATTCATATTTTTATTCAAATGCTTTAAACACTCTTATTGAATTACACTGAAACATGACAGCTGCAGATGTTACACTGAGAAGAGTTCTGTTCATAACACATGCAGTACTGAAGGCCGGTCAGACAGGGGTGCTGTTTTCCTGTGTTTAAACCTACTGTACAGGTGCTATTGAGGAACACTTGTAATAGTACTCCAAGGTCTCCATGCCTTACGCTCCCCAAGACTGAGCTGTGGAGCTGTGTGGTCTGGAGTGATGGTCCATCCAATACCTGGAACGAACTGGAGTTAAAGATTTGAATGAGCAGGTAATAACATATGGTCATAATAATAATAATAATAATAATAATAATAATAATAATAATAATAATAATAAAAAAAAATAATAATATTGTTGTTTCTGCTGTTATTATTATTGTTGTTATTGTTATTTATCATTATTATTATTATTATTGTTGTTGTTAATATTCTCATTTATTATTATTATTATTATTAATAATAATAATAATAATAATTATATATTATTATTATTTATTGTTAGCTATTATTACCATTAATTATTATTTGTGTTATTATTATTAATTAGATTGTTATTATTATATTATTATTATTACTATCATTATATTATTATTATTATCATCACTATATTATTATTATCATTATTACTGTTGTTGATATGTATTATTATTATTATTATTATATTTATTATTATTCCTCTTCTTCTTCTTCTTATTATTATTATTATTATTGTTGTTGTTGTTGATATTTATTATTATTATTATTATTATTATTATTATTATTATTGTTATTGTTATTATTGTTATTATTATTGTAGGGTGTGAATGAGCAGGTGTCCTCGAGCTGTCTCTATTCATAGCGTGGGTGGGCGTGGCCACGTCTAGCGAGGGCGTGTCCTGCTGACGTTCAGGCTCTGGTGACGTCACACAGGGACAGATGACCGTTGAAGAAGCGGCTCCGGCGGCGCTCAGCGGAGGTCAGCAGCGGCGGTGTCCGGTGGGGGGTCAGTGGCGCTCAGCGGTGGTGGGAGGCTGATGGTCGCGGTCAGAGGAGGGTCAGACCGGCTGAGCTCGCGGGTCAGATCACGATGTGAAGCTGAGGAGACGCGGCGCGAGACGCGCTCGAGCGGGTTTTGACGGCTGGAGGAGGACAGGGACACTTTCTCGTGACGGTCAGCGACGCTGAGGGCCGCAGGGATGTGGAGCGGACAGGACGAGAGTTCGGTGAGGGTGGCGCTGAGGTGAGGATGCTGAGCAGGTGAACCTGCCCTGCTTGTCTTTGTTTTGACAGCAGATGAACCGATGAACCGGTTATACCGTCATATCGACACCGCCCGGACGATATGATCAGTGACACCGCGGTGCAGGGCTTTTCCACAGCCTATAAACACACTGTCTTATATACGTATACCCTTCAGCGAGTCCCGCAGGCTCCCACACACCTTTGCTTTCGATGGTTCGTCGCCTCGGCACCCTGCTCTTCAGAGGTGGGGGAAGGCCGGGAGTCACACGGTGCCATGTCGGGAGAGTACGGAGCCCGACCAAGCATGGGCGTGGAGCTGCGGATCGTGTCATTTTGTCAAAGATTTATTTACACAAAATATATATATATATATATATATAGCGATGTTAAAGAATGCTTTTTTCAGGGCGGGCGATTCATCAAATATTAATCAAACTAATTGACGTAATTTTGACCGTGACGATTATTTCGATGCTTTAACTTGTTAATACTCCTCCACTGTGTTTGTTCTTGTCCCCTTAAAATGTACTATCATGTGTCGTCACATGAAACTCAACACAGAGCCGACAGACCAACTCGAGCACCTTGTGCCAAAGAGAAATGCCGGGTCCAGCGTTTGGGCGCATTTTGGCTTTAGTGAAGCCAACAGAAAGATAATTGTTCATTAAACGTAATCGAGATAAAATGTTCAATTAATTGTGATTTTGATTTGAGATCGTATCGCCCGGCACTATGTCATGATTAATAATGGCCTCCGTGCACCAATGTTTGGGGTAAAATAAATGTTTTGGGGCAGATAATCTACTTCAGGTCCGTCTGTTATGGAAAACGAATTTTGCTTTTCTATCAACATTTAATAAAATGATTGAATTCAAAGTCTTGGCGATGTGAATATTATACACGCCCACATTGTGATATACTGTGCAGACACATCATATCTGTCCGTACAATAACAGCGTCCCTCCTACAGTTTGTGGGACGTTTGCTGGGCACTTTATGCTTTGATCGGGTCTCTGTATTTACTTGTAAGACAAATAATACTTACAGAACCGATTTAACCATTAGTGTCCACGAATTATTAAATTGTTCCCTTAATAAAACTGCGACTCGGGCATTTCGAGGGCAGCGGCAGGCGCCAGTGTAAACAATGCAGCTACTTACAGCAGTGCAGACTGACACTGTTTACACTGGGGATAAAAAGGCAACCAGTACAGTTCCCAAACTGGATAAATGCAGCCAGTGGTAAGGGTCCTAGAGTAGGACTCAGCGCTTCCTGCAAACCAATGCTGCAGGTGTTCAGCATTTCTCACAGAGCAGGTAAGATTACTCAGGACATACACGGAGAGAAACGGACCGCAGGAAAACGCAGGTCTCTCAAAGAGGTGTGTTCTACAAAGAAAACGTTGTGCTTTGAACGCAGGTGAATAATGCAGGAGGACGGCACAGGAAGCAGATAGGGTCCTGCATTGTCATTGAAGAAGGCTCTGTTCGGGACAAAAGCACCAAAGCCCTGCTCAGATTACATTATTCCGTCCTGACCGTTCGCCTTGAGTTACCAAAGTCAGACTTTGACCCAGCATGCAGTTGGCTTAATGTTTGGACTCGCGCCAAGTCACCTTCCCCACCTCGGTGTTTAGTAAATGCTGTGGATTTCATATGGAAACATCCGTTTTGCATAGCAAACACAGCAGCATGTGGAAGCCTGTTCGCCGTAGCTGGGGATATTTTCTGATTGGACTAAAAACGTGAGCCGTAAATGTAAAGGAAACAGAGATGAGGAGTAGTGCGCAGAGACAGGTGCTCTGAGCACTGTCGATTTTATTTATAAGGAAAGGACGGTGGTGAAAAAGGGAATTTTTTTATATTTCTGCATAAATGTTGGTCAGATTTCGTGTCTTTAAAGTGAAAACAGCCTCAACTCTGTTATGTTGGTGGATTTCTGCCTATAAACTGCTTGTTTCCTGTCAGGTTAGGACCACGGGTCATTCCAATACATTAACTTTAGACTTTGGGTCGTTGTCTTGCTGCATGGCCCACATCCTCTTGCGATTCGACTCACTCTCACACCAATGGGGTTCAGTGTTCTCCTGATAGAGCTCTCATGAACATTAAGGTTAACCATGTGAGAAAGGCCTTTAGTCGCAATGTTCCCTTGGGTTCCTTTGTGAGCTGGTGGACTAGTACACGCCTGGTGTGGTCCTTGTTGGTGGAGCACTCCTGGGGACGGTAATAATGGTCTTAAATCTCCTCCATTTGTACACAATCTGTCCGACTGTGGATCGGTGGAGTCCAAACAGCTTTCCAGTCTAATGAGCATCAGTTGATCTTCATCGAGAGACACTTATACACACATTTAATCATGTTACACAGGAAGGCATTTTGATTTTATTTAGCTTTAGTAGGTCAAAGTATAGGTTTTTCTAAATATGAAGCATTCAAAATACTGCATGTTCCTGATGTTTTCAAAGTCAACTTGAGGAACCCTTGCTTCTACACAGTATATGTTCTACAAAATGAGTGGAATTTAGTATCTTAGTATTTCTAAGGTGAATATTGGTTAATATTCTTCTGCCCAGCTCACCGATGCACTGATGTGTCACAACAAAGAATCATAAGAAATGTGAGAGTGCACTTCAAACGAAAGTGTTGTGTTTTGAATTATGTAACGAATTGTGCTTCGTATTAATGATCTGAGATGGTAAGAACGGTAATGGTCTCAGGTTGGTTTTAAGGTGATAAGCAGTGTTTTCAATTCAGGATCAATGAGTAGCTAGCCTGCGTCCTGTGTGTCTACCTACTAATCCACACGGCTCCATGGAGAAACTAAGCCGCTCACACAGAGCTCGGGACCTGCACTGATCCTCTGTCTCACTGTACTCAACCACACACTCAAAATACATACGTATACAGAAAGATCAGATCCTTCTAAATCCACACTACGTGGACGACAGAACTGGGACACTTAAAAACATTGCTTGTCCTGCCGTGTGAATATTGCACAAGCACACATTGGGATGGATGGATGCTACAACAACAAATTGTCTCTACTGTCCAGACTACGTTTTGGAACATTGGCTATTGAGTGCATTCAGGGACAAAGTGTTAGTGAGGTCGGGATGTTGGTTGATCACCACCCCAACTCATCCCCAACTCACCCAACGCATCCCAGCAGGACTGGATGGAGCACCATTATTCTAGAGAGCACAGTTCCACTGCTCCATAGGCCGGGTTTCACCCATGTGAGATCCAGTTGAGTCTGGGAAGAGGTTCACAGAGATCTCCAAGAGCACTTAGAAATCAGCTGTTCTACTGTCTAGAAAATAGTGTACAAGTGCAACAGCTGCCAACGTGGCCAAGTCAGGTCATCAGAGCAAGACCAAGAATAGACTGCAAGATGTGTAAAAAAAGTCTCCAACAGTCCTAAAATGTTGTTATGGCAATGCAGCTATCATCAGAAAGACACCGCACAAGTTTGTAAATCCTTGTTGTAGCCGGGCAAGACGACGCTTACAAAAGAGCTTTGATGTTCACTCAGGAAATATCTGTCGCTAGTTAGTACAGGTAAGAATCCAGATACGTCAGGCTTAGATGCTGCCAAAGCAAATGTCGACTTGGACCTTCATACCCACACAATTCAGTTTAATTATAATCCTTTAATATGTTAAGCGCTCATTAGAGAGATTGGTCTTCACTCTGCGTTTGAAGACAGCTAGTGACTCAGCTGACTCAGACTGACTCAGTTCATTCCACCACTTTGGTGCAGGACAGAAAAGATTCTGGATGCTAGTCAAACCACCTTTGGAGGCGCTGAAGATCGGCAGACTGATGGTCACATAGGAGTACCTGAAAATAATGAATTAAAATAATGTATTTTGTGATTTCTCAGCCTGTGCTTAGGTAACTGTGCTTAGAATTTATCAGTAACCAGTAAGCTGATTGGCTCTTTTTGTTCAAGGATGGTACTTTTTTTCAAAACCACCAAGCTGATTGGTTATTTCTGTCAAAAGGCGGGACCTATCTGTAACAAACAGTCTAATTGGCCCCTTTTGTTGAAGGGTGGGACTTCATCTGTTAACCGACTGCTGAGAAGCCGCAAGAGCCAATTAAAGAGCCGACCCCGACCTAGACAAAGTGGAACTAGACAAAGAGGACTTGTGGAACATGCTTTGGACAGTCGGATTTTGACTTTTGTCCTAATGCCTTCTCTCAGCGTTGTTCAAATGAAGATGAAATGAACATGTTTATGTTAAGACGCTTCCCCTCCACATGGCTGTAAATGTAAATGTGGATTCCAGTAATGAAAGCAGAGATTTGTGCTATTTTAGTAGAATGATTCTTTAATCAGCAAAGCTTTTCTTGGAGAAAGACATCAGCTTAAATCAGTGTCCCAAGGACAGTAGCACACTGTTCTTTCTGTTCAGCAGGTCACGTTTTAAAAATGAGCTAACCCCGGTCAGCTCAGACTGGGATTAAACAGTATTGTTATCACTAAATGGCTTTACAGTCTCAGACATTTGCTCTTCTCAATCCATCATGTGTGCTTCTGTTTGTAAATGCAAAGGCATGGCAACCTTCTAATTAGTGGTGCTGACAGACAGTAGGATTTATATTTAATGCATGCAGTGTGGTGTTTTTACGGGGTTATAACATGCGTTTTGCTTGTGTTTCATCCACACTGTCTGTTGTTATAGATACAGTGCCTGTCTCTGCCTGTGGGACACATGCCATGTGTTGACAACCCCTCATTCATCCTTGGCTCAAATGCAGACGTTCAAATGCATTAATCTGATTGTCTCACTAATGCTGCAGACAGATCTGTGGGTTTTGATGGTGGGCAAGAGGCACCACTAACCAATCAGCACCATGAAGACCAAAGAGATCTCCAAACTCAGGGACAAAGTTGTTGAGAAATGCAAGTCATGGTTGGTCAGACTTGAAGATTACTGTTCTCCAGAGGAAACCTTCCTTCGTTTGATCATGAGAGCATTAGTGAGGTCAGTTACTGATAAAGGATGATTAGATAACAATGCCCCTCAAACTTCTCCCAGGGGTGTTGGTTGGATCTCCAGCTAGAGCAGTCAGTTCCACTCCTCCATAGCCCAGGACTGTGAGGACTTTATCCCTCTGTCTTCTCATGTGGCTGCTCCAGAGTGTCTGTTATATTAGTCTGTTATGCTTTTCTGTGGAGATTCATGAAGCTGTGTCGTAGGGGTGGAGTGTTGATAGAGCGTCCAATAGCATCCCACGCATTTTCAATCAGGGATAGATCTGGAGATGAGACCGACCACAGCGTAGTATCTGTGTGTTCAAGACGAGATCTTGAGACGGCAGCTGTATGTGGACGAGCGTCGTCCTGTTGGAATAGAGTGTGTGTTCAGAAAAGGTTGCACCACTGGTTGCAGAACCTCATTAACGTAAAGTTGGAGGTGATCTGACATCGTATTATATTGTACCCACACCATGACACCAGGCCACCTTTTCAGTCGTGCTTTGCAATCGGTTGACTGTTTCTAGGTGCAGGTATTTTTTTGTTGAGTGTACAAGAACAGTCTGTAAATAACACCAGTCTTGATCAAACGATTCATCTTTCAGTGATAGAGTGTACGAGTATCTCTAAGTGTGAGTAGTGAATGAACAGTGTCTGTCCCTCTTTATACTGGTTCTGTTCAACTACTGGTTCTTTGAGTGTCACAGTACTCCAGCAGACATAAAACCGTTAATAATGGACGGTGCAGGGGCTTACAAAGCCATTCTTTGTAAAATTGATCTCTGCCGATGGGACTAACTGCAAGTTGACATTGCACACAGTGTTTTTTTCTCGTTATGGTTTGGTTGCTCCAGACTGATTTTGACCTTTGCTTTTTTTAGTTTGAAGAGGATATGTGGCAAAAGTCAGTGGGGCAGTTATTGTTGAGCAATGTGGCTAAAATCACGAGGACATAAACTTTTAACTACGTTAAAATTTCACCATCTTTATGAGACACAGGGCTCTGAATGCTCAGATGGGACCACAGAATATAGGAAAACATCCTAAAACTTGAAAATCCATGAGTGATTAATGTCACATGGTTAAAGATTACCCTCTGTCCCTTGGTCTAGGGTGTCCTCTAATGGTTGTACACTCTTTGACCAAAAATAAGACACCCATGAGACATGCCTGTAATGACAGCATGCAGTTTTGTCTCAGGGAAGTATGTAAATGATTACAGGTGTGGTCTGACTACATGCTGGGTCGTGGGACAAGAGGGAATAACAGTGCTTTCCCCCCTGCCCTATTGAAAGATCTCAGAGGCTACTTTTGGGTAGTGTACCTCTAGTACCTCTACCCTAGTGTACAACAGATTTAATTTATTGTAACTGAGTGAATTTCTGTTTGTTGGATGATGTGCATCTTTTTGGGTTTCTACGGGACATTCAGGCAGTGGGTGGACTACCGTAAGACCTCCACCTGCCGTCTCCTCCCAGACGTAATTATGCAGACCTTCTTATCAATATTTATGAGCCACTTCTCAGAGAGCCATCTGTCTCCTGCATACAAGATGCAGCTGACCCTTTTATAACGTGAGGTCATCCAGGAAATACAGTCAGTACTCAAGTGTCGCAGAAAGGCTGCCCAATACCCTGCAGCCTTTTCACAATGTTGCTGGCCAATCACAGCCGACCTGTGACTTGCTTGGACTCTTGAGATTTATCTTATCTCCTTCCTGCTTCAGCTCAGAGCACAGCAGAGAGCCCCGAGGTTGTGTTGCCGCCGGGCTGCAGTGTGTTCTGTCCTCGTGTGAAGGTCTTTCGGGCGTCCTCGGTTCATGGCTGAAGTGCATGGAATCCTGTGTTGCCTCAGAGGAAGGAAAGAAGAGAACCGATTCACTGAAACTTGCTCCAAAGTTTTCAGACCGTACATCAACAGGATTGCCTCCTCTCTCTCAGTCTGTCTGTCACATTCGTTCTGTTTCAAGGTTGGAACAGCTTCATAGAATGAGATTTACCTGCACAATGTCCAAGTTTGTGGACACTCCGTCTAATGAATGGATGTTCTAATACTTTTGGGATGAGTTGGGGATGAGGCAGGTGGTGATCATCCAACACGTTCCAGTTTGTGAACCTAGTTTTGGAGTGTTTGGAACATTTCCACCAACAAAAATAGGGTTCAGAACCTGAAAAGTTTGTGTGCAGCAGGAACCAAAGATTAGAAGGTTTTTTAGCTCGAACGGTTGTGGGTGTGTCTAGAAGCTCATACCATTCGTCTCATGTGTGGACGTCTTTCACATCTTCTTATCACCAAACGTCTGTAACAGAGCAAATTCTCGCAGGTAGTCTGTACGCGCTACCTTCTTCTCACTTCCGTTTACCGATGCTGTGCAGCGCCCCCTGCTGATGCCGTATTCTGTGACAGTTCCACTAAACTGGTGTATACACTTGATGGTTCACATGAAACCACCATGGTTCTTATAAGCCAGAACGGAACCAGGTCAAGAACCCGAGTTTTTTTGGTGGAAAATTGTGTCGTAAAATCCCTGTAGTTGCTCTTTAACTGGTAGAGAAGGTTTGAAGAACCCCGACTCTAATCAGTCACAGTTAAGTACAAGAAGACCCAGCTGTGTATCATGGTGTTTTAAACTGGAAATTGGAGTTACTTTCCGCTGCATGACTGTGTGTGGCTGCGTTCGCTACGTCCCCTGGGATTTTGGCCAATGTTTTTAAAGTTTGTCCGAGAAAGATGGCTTCGAAAGAATGCGTTTGGCATTTTGCGTACGGCAAACATGCAGCTCTCATTCAGCTTACAATACACACGCACCAACAACGGCATTCCAGATCTTTCCTTATCTTGTGTTTTCAGCATTTCCCCTAAGAATAGTCAGCCAATATCAGATCACTCTTGCATCAACAGCTCCTTTCCATTAATAACCAGCAGCGGTTTGAGCCTTAGGGAGAGGAGGTGCCGGGCTGTTTTGTGTGCTGTTGTTTTCATTGGCTTTCCTCTCGTTTTCCACTCATTGCCCAGAGTCATGCTGCAATCTGACAGATCCCTGTTGCCCTATGACCGCTTTTCCCCCAGTTGCTCATGTGTGTGTTGTGACCTCTGACCCAGGAAGCCGTTGAGGGGTACCAAGCGAACCAAGCGGAGTGCTTTCGGGGTCAGTGGAGCTCACTTCTGAGTAAAAATGCAGCTTTCAGGGAGGCTGACTGTGCAGAAATTCAGTGGAAGAGATGTCAGCTGGAGATGTGTCTTCATCCTGTGAGCATTTTCAAGGGTGTGAATGATAGCAGCGTTTAACGCTGCCCTGCGAAGGCCTCCTCTTTCATTACTGGGTTTTCTATCCTGTGGAGTAAGAGTGCAGACTGCCCTCAGGTGTGAATGTATACTCTCCAGGTTTGTTAAGGAAAGGAAGATTTGCAGGAAGTGAAGCCACACAGAGTTGTAGGAGGGCTACAGTTTTACGATGTGAGGATGGTCAGTGAAGAGGGCTCAAATAAACCCTAAATCCATCTGTCCATTTTTACCCAGTTTACCCAAGTGCCAACCCCAGCCCCATTATAGTACTCCCCCATCAGATGTGATGAGAAGAGTGTCACCAGTCTACCGCCTCGTCACTGGACAGCCAACGCACTTGGATGAAAGCTCCGGGTCCCCACCTCTGATACAATAACTAACAGCAGCCGTGTGATGTGCAGAGAGAGCACCATCTACCCACCCAGAGAGCAGGCCAAGAAGCATGACTCAGGATTTGAGCTCACATTGACCCCTGAAGCACTCTGAGCTTTTGTGCAGTTGTACATCGTTCTGACCACAGCAGCATCAGTGCGAGTTTCTGCTGAGCTATCAACCCGTTGACCGATTCTGCCGATTAACAGGTTAAACTGGCCGCCTTGTAACAAAATAAGGTCACTGTTGCACTGTGATCGTGACAGAGCAGGGGAGCATAGTCCACCACTAACTCCAAAGCCAGAACCAGTTTACCTTTCCACCCTTTCTGTGGTAAAACCCACGTTCCCACTGACAAGGAGAACTGAACTGGAGTGACGGTGAAAAACTGAGCTTCTATTACAGACAGCCTGAGCATGAAGCTAAAGACTGAGAGTGAAAATGTCACCCGAAATGCCTCTAACTGTTGTTAGTGTTTGTCTTGGTGTTTGTTCGGTGTGCTCTGACCTTTAGGCTTGATGGGATGTGAACCAAAGCAACGTTTGTTGTTTCTGCTGTGATTTTATGCACATTTCTTTGCGTTGGGGAGCGCCACAAATACAATAGATCAGTGGTCCCCAACCCCTCGGTCCGTGGAGCAAATGATACCCGGTCCGCACAATAAATCCCCCTACCCCCCACCCCCGGTCGTAGATTAGTTGTTTCGATGAGTCGAGTAACCGATAAAATTTTCAGTAGATTAATCAGTAGAAAACATCTTCTATATCCACATTAGGACCTGAAGTCCTTTTCCAACGTTACTGCAGCTGGGTCTCATTTAGGAAAGGGATAGTTTAGTGTCTTTGTCCCCTGAGAGCCTAGGGGCCGAACAAGGCTTGTTTATACCTGCTCATGAACGACACTGCGCCAGAAACCGCCTCTACATCACCAGCCCTCAACAATACAGACCCTTGAACTAAAAGTAGCAACTCAAAACAGTAAACTGCCCTCAGCTCCAGCCACCGAAGATGTCAACAGTGGCTTAGGTTCAGCACAAAACACAGCACAGCTCAGAGGACAGTTCTCCTGGCTGCATAATCGAGTTTGCTCATGTAAGCAGAGATGACAAATGGAGCCTGACCCTCCGACAGACAACGTTGAAAGGGGAAATCCTCGGCTTCTTTATCCCCTCCTGTTCTTTTTCATATGGCCACTCACTTACTGAGTGTTCCTGACATGATCACAGGAGCAGGTTGGACAGGCTGCTATTGTGGCTCCCCTGTCTGAAGTTACACAGAGGAAGAAAGCGTTCCCAGTCTGTGGGCTGAAGGTGCCCTGCAACAGACCTGAGAACAGCTCAGTGATCGTGTTTCTTTGGGTTCATGTTTAAAGAATGAGAGGGTGCATTTTTCACCTTTTCATTGGAGGCGTTTCGAGGCACACTGAGAGGTTT
This sequence comes from Acestrorhynchus altus, assembly GCA_034509495.1. Taxonomy (NCBI): domain Eukaryota; kingdom Metazoa; phylum Chordata; class Actinopteri; order Characiformes; family Acestrorhynchidae; genus Acestrorhynchus; species Acestrorhynchus altus. The sequence continues at coordinate 2,872,010 of CM067501.1, forward strand.
GTTGGAGAACCGAAACAGTAGGTGCTGTGTGTATCGCTCCGAAAAGACCTCAGTCTTTAGACGTTCCCAAAGTGTCGCTGTTTCAGGCTGCTAGACCTAAGGCTACCGACGTTGCACAACTGGAACGTGTATGTTCCTGTTCAGGTGCAGTCGATTGAATTCATTCATCAATCGTCCCAAAGCCAGCATTTGGTACATAGTGCAATCGACTGACCTGTTTATGTTGATTGTTAAAGATTAGTTTGGGGAAAGTGGGTCAGTGGAGTTTGTGGACTTTGTGTAGAGCTGTGGGTAAAGAAGCAGGGCAGCTGTGTCACATACCGAACCGGTCAACATAGTGTTCCTTGTTGGAGCCTGAATTGAAACTCAGAATCACTTGATACAGCTTGGAAAACAACAAACGTTGAATGAGTCGTTCACTCACGAGGGGTAAAGCCCTTTATTGAAAATTCCAGAGGTGCTTAAATTCCAGACATTCTTATTGCATGGCTTTTCTATGATGCACCATCAGTTGTGATTTCTGTGGACTTTCCTGTTTTCGGTGTAATTTCTCTTGACTTTGGCTCAGATATGAGTGTCTGTCCTTTTGGGACAACGATGTGCTCGGACGTTAGATGAGATTACTTGTTTGCAAAGACAAAGGGTTTTTAACTCAGTGCAGATAGAAGTTTAGGGTTCCTACATTCTGGGAATGGACATATTTCAATCAAATGTGATAGGGTACCTGCTGGTACCAGTTCCAGGAATGACAAATAACCATTATAACAATAATAAAGTAAAAACAGAAATTCTATATATTAATAAATATATTTATAAAATTCATGTGTACATTTCTGAAAATGGCCAAGATGCGTTTTTCTTAATGTACTGCTATTTATGAAAATATATTTTGAAATTAAACATTATGTATGAAATGTATCTCACATACCATATATTTGTTTTCTGTAAGATTCCCAGTTTGGGTAACAACACCATTAAGAGTCCTTGGCCAGGACTCCTAACACCACTCTGACCTCCTCTGTAATATGAGTGACCTTGTAAGTCACTCTGGATAAGAGTGTCAGATAAACACCATAAATGGAACACGTTCTGATACTCACTGTACTGGGCTGAGTGATGGTCTCTCACATTAGTGGTGTTAATAATCTCTGCTTTGACTACGTTTGAGTCAGATTTCCACACGGAACACATCAACCTTTCCACGTGTTTGTTTGAGTATGAACGATACACACTTCCTCGGGTGGAACCGATGTTGTGGGGATTCAGCTTTCAGGCTGCTTCCAAGTTCGCCACCGATTGATTAGATATGACACAGTCGTACAGACATAATTCAGCTGGAAGCCTTAAAAGCAGTGGCTTCGGTTCTTGCTCTTATTTCATGACTTCATTCCATTGTTTGAAGCATTAACACACCAGTCCAGCCTATTTTAACGGAGCAGTATTGGCTAATGGATCGGGACTCATCTTCATTGCATTTCCATTTGCACAAAATGCAAAGTCACCGTGATGCCAGACAAGCTCCCATCTCCAGGACAGTCAGTGCGTCAGCTATTAATGAGAAAATCAAATCACCGCTAATGCCCGTGTCCTCTCTGGGGGCCCATTTTAGACTGGTACTGGTCATTGTCTCATCGCTGACTCATCTGTGCGAAGTGAGTCCTACTGCTTCTGCTGCTGTAGATCAGATCGGCCTGTTGTTTGTTTAGCTGGTTTACACTGGGCAGATTCCTGTAGTTCACTCTGATCTCTGACACAAACCTCACGCTGTTCGATAAGCCCCGTGAAAGCTGTTTTCAGTGTCCAGAGCAGGACGGAGCAGAATGGTCAGCAGCAGCAGTGAGATACGGAGCGTTTCATACATAAGGCTCAGGGTTTAATAGTGCAGAGAGTTCAACTTCTTGAAAAAAGGAGAAGTGCAGGGAGGGCCGCTGTCACTGTAATCGCTGTAATGAGGCCTGTGGCTTGAAGCTAAGTGGAGCTGTCACATGGTTAGGGGTCGCTCAGTCTCCTTTATCCTTATCCCTGACCACCACACCTCTGCTTAGTCACATAACTGAGAATCTTAACCAGTGTGCCCATATCATTATCACCATGACGATGATCAAGTATTCAGTGAATTTGTTCAAAACTTTACCATTGAATTCATAAAGATCTTGTATTCAAAGGTCTATTTGGTCCACAGACGTTTAGCTCCACCCATTAAAACTGAAGTTCTTAGGAGCCCATTTGGTTATGATTGATGGTATTTGGGGACAGACATATATATCTGTATTAAAAACTGATATTTACATACTTCTAATTACACTAATCAGTGACAGACTGCTCCTTCCCAAGTGCAGGACCAATAACTTAAAAACTCCTTTGTCCCTCAGACTATACGGCTCCTCTCTGGGAGGGAGGACGGGTGACAGGAGGACAGAGGATGGGAAGGCGCAGTAAGCAGTAGCCTGACCACCACAACACAACCGGACTATGTGCAATAATAGTCAAATAAATGATATAAATATGCAAAAAATATAATATGAATATATAAACACAGTAATAAATTTTAATACCCCTCCTACTGGACCTTTCACTCGCCATAATATAGATTCTATATTCTCTATTATTTTATTATTATATTATTACCTTTGTCTCTGTTTGCACTGTAATGATGCAGCTGCTGGAATGTTAAACTCCCCGAGGGAGCGCTCCCAAAGGGATCAATAAAGTTCTAATTATCCGTCTGTCTGTCTGTCTATCAGTTACACTCTTTAAAATGAAATGTGCACTTGGTCAGTGTTCTTGAAGCACCACAGTGTCCACAAAATGCTCACAAAAGTTCAAATCTGTCGCAGGCTGATATGTAAACGATCACAGGTGTGGTGGGATTGGACACAAGAGGCTACTTTTGGGTAGTGTACCTCAGTGAGAGATCACTGACGGCTAGACACACCTCTGCGACACACTCAAAAGACATTTTGCCCAGTTGACTGACTTTGAAAGGACTGGGAGAATAATGTGGTCGATCTGACAAATTGCCCGCTATCTAGATCCGTCTGACCAAGCTGTCAGGAAGTTTTGGGAGCAGTGGTTACATGAGGGCACTTACGCACTGTGAAAAAAAACCTTTAGCAATGAATCCGGACTCTGTTTGGGATCAGACCGTTGTTGGTCTCTCCTGCTTCAGTGGAGAGACTGTCCCAACTGCTGGTGCGGTGATCTGGGAGCCATCGTGTACAGCTGTTTGTTGTCCCTAGAAGTGATACAAGGGACACTAACAGGTCAGCGATATGCGCAGGGATTCCATTTTCAGCAGGATAATGCTCCACACACAGCAAGGCTTTCCCGGGAATGTCTCCGCTAGAGTCACCACATTTATCGCCAATCAAGCACTTATGGGACCATCTGGGATTCCAGAACGAGAGAGAGAAATAAAGGAAGAAAAACATAAAGTCATGCCAACATGAATGGACCTCAAAGACAAATCTAAAATACAATAAAAGGTAGGATATAGGCTTTAAAATCAGGTTTTATTAATATCGGAAAAGGAAAATCATTTTGGGTGAAGGTTCAGTAGCTGGACTGTACAGTTCTGGTTCAGTGATCGTCAGGGAACAGTTTTCTGACTTTAAAAGTCTACTGACTATAGATCAGCGTATGAAGGAAGCCCTTGTGCCAGGCTGAAGGCAGCGTGTTTACATTAAAACCTGTCCGTCGGCCCCCGTAGCTGGAGCACTACATGACCACAGTGTGGAGAGTGAATGCAAGAAGCATGCGCCGCTCTCGTTAACTTCTCACAATATCTTTTATAACTCTCATAATTGCAGGCAAAGCTTCCAAACGTGGCCCCCGTCTGATGAGCTCATGGGAGTTCGTGGGCTGACCGGTTCCTCATGCAACCAAGTTTTATTAGCACTTCAGTTCGGCGGGGCTCAGATTTGGCTGTTCGAGTGGTCCTGAATTTCATGCCTGTGTAAAGAATCGTATAAAACAATAATACGTCCATAAAGTCGTGTTCACATATAGCAGATGACGACTGTGACGACCGCAGGCCAGTGAACAGGAGCTTAGCAGTGGAATCTTTTGGAGTTGAGAGGTTCTGTTCAACTCCAGCTTTATAGCAGAAGGAAAATACCTTCTTGACTTTTAATAGAAGTCATTTTGGAGCATTTCTATTGGTTTATTTGTTATGAATACCACCCCTACCCTTACCTTACCCCCTGCCTCCTCCACTGTTACACCAACCATCCTTCTAACCCGCCTTCCTCCTCTCCTGCTCGATGCTGGTCAACAGCACCGGAGGCGGTCGTTGTGAACCTGGGACTCGACCGATCCGGTTTGACAGTCATATTTATGATCCGCATCATAGTTTTATCAAGTTTTATGCCGAATGCCCTTCCTGACGTAACCCTCACCATCTATCCGGGTTTGGGACCGACACCAGAAATGCACTTTCAGTCATATTGTGCTGCTCTTGGTTTGTCTGGGATGTTCAAAATGTTCAGACATGAAATCCTTCAGGCGGTTTAATTTATACCATGATGGAAGAAGTTGTTTCCATTTTGGCCAGAAGTTTTCATTTCCGTGCATCTCTACACAACATATGACCAGACAGACAATAATGCCCTTTCTTTCTTCGATTATTAAACAAACGTATAATTCCAAACTCATCTCTGTTTCACTGAAGCTACTCTAAGATCTCAGCTTTTCGGAAAAATGACTGCTGATGAATCATGCTGACCGCAGCTGATGACTGCTACGTCTAAGGCAACCCGTGTGTTCGTGGAGGGATTTCACCAAACTGCTGGACTCTGGCCCTCGGTTCTCCATCCTTGGTGTATGAGCTGGTGAAGGATCTGTTCTAGGAAACTGAACATCTCTCCCCTTTGCGTATCCAAACTCCTGATCCGGCTCTAATGAAGGGATTAGCACTGTGGGGAGGGTCTGAGGGTGGATCTTTAGAGGATCAGACAGGCTTCAGACAGAGTCCAGCAATGATCCTAGTAGGAGAAAGAGACTCTGAAGAGCATTGGATACCAAACAGCGACGTTCTGCTTTTTCATATGTTGTTATTTGAAGAATGATTGAACGTCCACCGTCTGGCATGACGTTTATCTGATATTTTTCTTGTATTTGTCTTTCTACCTCCACACACACATACACACACACACACACACACACACACACACACATACACACACACACACACACACACACTGGGAGCTCAGTAGTCATAGATTAGACTGCATTATAGATATTAAACACACTATTAAACAGTAGTTTTAAGAAAAGTCTTTTCTAAACTAAATAAATGAGACCAGAATGTCTGATTATATAAATTATTACTAAAATGAAGTGATTTTACTGCAGCATTAATCAGCAGCTCATCTCATCTAAACTGTGGGGCTGTTTTATTAATACACTGATCTAATCAGTAAGAGACTCAGGTCAGATCAGAAACAAAATAACTCCATCCTTATTAATAACCATGATTTGACCTTCAGTTTCCAGGATTTTGGTGTCTCCTCATTAATCCAGGTAGGAGCCTGGTGGTTTGTGTGCCTGGCAGCTCTGCAGAAATGTCTTCAGACTGAACAGATTGGCCTTAAAGGACCTTGCGTGGAGTCCTGCTAGTGGAGCATCGCCCTGTCTTTGACCTCTTCGTGTTTATTAGTTGTGAACATAACTGTAATGTAACCCCCTTAATAGATTCACACACATCACCTCTTTATTGAGAAGACAGATTTGAGAGTGAAAACCCTGTGGACTGAGATTCAGGTTCTCTCTGGGGCACGTTCTAAAGGGGACAGGTCAGATATGATCCTGTTTCAAAGTCCAGTACTTCTGAATACCATGCGATTCTCAGCAGTGATGTGGAGCCACTTCTGTAGGTGTAACGTATCATAAACTCGTTAAAATCTGACCCCAGAACAGTTCTGCCACTTCCTGTTTGTTGTTACGCGAATCATAACGAGCCGGTCTTGTTTGTTGATGGCTCTGCTTTCCAGTCTTTCTTCCATACCTCCATGTCCTTGAAGATGGACTCTTGGAGCAAGTGGCTAAATAGCTGGGGTCTGATGTCATGGGTGCACAATAACAGCTCTGTGGGTCTGTGTACCGTTATTACTGTAGCCTCGGAGCTGGCAGTGCCAGGGACTGCAGCACTAGACTGCTCTACGGTTGGCAGTTAACACTAAAGCATCAACTTTACAGGAGATGATGGAAACTGTACCATGGAAGTCGATGTAAAAAGTCATTCTAGCCTTTCTGTTCATTAGTTTACCATGAAATGTATTTGTAACACCGTTTAAAGAACATAAATGGAGATTATATTGATACAACCTGTACATACATAAATAAAAATACAGTATTTTAATAATATTGCAAATATTTTCAAATTATAAATCATATTTGAACAATTTCCGCTCAGACGTAATCAATCAGCCCTCTGGAGCTATAAGGCTGCTGTAGATCAGTAATGACAGATGTGCAAACCATCCTCTAGGCATTTAGCAGTCACACGTATCCAGAGCGACCTACGACAGTGCTTTGCTGTTCACTCAGAGAGTATCCTTAGCTAGTAGACGAGGCTAGAATCCAGAGGTTCCTCACGTTTAGATCCAGTCAAAAACAAATGTCTGCTTGGGGACGATCAAGATTCAGAACAAGTCTTTATGGAGTTAAATACTCCTGAAACAGATGGTCTTCAGTCTGGGTGTGAAGACAGTGAGGGACCCCCAGGGGAAGTTCGTTCCACCAGAAGAGAGTCTGGATGCATGTTTTCCTTGCGTTTTGAGTGATGGTGGGTGAAGCCGTGCTGTACTTGAAGCTCGAAGGGCTCTTGGTACAGCTGGAGTTTAGAACCAGCCATCTGTACTCTCAAAAGTGCAAAATCCTTGAACTTAACGTGCTTCAAGGAACCGTCAAAAATTTCTTACAGGTTCCTTGAAGCACCATAAGTGCTTAAGGTTCCTCTGAAGTTCCTCTGAAGATCTTTAAGGATTCTTCATTCTGAATTTTGTTCTTTTCCCGTATTCATTGCTGTTGGATGCTTTACACATGCAGATTGTGTTCTGTTGATTGGTTTACATCAGCCAATGAATGAAACATCAGAGAATGTACTTGAGGATGACCGGTGGTAGGGCTATTAGACACAGACACAGTGTGCTCTGGTAGGAAACGGATGAGTAAAAACAAACAGAAAAAACCAGTTCACGAAAAGCAGGGTGTGCCTGTGTACCCAGTGAATGAGCTGACGTCCCCCCTCACTCTCTGAACAGAGGACGCTCTGTACTGGTGAACTGGTTAGAGTGAGCTGTGCAGCAGAATGGACACGAGTGTTATAACACGATACTACACGTGCACTGCAGCTGCGCCGCAGTGAGTCGTACGTCTGTGCAGAAGCCTTATATGTCTGCCTTTGTCATTTTTTACTTTTGTTGCATGACGTGGACAATATGAATAATATACAAATGATCATTTTATCAATCAGTGTTAGAAATGAACACATGCGCCTCTTGAAACACAAGCAAATGAGCTTAAAAAACAACAAAAAATGACCCTCACACAACATCAAGCATGTCTTTGCCCAAAATGAGCATCTTCAGTAGAGCTGCATGATATTGGAAAAAAATATTTGTAATAAATGTAATAATAATTAGTTGTTCTGTGTTATGTACTGTTATATTACAAGATACAGGAAGTTCACCAGCTTTAGGGCCCTTTGATTTGTGCAAACAGTTAACAAGAAGAATAATGTGTTGCATTAAATATGTTTTGCAAAATAAAAAAGAATTAGGGAAAAAAATAACAGAACTTTGGAGAAAAATTGAATTTGGGAGAAATGACACATCAAAAGGTGTTGCGATATTTTGTTGTTTTGTGTTATAATATTGTGATATTAAAAGATACAGGAAATACACCACGTTTAGGGCCCTATGATTTAAATTATGACATTTAATTATGGATTTTTATGGAATTATGGTGGAAACAACTAAAGAATGCAAATGCAAAAGAAAAACTAAAACAGAATTAGGGAAAATATATATAAATATAATATATTTTGGGGAAAAAATAAATGGAATTTAGGAGGAAAAAATATAACAAAGAAATACGTTACGTTGCACATCTTACTGCATGTCCTGCGATGTGAATATGGCGTCTGCGCACACTGGGATAACGGTGCTGAAACGAGACTGAGTCAGACACATTCATGCATGTGCACAAATCCAGCTGCTCATGTACGGCGTGCCCTACATTACTGCTCACGTGGCTGCTGTATACAGTCACACCCACTTTCAGTACAAACAGCTGATGTAATAGTCCCAGCTTGCCTCTGGGCATGATTTACACATATAAAGCTCGTGGCAATGGATTAAAACATGCTCTGTATATCAGAGATGCTATCTGCCCTTTTCAGAGCGCAGTGTTTCATGCAGTAATGTGTTGTGTACAGTCCTGCCACTTTCTTGGCACACTGCAAGCTAGGCTTTGCCCTGCCCCACACCTGCATTCCTGCAGTCCTCAGAATGTCGGCATATCAGATGAACTTGATCAGGCCAAACATGGTGTGTGTTGTTTCTTTTCGTTAGGGAAGCTCTCACACGTCTAACGGGACTCCTTCCTTCTCTCTTTCTCTGTAGGATTCGTCCACAGCTGGCAAAAGAGAAAATTGAAGGATGCCACATTTGCACATTCGTCACCCCCGGAGAACCCCAAGTGGTTCTAGGGAAGGACAAGGCCTTCACGTATGATTATGTGTTCGACATGGACTCTCAGCAGGACGCAATCTATGGCAACTGCACCGAGAAGCTCATCGAGGGCTGCTTCGAAGGCTACAATGCCACCATCTTTGCTTACGGGCAGGTAAAGTTGCCAGGAGCTGTCTGATCCAAACGCTCTTCCTCCGCCAGGCTCAAAATGCTTAAACCCACATAAACATTGAGTTGGGTAAGTGCTAAAGATTTAAGATGCTGCATTACCGCGGAGATTACAATGCAAGGTCGGTCCCCCCCCCCCCTTTATTATTGTGCTTTGAGAACAGCAGTCTTGCACAATAGAACAAAAAGGTGCTCACAGCTGCACTTGTCTCTGCGGAGCGCTTTTCATATCAGCCACGAGGAAAAGCAAACAAGCCGTAAAACCTCAGTCAACACTGCAACGGCCGACGTGTTTCAACAAGGAGCCTGTGGGGGGGTTTATTGGCCTGATAAATTAACCAAACGGGCTGTTCCTCCGCAGTCACATGTGCACTGTCTATCTATCTATCTGTCAGATAGCCTTGTCTGTTTCTCTTTCAAAGCACAATTACAGAACCACCCAAGAATTCCTCAGGAGGCAGACCTCTCTGCTCTCTCCTCACTCCTCAACACCGCACTCCGATTCTGTGCTCTCCCAGCTCCTCTCCCACTCTCCGGCTCTTTCAGGGGCTGCCATGTGGAGTAGGAGGTGCATGACGTGCGAATTTGGGCCCAGCGTTGCATTCCTCTTTTGGTGGCTATGACAACAGAGACCCCCGAGCCCCCTTTTGTCTGCTTGGTTACTCCACTCCATCGCTGTAGACAAAGGAAAGCCTCCCACCTTCTTCTTTATAAAACAAATCAAATTCTAGCTCTGTCAGTCACGTTCTACCCAGCAGAGAGGTGTGAGCACACACTGGGCTCCAGGTTCCGCGAGCTAGCAAAGAGCCTGTTTTCCGTGTCTTTAATTCAAAGCACTTAATAAATCTTAAACTGATACGTTAACTAAGCTCCCTGGACAAACAATATCACAGCGTCCCGCAGACTCCTGCGGAGGGGGTTGCACGAAGGCGATGATGATGTAAACACCTGCAGGGTGTGTGGTGGGATTGGTAGATTGAGAAGCAGTGGAACGGCGCTTAGTGTCTTATGTGAAAAAGGGGTCACGAAGCAGGTGTTAATGACGGGCTGGCAGGAGTGATTGTATTTGGCGTGTGGTCAAATACCGAAACTGACCGAAGGCCTGTTGCCTGCCACTCTGCTCCATATGTTGATGGTCTGCAGTTGATTGTGAAGAACCTGTGATGGCTTCTAGAACCAATTCCTACATGGACGCAAAGCCATTTTTATTCACAAGCCGTGAAACCCGGCGTCAGTTTCGTCCTTCAGATTTGTGTTTCTGCACTGTACGCGTTGTTGGTCAGAGTTTTGTGTTGTTAAATCAACGTGGCGGTGTTGGTCACCTCCTCTCTTTCACTCTCTTACAGACCGGCTCTGGGAAAACGTACACCATGGGAACAGGGTTTGACGTGAGCATCAATGAGGATGAACAAGGAATCATTCCACGGGCCGTCAGCCATCTCTTCAGGGGCATCGAAGAGAGGCGCCAGGCTGCCATTGAGCAAGGCCAGCCTGTACCTGAGTTTAAGATCAATGCCCAGTTCTTAGAGGTGAGAACATCCTCCTCAGAGAGCCAGAGAGCAGCACTGACACGGTGGTGATGTGTTAGTGCTGCTGCGTTTAAACCCCTCAGCGATGCTGCTGGACTGAGAACAGTCCACCAACTAGACATGTCCAACCTTCAGTGTCCTGTGTGTACTGATGAAGGTGGAGCAACTAGGTAGAATAGAGTGGACAGTGAGTGGACACAGTGTTGAAACACTCCAGCAGCACTGCTGTGTCTGATCCACTCGTACCAAAACAACACACACTAACACACCACCACCATGTCAGTGTGACTGCAGTGCTGAGAATGACCCACCACCCACATCATAGCTGCTCTGTGGTGGTCCTGTGGGGTCCTGATCATTGAAGATCAGGGTGAAAGGAGGAGAATGAAGTCTGCAGAGAAACAGATGAACTGCAGTCTGGAATTATAGAACCACAAAGTTCTCCTGTGTGGTCAGAGACGTTAAGAGGGTGTTAAAGGTTAAAGATTTGGGTCAAACCTGGTCCATTCAGCACAGAGCTTGCGTGACTTCAATCTCAGAAGCAAGAACAGCAGTGCTGTGGAGGACTCCAGCTACAGATGATTGACAGTGGTGTTATTTCTGGCCTGGTTGCAAGCGAGACAGTGCACTTATCTCTCAGTATCAGCACTTAGCTTTAAATTTAACCCCCAGATAGTGCTGCACAGCAGCTGCTGGCCCAGCATGTGAAGACTGATGTTGACACGTAGTTACAGATTGCATTGTTATCTTGGCTCTGGGAGATGAAGAGACATTGCATTGCAGCAGATGAAGCTGTCCTCTTGAGATGTCTCTCCGGGTCCGAATGTCTTCGTTTCTCCACTTTTGTGTAGAGCTACAAGGTCACCGAGGCTCAGTTAAATAAAGGTGAATGTAATGTTATTGACTTTGAAAGCTTTTTAACTTCCTGTTCTTTGTGTTACAGTTATACAACGAAGAGGTTCTGGACCTGTTTGACACGACACGGGATGTAGAAGCCAGGAAGCAGAAATCTAACATTAAGATCCACGAGGATGCCACGGGAGGGATTTACACAGTGGGAGTCACAACACGTACAGTCACTTCAGAGGCTGAGGTTAGGATTAGTGGGATGATGTAATCTGGACTTTTGCTCAGGCACCTGTGTGTACTGGGTTAGTGTGATTATATAGGAAATAAATACATGTATGTAATATTTGTAGGACGTGTGTATGTGTGTCTCCAAGCCTGTGTAAGCACTAGCTTTGCGTTTCTGCATGAGTTCCTCCAGTGCTGCGATGTCCTCGAAGTAACGTCTTGGTCTCTGTTGTCACAGATGATGCAGTGCCTGAAGCTGGGTGCCCTGTCCCGCACTACAGCCAGCACTCAGATGAACGTCCAAAGCTCACGCTCGCATGCCATCTTCACCATCCACCTGTGCCAAGTCAGGGTCTGCGCCTCCAATGATGTAGGTAGAACCACTGACACCTTCGAGCCAGTCCTCCCACTTCAGGGACTGACCATTTCTCCTGCTCTCTATCCGAGAACAGGACATTAAACAGTCCCCTCACAGACGACAGAAGAGATTTGCTGTTTGCAACACTAGAGCCCAGACAGTGTCTGATAAGATCTCAGATAGTGACAGCTGTTCATAATATTGCTCATTGTGCTTCAGAATCATTTAAAATTTTATATATTTAAACACATCAAAACCAGTCATTTGGAATTAATTATTGTAGATATTCTACGCAAGGGTTTCTCAACCTGTGGGCCGAGGACCACCAGTGGACCTTTAAACACTTTCTAAAGGTCCACAGCTCCACCCTCAGGGGGAACAGTGGTCCATAATGGGCTGCTAATGTTACTTTAAATCAAACGTCTAGTCAGTCGTGTTCAAACTATAAACATTATATGAGCATGAATAGAAATGCACAAATAATAACACTGCAGAAATAAGCGAAGGCAAATTAAACATTAGAGTTGGTGACAAGGCAGTGGCGGGTGTCTGATGCAGTCGGTCAGAGATCCAGAGATGAAAACGTTTCTTAAATGGAGGATAAAAACGATTACACTTCTTTAGACAAAGCAGGAAAATCATCTGCAAGTACAACCCAGACTTCAGGTAGACTGATTGTTGACATTGGGACTGACGTAGACGGAGCTTTAAGATCGAGTTGACGGAGAAGAATTTGAAGTTGCTGTTTAATCCCTAACTCTGACGATTTCAGTATCAGCAACTGAGAAATCATTTTTGAGCTTTGTGTTCTTGTGGGTCATCATGCGTTCTAGTTAAGTGGGCCATTCGGTAGAAAAGGAACCCTTGTTGTACAATAGGGCTACACGATATGACCAAAAACGTCATATATTGATTTATAATGTTAAAGTATTGAACTGTAACCAAAACACGGTGTGCTGTACATTTAAATATTTAATAGTGTCACCAGATCATTTCCACCGAACGACCCACTTTTCTTTGTAGGAGTTAAACGTAAGGGGTGTAATATTGCACTATGTCCATCTTGTGCAAAAGTATATGGATATTTGCAGGGATAGGCAACCATGATCCTGGAGTGCCAGCTTACTGCACGAGGGTTGCCTACCCCTGTACTACAGTGGGACACCTTTACCTGGATTGATGAATACTGTACCCGTTTGTACCCGTTTGAAATCTGTCTTTCTGTGGTTCTGTAATGTAATTCCAGTATTTCTTCCTTGTCACGTCCTTCTTTAGAACAACGAGACAGACAATAGACTGGCCAACGGCACTTCTGAGATGAACGAATTTGAAACCCTCACTGCCAAGTTTCACTTTGTAGACTTGGCTGGTTCCGAGCGGCTGAAGAGAACAGGGGCGACGGGGGACAGGGCTAAAGAGGGCATCTCCATCAACTGTGGACTGGTAGGCTTCTGATAAGGGCTGTGGTGTCACAATGCAAACCTGAAAGACGAGCAAGACTTTTATGTTATACACAGATCAACCTTCTACATTCACTGTCCACTCTATCAGCTCCACTGACCACCCAGGAGCACTTTGTAGATCAATATATAATAGATCTACAAACTATAATAGATCTAGATAATAGAGTGGACAGTGAGTGGACACAGTGTGTCATCATATACTAACAATGCAAATCCACCTGATTTGATGACCCTGCTGGAAAAGCAGCATCTAGTGGAGATCAGAGGAACTGCAACACATACCATTTACACGAGCCTGATACAGAAGTCATTTATATTTTGTTGTGTGTATATTTTTGGAAGCTTGCTTTAGGGAACGTCATCAGTGCTTTGGGAGACAAGAGCAAGCGCTCCACACATGTGCCTTACCGGGATTCCAAGCTCACACGCCTTCTGCAGGACTCCTTGGGAGGGAACAGGTCTGCATCCTTTGACTGTTTATCCATTCAAAGCTTTATAGTGTCTTTATGCAGTGTGTGAGCTCATAACACACATGGCCACTGCTGCTGTTTCAGCTGACCCTTGACTGTTTGTCCACACGCTAAAGAAGCTGTGTGTCAAGACATGTCTTGATCAGCAATATTTGAGACAAGGAAAATAGTGCTTTAATGAGTTTTCCATTTCTATAGGGCTTTGAGATTGTTTCTCTCTCCTTCTTTCTCCCGGTTTCTCTTCATCTATCAAACTTCAGTCAGACAGTGATGATCGCTTGCATCAGCCCCTCGGACCGGGACTTCATGGAGACCTTGAACACTCTGAAGTACGCTAACCGGGCTCGCAACATCAAGAACAAAGTGATGGTGAACCAGGACCGGGCCAGCCAGCAGATCAGTGCCCTGAGGACTGAGATAGCTCGGCTGCAAATGGAGCTCATGGAGTACAGGACGGTGAGAGAGGTGGAACGACAAGCGCTGTCAGATCAGATCAGTGGAGCTAGAATACAAAGAATGCACATTAGAGGCTCATCGAGGTTCTAAACCTGTACTATAAGCACCTAAACTTCAAGAACCTACATACCTGCGTGTTTACTCACATGAAGTTGTTGAATAACCTATAACTAACAGTTGACTAATGGCTGCTGAATAAAACAATAAAATTACAGGTGGAGGTTTATGTGGGTTATTAAGTGGGTTTCTTTGGTGTAACAGTAGAGGAGGTAGGCGATAGGACGAGGTGGAGGCAGACGATCCGCTGTGGTGACCCCTAAAGGGAGCAACCGAAAGAAGAAGTGTGTCTAAGTGGATTCTTGCTTTAGTGTTGCCAGGTGGTTTCTATAGAGTTGATCTGGTATCAGGTGGTATTTTTGGTGTTACTTGGTGGTCCATAAAATGTTATTACTCAATTAAAGCAAAGAAAAAAATGAACTAAACTAGTTAAACTAAAAAATTAACAGCGAAGAACACAAACGGATAGATCCTGGACCAAAACAAGCCTGGCTGGAAGCCCTGATGGTCAGGCTGAAGCTCTCTTAGTTTGGACGCATAATGAGAAGAACCACTGGAAAAGACCATCATGCTTGGAAGAGTTGAAGGTAAAAGAGGAAGAGGACGGCCAGCTACTAGATGGATGGATACAGTTTAAGGAATAATGAACCAGCCATTCAGATGTTTGAAGAACCAAAGAGAAGATAGGACATTCTGGAGGAGCACTTTCCATATGGTCACCAGGAGTTGGAGTCAACTTCACGGCAGTGAATAATAACAATGCAGTATGCCATGGTATTATAGATGCTTGCTATGGAGTTCCTGAGTGGTTGCTATAGAATTTGTAGATGGTTGCTGTGCCTCGCTACCAAATACTACAGCACATGCATAAGTCAGCTACAGTGTGCAGAAGATGATAAGATCTTAATGCAAACATCCAGAAGATTCAGTGGGTTCCGTTCTGAAATGTCACCATCCTGTGTTGTGTGTGTGGACAGGGTAAGCGTATGGTCGGGGAAGATGGTTTGGAGAGTATAAACGACATGGTCCACGAGAACTCCATGCTGCAGACGGAGAACAATAACCTGCGTGTACGAGTCAAGGCCATGCAGGAGACCATCGATGCTCAAAGAGCTCGGCTCACCCAGCTGCTGAGCGACCAGGCCAACCAGGTCCTCGCAAGAGCAGGTATCCTCTTCACCTCAAATACACATGTCCAGATGTCCAGATACCCCTTCTCGTGGACGTTAAGTTGCATTGAGAGCATGTCTAATGCTTGTCTAATCCTTGTAGAGAAGTGCTGCCAATAGAATAGGACTGCTTAGAGCAGATTAACATAAACTAGAGGGGTGTAAAGTGGGAGTGTGTTCTCTGTAATGATGATGGATTGGATGCCCCATCCTAATCTTTTGGGATTCTGACCTCACTGATGCTTTGGTCAGCAATCCTCACATCCATCCTCACAGCAATGCTCCGAAATCAAGTGGAATCAATGCTCTTCTGGATATTTGGGGTCTCAGCCTCAGCTGTTTTACGGGTCGTTCGTTTATTGTTGATATTGTAATACAAACACAAACCTTTAGATTATTGGACGTATTTTCACGTCTGTGGTGTTTCATCTTCTGTCTCATGCGGTGATGAACACTGGAGACGTTGTGCAGAACAGCATTGTGTTCTGTGTCCTGTTAACCGGTTTGATTATGCTTAATTACATACACATTACAGGATCATCCTGCACGAGGTGTAAGCGGTTATTTGTGAGGATTAGACTTTACTAAGCTAATTACATCCTGATGTTTGGTGGTTCAAAGTGGATTTCTGTGTTGTTCTGCAGGTGAAGGGAATGAGGAGATTGGTAATATGATCCAGAACTACATCAAAGAGATCGAGGAGCTCAGGTAGGGTACAGTGATACCTTCTCATTGCTGTGTGGGCCTTCAAACATGACTAAAAGTTGAATGGTGATGGTAGCTCTCTCGTGCACTCTTCTGCATGCGTATGCGCACACCGGTTTGTATATATGTACACAGCAGACCCTGTGACGTGTTGGTGTGTTTCTGTGCACCAGGGCCAAGCTCCTGGAGAGCGAGGCTGTGAACGAGAACCTGCGGAAGAGCCTCTCTCGTGCCTCCACGCGCTCCTCACTGTACGGCGGACCCACGTCTTTCTCCCCTGCTCTTATTGCCCCAGAGAACGGGGCCTCCGACATCATTGAGATCGCCAAGAAGGACCTGGAGAAGCTGAAGAAGAAAGAGAAGAAGAAAAAGAAGAGGTAAGCTCATCAAACACCTACAGTGCTGTGGGGTAAGAGCAGCGCGATGGGATTTCCGCAGTCGGTAGGGCGAGGGGAGCGTGTCTGGGTATGTTTTGGGTAATTACCCACCGGCTCTGTGCCCTGCCCATCTACTGTTTGGGCTCCGCGCATACCTCCTAGAGTTTCTCTTTACTATGCTTCATTACTGAGAATGACAGCTATGATTATAACCACAGACCAGCTCATTTTCCCCCAGGAAAGAACTTGGCAAGTCCTACAAAGTTTACGCACGGGTTGGGTTGTCCTATGGTTTTTTAAAGTTTAAACTGTGGTTTCAGACACACAGTAATCTGAATACAGGCTGAATTATCCTGAATATTTATGATCTGAGAACAGCAAGTTCTCACATATTTACCGAAGGAATCATCGAAATAGATCCTTTGTTAGTTTTGCACTATTTAGGGAGAGACTATTGAGTTTCTATGTAGTGTGAAAAGAGAGGAATCCAGGCACTTCCTCGTCAGCAGCGGTCGCACAAACAAACGTGAGCGTTCACGGAACAATCCTCAATCATTTCCCTTAATAAACATAATCTGATTAATAAACAAACATTACAGGAAAACATCATAACTGTCACTTCTTTAGTGGCTATATATAAGCGAACGCCGGCTCCGTTCGTTCCACTGCGATGCGTAGTAACGAGACTCACAGTTGCATTCTGGTCCATGCTGTAGTGAGCTATGACGTTTACTATAAATTACCAGTGAATTGTGGGAGATTATTGTTCCCTCGTAACTAGTAACGATTCGAACACCGGGACCCTAACATGTAAATAGGGATCCATTTCGGTCACAGCCTATGTTTCACTGCCTGTTACTGGGATGGGAACTATTTGGTTCCACAAAACTGGCAGATACTTGAATCAAGACCAACAGCATATCACTGACGACATTTCAAAACCTCGTATCTCCATTCATTCATTCATTTATAGAATAGGTATGGTATTGTATTCCTAGTTTTACTGCATTCATTCACACTGTTTTTTTTTTTTTCCCTTTTTTTCACAATTTTGTTACAGCAGCAGTTTTATGAACCTATAAGAGCCCATATCTGCATTATTTTATGAAAAATAACTGAATAAATTACTGCTGATTCACATTTTATTATTATTATCGTGGTAGAGGTCACTTGACTTCCTTTGTAAATTCCAATGTAACATCACAGGACTCACTTCATAACTCGCATTTCATCATGTTGTTGTAGAAATGTGCTCAAAACTGGTTAGATGTAATATATGTAATATATGACATTTAATTAAAGTGTTTGAACGATTAAAAACACAAAAATACACATCAAATACAGTCAAACTGCCCTGTAACACATGTAGAATGTTCAGAATGTGTCACTTAGAGACATTAAAGTGAAAGGAAGGAGTCTGGGAGACACTTAGGGGTTAAAGCACTTCTGATGAAGATAATCAGTCAAGGCCTTTTCACTCACCTGCTGTTCTTTACTGTTACCCTCTCACCCGCACTCACAATGAAGACTGCAACAGATGGCAGAATGTGCCCATGAGGACCCTGAGAATGACAGGTTTGACCTAATCGCTCCGTCGTCCTGCCTTTGACACACTAATCCCACTCTTAGATACGCAGGTA
This sequence comes from Acestrorhynchus altus, assembly GCA_034509495.1. Lineage (NCBI taxonomy): Eukaryota > Metazoa > Chordata > Actinopteri > Characiformes > Acestrorhynchidae > Acestrorhynchus > Acestrorhynchus altus. The sequence continues at coordinate 2,890,169 of CM067501.1, forward strand.
GCTGCCATCCCTGGCGGAAAAGCTTCTCCTCATCTATTCTTCTCTTACATTCTCGATTCAATGATTCTTCTGTACCTGAAGAAAAAGGCTCCAGGATATATGTAATCATCCTGTATGTGCAGTCGAAGGTGCTGTAGATCACGTTTAAAGGTGTCGGGACGTCACAGTACACATTTTTACTAAATCTCAAAAAGTTCTACTGTGAAAAACTTCATTTGAACCTTTAATAGTTTACTTTTGATCAGTATGGACTGGTTTCTGTGTAGCATCATCACAGAGACGCAGCGCAACCAGGGGGCAGAAGGCAACCCAAGAGAGCAGCAGTTATGAGACGTTGCTGTGCAGTAGAACTTTTCAAATATCCAAAAATCAGAAGATTATGAATGCAGACCTGAGAAGACATGTATTGAGGTAGTCGGCGTGGGCCAAGCTACCGAGGCTACCAAGGTCTGTTCCAGACCTAACAAGCTGTCCGGTGTCTCAGGTCATGTACAGTTTAAGCTACAGTAGCTGCACAGTGTAGCTGTGACAGGTATTTCCTAGGGTTACCAGCTTTTCCACAAACTGGAACTGGACACCATCACCTGCCCAGCCATACTTTTCATACCTGATCTATTATATTATACTTACTATAAACGGATAAATGACATACTGATAACCGGACTATCCAGACTGGAAGCTGCCCTAAAGGTTTGTCTACTGATCTCAAAAGAAATAAGTTTGTGGTTTAACCCCCCAAGCTAAAGATCACACTGTCCCAGCACTGAAAGCTTTTCACGTAGAAGGGAAGAAAAGGCTCTCAGATGTGAAGCTTAAACGTACGTACGTCTGAATAATCGTACGCGAGTCTGTATCATCTTTCTTTCCTTCTAACGGGATGAAAATCAAAGGACCTTTCAACAGGTCATTGCAGCTTTATGATCAATATGTTAAACATTTATTACAGCACTCTCTCTTGACTGGATGTTTAACCCTAACACTTTTGCCCCTGGCTGTCAATCAGAAATCCACAATCTCAGATTATTACAGTGTTTAAGTTTGAGTTATATTATATATAAGTTATATAAGATCAGTCATGAAAGTAAGAAAAGTGATGCTAGTAATTAAAGTAATATAAATTCATTTTCCCCCAAAATAAGCATTAATGAAGTTAAGGATCCCATGCTTTACACACTGTTTTAGATGTTAATCAGACACCATCACCCAGTAAATGACTGAGCTGTATTGTGGAATTAGTGCACTTTAACCCATGAAAACAGAACAAGAGAGCAGATGACCAGGAACATCTAACAGGAACATCACGCTAACACATTCATTAACGTCAGATAGACAGTGAACTGAAATGCTTGGGAGTGATTTTGGTGATCAATGCACTAACCACCTTCCTTTATTGACCAAGATCAAGGCTGTGATTTAATCAGCACGGCTGAAGTGATGGGATTTGGTTTCCTGCCGTTTTTACTCTGTTCTTATCTCACAGTGTCATCAAAGAAGAAGGCCCTGACAACGACCAGCCATCAGACAGAACCAGCGAGGAGGCAGAAGCGGTATGTCTCTGTCAAAGTCGTTGTTCATATGAATCGTTTTTATCTGTAAGGTGGTTTACACTGTACACCAGGGGTTCACAGGCTCTGAGTTATGATTGAAAGGGCCACGTCTGACCCACTCCACCTGTATGGACTTCAGCCTCACAGGTTGAGGAGCCCTGCTGTAGACGATCTTTAATTTAAAGACAACAAGCAGTGATCTACTCTTTAATATTGTACTGACGTTGATGTTACTGTCCACCTGTGCTGGATGCTGTAGGATGGAAGTGACCACGAGGAGGGAGATGATGGCGAGGGAGAGGCGGAAGAGGATGAAATGGAGGCAGATGACAGCTCAGATGAGTCTGACTCCGAGCTGGAAGAGAAAGGTAAGCTCTTTAGGTCACGTTTGAGCTCGATTATTTACAAATAACCAGACAGTGCGAGAACCATGTCGATCATCTGTTTGTGTCTGTTCAGCGGAGGACTTCCAGGCCGACCTGGCCAACATCACATGCGAGATTGCCATCAAGCAGAAGCTGATTGATGAGCTGGAGAACAGTCAGCGGCGTCTACACACACTAAAGCAGCAGTACGAGCAGAAACTCATGATGCTGCAGAGCAAGATCCGAGACACACAGCTGGAGAGGGACCGCGTGCTGCACAATATGGGTACGCTGTTCTCTCTGAAACACACCGCGAGATCTCAGGTGTGGCCTGTGTGGGATATACAGCACAGGAAGGCTGTTGATTGGTCACTGAGAGAGATTGCTGCCCTGAGGAGGACAACAATCAATCAATCAGCAATCAGATCACCTGTTTCACCTAAATTTCGCACATCTGACGTCATATCTGCCAAAGAATCAGTGTTTAAGATACACTTCTGTGATGTGTAAACAGTGTGAAAAGGTCTCGAGATGTTCTCCATCTTAGCTCTTGGAATTAGCCGTTCCGCCTTACAAGAACTTGCTGAACTAATTTAACTGCAGCTCTAATTTAAGGTGGAATTTCAGCTTCATGGTGCAAGATTAGCAAACCTTAGTGGATGTAGTGGAGAAGAGGAAGAGCTCAGAGCAGGTTTATGGGTGTAGTGAAGGTGGACATGGAGATGGTTAGTGTAACAGTAGAGGAGGGAGGGGATAAGGCAAGATGGAGGCAGATGATCCGCTGTTGCGACCCCTAAAGAAGAAGAAGAAGTATATATATATTGAACATTGATAAATGCTAATTCTGATGTTTATCTTTAGTGTAAAATGTTTCTGCATAAACCTGAACTTTTTAAATAAAACGAGTCAAAATATTACACTCTGCCTCAAAAAATCTCAGTATTAGAAAGAGCAGGTCTAATGTCCATCACATTATTGAACCAAATGATCATTAAAATGTGGAAACAGTTCAATGAACAGCTTCAATACAAACTAATGAATGAAAACAAAATGTTTGAACTTCTTTCACTTGTTTGCTTATGGCTCCACCTAGTGGTCACCATGAGAGTGGCTTGAATTTACAAAGCAGTACAAGCACAATGTTTACTGACGTTTGGCCAGTAGTTCAGTTAGTTCGGTCAGCAGTGTATTTTCATACTTTGTGTAGTTTAGCCAGATTGGCGTTTCCCTTTGAGAGGTGATCCTGAAGGTGGTCTGTGCCTGCAGGTTCGGTGGAGTCATGTACGGAAGAGAAGGCAAAGAAGATCAAGGCAGAGTACGAGAAGAAACTGAGCTCAATGAATAAAGAGCTGCAGAAACTACAGTCGGCTCAGAAGGAGCACGCCCGCCTGCTCAAGAACCAGTCCCAGTACGAGAAACAGCTGAGGAAGCTGCAGCAGGAGGTCTCTGAGATGAAGAAGACAAAGGTAACTTCTTGCGATTGATGAGCTCGGTTCACATGCACTGCTGTGCAAAGGTTTTCAGAAAAAATCTGAATTAAAAAGCTCCTTATTTGGGCTGTAAATGTTTATTTACGTGGTTTGTTTACCTACTTGTATTAGAATAAATACAAATCCCGTTCCTACAGCTGTTACGACCCCATACAGGGGTCAGTCCAGCTACCAGACCAACACACCACACTGTGAGCTTAAGTCCAAACAGAACTAGAAAATGGATCAGAACTATTTCAAATCATGAAGAAATGAGAGAAAACCAGGAGTAAAAAAGTACATTTAATTATGCTTAAACAGAACAGACTGACGGAGCTAAAACTCTTCTTAGATGTTTGGTTTGGTCACTGAGAGACTGATGGCACAGGTGTGATCACTGGAATAGCCTCCTTACGCGGTCACCGCTGTTCTTTAACTGACCAGCGCGCCACCTACTTCAACCAGTCCTCATCCTCCAAACCAGCTCCTAAAAGGAGAGAGACTGTGTTCATTCAACATCTCCAGAGCTTCTTCTCACGGGTCATCAAGACCTGCTTTGGTAAATCACTGCTTGGTGATGTTAAGTCAGGTGAGCTGGTGATGGAATCGAACGCATATTTGGCTGGAAAAAGCTCGCTGGTGTTAGAAGACCACTCAGCTGTGGCTGGAATGGGGGTCTGCATTGCTTGAAGTATTTGAGTCCACATAAAATGTGTCATTGTGTTGATGCCATGTTCCAGTATAGGACGTTTGTACGTTTGTCTGTCTTCTCGTGTTCATTGGTCCATCTCATGGTCAGGTGGGACTGATGAAGCAAATGAAGGAGCAGCAGGAGAGGAACCGTGTCTCAGAAACCCGCCGCAACCGTGAGATTGCCACGCTCAAGAAAGACCAGCGCAGACAAGAGGTGACATGAGAGGTTTGATTCTGGAACATATCCACACTTTCAGACGGGTTCTCATTCAGCTCTGTCCGTTTTTGTCCCTCCTACAGCACCAGCTGCGGCAACTGGAAGCACAGAAGAAACAACAGGAGCTCATCTTGCGCAGGAGAGCAGAGGAGGTACATCTCACACATCAAAATGAGCAAAATCTCAAAGAAATAAAAATCGAATGAAAAAAAAATATTTCGCTGTCTTTTCTGCAGATCACAGCTCTGAGGCGGCAGGTACGGCCCGCCTCAGGGAAGGTCAGTCGCAAGGTCAGTTTGCCGGAGCCTCTGCACGAGCCGTCCTCCCGCTCAGGTCCCACCAGACCACATGCTGCCGGGGCCACTGCACCTAACGGAACCAGGTACTGTTGACTGTTTGTATCTTCAGTGAAGCTTGTTTAGTGCTTCGTTTAAGATTCAAATCCCTTGCCTCGCAAACCTGGTGTTGTGAGTTATGACATGTCTCTAGTCTATCTACTCGATTTTGGAACATTGTAGTGAGAATTTGATTGCATTCAGTGACAGGAGGATTAGTGAGGACCACCCCACCTCAACCCCACCTCGTCCCAAAAGTACCAGCATCATTCCAGTGAACACAGTTGTACTTTACACCTCTAGCCAATGGCATTCGGCCTGTTCCAATAGGTTCTTATTTATCTGCTTCCTGTTCAGTGTTCTACGTAACACGATAAGAGCTGAAAGCATTCTTTAGAAGGGGTGTCCACAAACATTTGGACGGGAGGTGCAGTGAATCCACTGACTTGAATTGTGTGTCATAGGAAATACCTAACAAGGACAGGGGGCGTGTCCACCAAGACAGCACGGGCCAAATGGCAGTCACTTGAGAGGCGTATCAGTGACATCATCATGCAGAGGATGACCATATCCAACATGGAGACGGATATGAACCGTCTCCTCAAGGTTAGGAGAGCAGCGGCGTGGCTGTACACTTCTGCTCAACACAGCACTGTAGTCAAGGGATACTCAAAAGTATTAGTACTTAGTACTTAAAGTATTTTGTGGTGTGTAATTGATGTTTAATGTCCACAGCAACGAGAGGAGCTGACCAAACGCAGAGAGAAGGTTTTGAGAAAGAGGGACAAGATAGCGATGGATGGGGCGGATGCAGAGAGGACCGTCCTGTCTCTCACTGAGGAGATGGAATCTCTGACTGCCAACATCGACTACATCAACGATAGCATTGCTGACTGCCAGGCCAACATCATGCAGATGGAAGAAGCTAAGGTATATGGGGGTGAGGGGGATGGTCCAGCATTAGGGCTGGGCAATACAGACATATGTCCTAATATAACTGAGCAAAATGGTCATTTTTACGATTGTCAATACGATATGTTGTAGGAAAAGTACAATGTGAAAAAGGTCAACAGTCTTATTTACTATATTTTAACAGATTAATCTTAATTTCTTCTTTATACACATTAAATCACCTTTATGTCAGACCTCTGCCCCGTCCATGGTGTGTGTGAGAGTGTGAGCGGGGGATGGGGGGAAGCAGAATAGAGGAGGGGCTGAGAGCAGGGGACAGAGCAGAGCGAGGGAGCAGAAAACAGGTTTCCTGCAAGATTGAAATTAAACTTTAAAACAACAATATCGTCTCAGCCTATTTTGCGCTCTGTTTATATCGCAATATCAATATGAATATATATCACCCAGCCCTACATAATCCTAGACCGCCATGAGATCTTTGTTGATTTTTAATGAACACAGTGATGGAAAACCACCTCTTTCTGTAGGAGTGTTATTTGATTGTGTAATTTAGTGTGATTTATTCTAATATTAGTGTTTTACTGAAGAAATAAGAACTCACTGCCCAGATAAGCAGCTTTTTCGTTCCTCAGGGGCCTGAACGGTTTGCACAGCCCTGTATATAGTACTGTTCTCTTCAGTATTAGTAAGAGCTGTTTATGTACCGTCTGCAGGAGGAGGGTGACGCAGTGGACGTCTCTGCGGTGATCAGCTCATGCACTCTCTCGGAGGCTCGCTTCCTTCTCGACCATTTCCTGTCTATGGCCATCAATAAGGTACAGGAGCCTCTGATTACATACACTGAGACATCCCGACAGAGCTGTCACAGGTCCTCACAGACGTGGTGGAAAATGCATCACAGTTCACAAATTTGGAATTTAACATCATTATGTATTATAATAACATTGTGTTATAATGAGTCAGGTGACATTTTTATGGCCACCTCCTTGTTTCTACACTTTGTACATATTTTAGTAAACATCACACAGGAGCAGGACACAGCAGTGCTGCTGGAGTGTTTAAACACTGTGTCCACTCACCGGCCACTCTATCAGACACTCCTACCGAGTGTCTCCACCTTGTAGATGTAAAGTCAGAGACCCGAAGCTCATCTGTGTCTGCACAGTTTGTGTTGGTCGTCCTCTAGTCCTTCACCAGTGCTCACAGGACGCTGCTCACAGGACGCTGCCCACAGGACGCTGTCGGCTGGACGTTTGTGGAAGATCAGGGTGAAAGGAGGATCACAAAGTATACAGAGAAGCAGATACTGTGAGCAATACCGTGTAATTGTAGCTACAAAATGCTCCTCTGTGGTAAGAGAAGCTCATAACAGGTGTTTGAAGGACCCGTGATAATAATGTGACTTGACTGTGTAATATTCGTTAAACTGTGTCTCATTTGTTGCCCAGAATTAATGTAGAATTGTGTAAATAGTTCATTGCAAATGTTGACTGAGTTGAATTGAATCGTATGACTTTAGATATAATGATGCGTTAAAGAATTACAGAGTTAAAACATTGGGGTGAGACATTTACACCCCTGTTAGGCAGGTTCAGTGACTCCCTGCCGCAGAGACTTTTCTGCAGACAGCGGCAGATCGCTAACTGCAGAGCTGCCTCAGGAAGGTATCGTCTTCGCTTTGAAAGTATCTCTTCCACTGCCAGGGCCTGCAGGCAGCACAGAAGGAGTCTCAGATCAAAGTGATGGAGGGCCGTCTGAAGCAGACTGAGATAAACAGCGCAACACAGAACCAGCTGCTCTTCCACATGCTGAAGGAGAAAGCCGAAGTCAACCCGGAGCTGGATGCGCTTCTGGGGAGCGCCCTGCAAGGTATGAGCCCTCACATGCATACGCACGCACACACACACACACACACACACACACACACAATCCAGCACCCGCAATGAAAAAGTGATGTATTTTATTCACTTCCTTCTGATGTGTGTGTCATTTCCACAAGAGTGATTGGAGTTATGAAATAACTGGCTTTGGAAGGACGAACATGCCTGAAGCAAACATCCTGCAACTTTTCAGATACGAAATGTCTCTAATAACTGTGTAATTACACATGAATAATTCATGCATCAACTGTGTAACTACTGGTGATTGTATTCACAGGAGTGGTCAAGTGATCTTTGAAGGGTAGGGTGCACGCATGTAGATTGATTAAATGGACACAAGGGGGAGCTCCAACGTCCTGCGGCTGTGCCTGTAGCCATTTTTAGTTCATCAGAGTCGCGAGAGGAAGCATCGGCTGAAGCCACTTATCTCAAAATGGCTTTAGTCAAACACTGATTCACGATTATGGTTGGATTATGGTTGTGGTTTGGTTTGATTACGGTTATTTGTAATTTCCCCCAATTACTCAGCCCATGTTACGACACTCCCTCCATCACATACGATGCTCTCAACACTGGGAGGGTGAAGACAGCCCCAGTCAACACACTCCAATGAAAGTGCAGAATCTCCAGCTCTGACACAATGGCTGAAAGACCCCTGTGCCCGCCAGCATCGCCCAGGGTGGGATGTGGAGCGTGAGCCCTCCTTTAGACTCCGGCTGCTGATGGCAAGTCGCATGATCTTGGATCTCCATCCAGTTATCTCTGGATCGTAGCTCAGGCATATTACAACCACTTGGAGCCACTGGGGCCCATCAGTGCCATTTGGGCTACCCATACAGGCCCCATATGGGCAGGTTATGTGGGGTATGTGTGATAAAACGAGGGTAATTGTATTCGTATGGCTGTTGTTGAGATACAGTGATGTCATTACATGAGTCAAACCTAAAACGGACAAATGTTTGCTCTCACACCTTTATCTCCGCTCCCATTTCTCAAAACGGGCAGAGAGCAGTCAAATGCTGAGGCACGTTCTGAACATCAGCACAGGGATGTTCTGCGTAACACTGAATGTATGTGGAAAAGAACCCTTTGGAACGAAGTGAATTCAGTCCGTGGCTTTTTCAGCGCAGCATGGGTCTCGTGTTCTGTATTCCAGCCGGCTCTTTTTGAGTTTGATCCTGATTTGCTTTTGTCTCTTTGTCACCTGAACTCAAACAGAGCTAGGTAACACACCAGTCGGTAAGTAGAGGTCCCCATGTTCCTCCTCACTGCGGTACATGAGTGCATGTGTCTCCGTCAGACTAACCAGAGACATAACAGTAGCCTCAGTGTGCATGAGGTCCACCTTTTCCACGAACTGAAAGGAGTCCTCTGTCGGACACGTCTGTAGTTTACGGTCGATTTCAGCAGACAATAATGTGATGCATCCACTGACTGACGGCGCTCTGATGATAGAGGTCAGTGCAGGTGTGCTTTAAATACAGGGACGTGTGTTCAAGTTGTCTGTTGTAATCAACCACATGATACTGACCTCTACTAAACTCGTTTTTAGCTCATTAGGGTCGTACATTAACGTGAAAAAGTTGGGACACCCCGTGAGGAACTTTGACTTTCGTAACATGTTTGAGCGAATGGACATTTGGTCTTCATTTAGAGGCGGAGGTGACGTAAACATCTCTGAACGCTCCCAGAATGGAGAGCGTTTCATTTCACAGCATCTCAGTTCACGTTCACTTCATCAAAAAAGTGAAAAGACTGAATAATTTACACCAAAGAAAGAAAGAATAAATACATACATGTATTAGGTTCCTTATAGACACCCGAGGATGCTTTACAATCAGCGTGCGCCACCTGGAGAACTGCATCAGGCACTGTGGGGTTTTTACCCAGAATGCATTGCCAATGTGCCAAAGAATCCAGAGTCATATTAAATATCCAGAGTGCCGAGATATATCCGGAAACATTGGGAGAACATGGAAACTTCAGAACCCAAGAACCCAAAACATAGAGCTGGGATGACCAACATTTGACCAATATCTGTTTCTATACGGTCGTTTTCAGTATTCAGCTTCTGGATGTCAGATGTCTTTGCGGGGCATCAAAACTAATGTCTGATATTGAAATAAATCCTCTCTGTCCAGCTGATGTGCTGCAGCACATATTTTATATTAATTCCATTTCACACAATTTCCTCACCTCCATCCCTCAGTTTAGTTCAAACGCAGATCAAATGTCCAATCACGTTGAAGACAGGTTTTCAGGGGTGTCCTCATTTCTTTCTGTATGTTTCTGTTTGTAAAACGCAGAAGCCTCGCCACTCTTTGCAACCCCAGCTTTAATGTGCTTGTGACACACTTTGGCGTGGGAGCCCCAGACTCTTAACCCAGACTTCTTTCAAATTCAGACACCGCAGTGCATGTCAGCTCCGTAACCGTCTTCACGTCTGGCTTTCACGCGAACAGATATAATGACTATGAATATTGCACGTCATAACGGGTGCCTCCGTTCAAACCAAGCACTGGAGTTGGTGTCCCAGCTAACACCGTTAATGTGTGTGACTCACAGATGGGATGTTGTAACACTTGCAGGATCATTTTTAATCTTATTAAACGCATCAATGAACCATGTCCGTGCCTCGGTACGAACGTGTGTTTGGACTGAATATGGTGTGGCCTGTGTTTCCTGTGCTTGCTCAGAGAACGGAGATGAAAGCAGCAGCGATGAATCGGATCGGAGTCCAGCCGCTGAGGGCGGGTGAGTCACTGTCTCCACTCTCCACAGCTCACTCCATCTTGGACCGATAAACGCAGCGCAGACTGAGCATCGTCGCTTTTATCACGATACGTTTGTGTCTGTTGTGCATTATTTCATGGATCATACGTTTATCTGATGGAACAGATGAATGATTCAAGAAAGAAATAACAATAACGTGGTTCTGACTCGTTGAACACAGAAATAATAGCAGTGCACCCAACAATAAGGGCAGCATGATACTCCAGAGTTGGTCCCAAATCCACATCCTGATCGTATCTGCTCCGTGTCTGATCTTAAGGAGCTGAGAAGACACTGGATACATCACTTTCAGTGCAGGGTTAAGCCATTTAATTTAGCCCTTCAAATTGCTGGTTTATTATTCATGAATATATTAGTTTAATCTACTATCAGTCATTAGCTTATTACACATTAATCCTCACAGTTATTAACTGCATTCCATTATTCAGGGATTATTAATATGTGAGATATGGAACCTGAGGAGCTGAATAAATTACAAACGCTCCCTGTATTGTAATTAGTCCCACCATCATTACTGCTGTTTTCCATAATAACATTCGTTACCCGCTTTAGTCCACACGAGTCACGGCGGATGATCAGTTCTGCCGCTTGTCTGCTCGGTCGCATTGAAGCTGTGAAGTTATGTTTGTGGTTGTTCGTGATCTGTTGCAGATCTCTAGCCTCCGACCTGATGAAGCTGTGTGGAGAGTCCAGACCCAGGAGTAAGGTATGATAAGAATGTTAAAGCAGCACTAAGCCTTTCCTGAAAGCTGCCGTAACTTAACGTAATACTTCAGCTCGTCCGTGAATGTAGGTTTGCTCTGACCCGTCCGTAACTCACTGATTCTTAACCCGAAGTTCACGTCCCTCGACCTCTGCTTAACGAAAAATGGCTGCTGCGTATGTTTTACTGACGCATCGGAGCCTCAACGAGGCTGATTCTGACAGAGCTGATCTCCAGTTCATATATTATTTAATATTGAACTTATTATTATTATTATTATTATTATTATTATTATTATTCAATTCATTAATATTAATGCAGAACAAAGATGATAATATTGATTTTATTTTACAGACAAAGTTGATCTAGTGCACTTATTAAATCATAAAACCTATTATTGTTATTCTGACATTTTATGACCTATTTTATTATGAGAAAAATGCATTATTATTATTATTATTTTATTTTTTTTATTCTGTAATATAACTTTAGTTAATTAAACTGATTTAAATGCTTTTTAATAGGATTGATGAGCTTTAGGTAGGAATTGCAATGTTTTCCATGGATTTCTGTACTTGTAAATTAAATACTTGTTAATTAATTATTAGTTTTTATAATAATAATAATTTTCCTAATGATTCTTTTGTGATGTAATAATGAGAACATGTGAATATTAGTGATTTAGTTTTTGATTAATAATGTCTTTGCAATGCAGATGCAAATGTGGAGTCAACAAGGAACCACTTACCACTCGTGTGTAACTCTGGTGCTTTAAGGCTCCTGTGTGTTAGACGTTCTCTTAATAAGACCATAGCAAAACCATGCATATTAGTCAAGCAGTGGGTTCTAAAGTTGTCATTGTTCTCCAGGCTCGTAGAAGAACCACTACCCAGATGGAGTTGCTGTACGCCAACAGTGCTGACCCTGACGCTCCTCCAGATGATTTCTCCTCCCCTCTTCTGTCTGTGCTGGAGAGCCAGGAGGGTAGTGTGCTGTCTCCCTCTGGTGTGACGTCCAGGATGATAACCATGTATGTTTGTGTATCTATATATGTTTTGGTCGTAGATAAATGGGTTGGAAATGGCAGTGAATGACTTAAGATTAGCACTGATTTTCTAGTTCATACAGTCAAAAGTTTGGACACCCTGATAGAACGTATTATAGATGACATTACTAGTGCAATATGGACAAAAATATTGGGACACCTTCTCATTCATTCTGAAATCAAGGGTTTTAAAGAGTTGATCCTGCGTTTGTTGGAGTAGCGGTCACTACTGTCCAGGGAAGCTTTATACAAGGTTTGGGAGACGACTGTGAGGATCTGAACTGAAGTGTGAGCTGCACACCGGCCTCAATATGGTGTTTATATCCAACATAATTTTAAACAAAAATTTGTTTATAATGGAAAATAGTCCAAATCCCACTTATTGATGATTTTAAAGACATAAATCATTACTTTTTGCTTTTTACAGAACTGGACAGAAACATTATTTTGTAAGGTTTTCCTTTAAGGGTTGAGGAGAGGAGGTGTGTTCATAAGAATATTAAATAAAATTATTTTTTAAATATATAATTTTGTAAAATTTTATCAAAATGTTTTTTTTTTGTTTTTGGTGCAAAAATGGTTTAAATGCAGTAAATCGCTCATTTTTTCCCAGAAAAGAAAATCAATCACATTTTTGGTCTAAATTTTATCTTTACTCTGTAACCTGCATTCAGTGTTCTGTACAACCTGAACAGTGTGTGTGTAATTTCCCATTTATGTAGTCATTGCACTAATTAAGCCCAGTAGAAAAGGTTTCATGCTCCAAAAATAATTAAGAACATCAAATATCAAATATTTTTCCTGTATTTTTAACTTTGAAACGGGTCAGTTTGAGCCAAAACAGAAGGGTTAAGTAAGTCTGTACTGCGATCAGTTCGAACGGCTCGCCTGCTTCTCTTTAGCTTGTAATACGCTGTATCAACAGTACATCTAGTTGATGTCAGGTGTCTTATCTGTCTCCTGCAGGTCTGGTTTGAGATCTCCAACAGCAACTGAGAGGACATCAGCAGAGCGGTCTCCACAGACCCGCAGAAGAACGCAGGAAAGGAGTCAGACCCCCACAGACAAGCCCAGCAGCCCGGAAACCAAACAGTATGTCTTCACGTGCGTCATTATCACCAGTTAGGAACCGACTCTCAGGATATGAGCTTTGATATGCTTTTTCCTAAACAGTTGTAGGATCATCAAGGCTTTGGTTGACAAAAACATTTTATTGAGCACATCTCGCATCAATCAAACTGTCCCTCTGTAGATTATAGATGGTGTCCCTCTGTAGTTCAGCACACACAACCACAATCATGACTGCTGACCTCACAGCCGTCCAGAAGATGACCATTGAACCCCTCAGAAAAGTGGCTGTTCTGCTGTATCACAGCGTGGTAATAGAAAGTTGACTGAAAGGAGGAAACGTGGTGGGAAAATGTGCACAAGCAACAGCGACGACCACAGCCTTGAGATGATGGTCATGACAAGCTCATTCAAGAACTTGTGAGAGCTTCACAAGCAGTGGACTTAGGTTGGGGTCAGCGAATGAGCTTTATGGAGATGCCGATTTCCTTTTCCTGCAGTAGTCTGCGCCGGCCCACAATGCCTACACATCTTATATAGGTTATGACATTTCAGTCATTTGAGATACTGGATTTCCGAGTTTCTGGTATCGTTTGATGTGTAATGAATATAAAAATATAACCGTTTACTTTCTGAATTAAATTACGGACCAACCCGTGTAACCTGCTTCAAATATAATGTTTCTAAATCTAAACTCACACCCACTGCTACTAGTTTTAATACTGGCTTAAGCTGTGCGATCATTTTGTGGATTACAGCCCACAGTGTGTTTCAGTTCTGCTGTTTTCTTTCAGGTCTGATGACTCTTTTGTGTTAGAGGCTCAAAGGTAGCCGTTTCTCAGAGCCCTTTGCCCTCCTCCCCCTCTGACATGCCTGTCTTTGATCCTCTAATCCACTGCTTGTCCCTACATTAATCTGTTAGGTGCCTGCTGCCTGGAGCCATTATGGACGTGCATGTACATGGTGTCGTTGTCTTAATATATTCAGCTGATTGCCTTTAATTAGATTTTGTTATTATAACGTGCTTTGTTTCCAGCCCATTACTCTTTCATGTGTGAAGCTGTGGCTCCGAGCGCGCACCGTCATTAATTAATGATGCACTTTATTTCATAATTGAGGAGCATTAAATGTATATTTAACCAGCAGTGTAATATTTTGTATCTGTTGTATCAGCAAAGCACTGTACTTGTGACCATTTATTATTATTATTATTATTATTATTATTATTATTATTATTATTATTATTATTATTATTATTATTATTATTATTATTATTAATAATTCATATCATTTCAGTTTAAACATATGTTTTGCTGTGTTTTGTGTCCAGGGGTGTAATCAACCCAGTGGCATCCGCAAAAGGAAGTCGAGTACCCAAACTGCAGTGTGTGTACACAGCAGAGGGACACACTAAAGCGCTGATGTGTGTGGACTCGACAGATGATCTGCTGTTTACTGGCTCAAAGGGTAAGATTTTGCAACTCCACGACTTCCCTTATCAGACCAGCTCGGGTTCAAATATTAACCAGGAGATGCTGGAAAACGCGACCTGATTCCAGTCATCATGGTCGTCCTGTTGCGTGTGCTTTTCTTGGTGACTTGTGCCGTTGTGTTGGTAGCATTGTTTACAGGCAACGCATGTCTTGGAGCGAGAGTTCAAACGCAATTTTAGCAATGGGAAGTGTTTGAGAGGGGTTGCATCACAGGGAGGTGGTTGGTGTGGCGCGGTGGTGGTCATGCGGGGATTACCATAGCAACCAGCGACATGACATATCTGGGAGACCTACATGAACCACGGAAGAACCAAAGGATTGTCTGACCCGCACAGAGTGATCCAACAGCTACGATTGTGGACATTCAGCAAGTAGTGATGCCCTCCATGAGTCATACCGTTAGTGCCAGCATCATTGGCAGACGGCTGCACAGTGCAGGCCATCATGCACACACACCTTTACGATGACTGGTCTTACTGCCCTTCACATATCAAGGTCTCCAAAAACTGTAATGGTGTTAGACTGTTGCGGAGTCACTCAGAATGACAGTGGGTCTTCAGCGACAAGTCCTGGAGATGGTCAACAAATCCGTGTGCACTATTCCAACAGCTGCATGGCCAGACCTGTCCCTGATTGAAAATGTTTGGGATGCGATTGGACGCTCTATCAACACTCCACCCCTACCACACCATCTGCAGAACTGAGTGAGAACGTTCAAGCTGCATGGGATGGATCATCACAGGACACCATTAGGAACCTCTACAGCTCCATGCAGAGACGTCTGGCATGTTGCGTTAAACCGGACGCTGAACTGAGAGACACCATGTAGTAAACAGGCAGCTGTGCAGTGCAGAACGTCTCGTCTACATATGACTTAACGTGTCTTTCTGTGCTGTTTCACAGACCGCACGTGTAAGGTGTGGAACCTGGTAACAGGGCAAGAAATCATGTCTCTTGGTGAGCACCCGAGCAGTGTAGTGTCCGTCAGGTACTGCTCCAGCCTGGTCTTCACTGTCTCCACTGCCTACATCAAAGTGTGGGACATCCGTGATTCAGCCAAGTGCATCCGAACACTCACGTGAGTTACCCTCTGCATCGTTCTTCCCTTCTTTAATGCGTCCCTCGTGATGTAGGAGGATGTTGGACAGCTTGACGTGACACTAGAAGGTTTCTCTGTTTTCCTCCGATGACTAAATGACTGTATGTTTTGTGCCAGATCTTCTGGTCAGGTGTCTCAGGGTGACAGCTGTGCTACTATGGGCAACCGAGCAGTTGCCATCCCTCCTGGTGAGAATCAGATCAACCAGATCACTCTGAATCCTTCCGGAACTTTCATCTATGCTGCATCAGGCAACTCCGTCAGGATGTGGGATCTGAGGAGGTAGGAATCATAATCTTAAGCTTTTCAAAGTAACTGTGGCTTCACGTTTTTAATTACTCAGTAAGTTATGCTCATCGCAACGAAACAGGAGATTGGACGTAAGGACATGACTGAAGTGCCCTTGAGCAAGGCACTGAACTCCCCAGCTGCTCCCCGGGCACTGAGAATAGGGCTGCCCACCGCTCCGGGCACATGTGCTCACTGCCCCATGGTGTGTGAAGTCACTAGTGTGTATGTGTGTATAACTGTGTGAGGATGGGTGAAGTGCGGAGGATTAATTCCCATGTGTGCAGCACAGTGGGTTAAAAAAGTATAATTACTAATTACTTACTTACTAATTACTAAGTAATTTCTTAGTTATGAGCTCAGCAAACCCAGAGTAGGAGAAAACTGTCCATCGTGTATGTTGAGGTTCCACTTTATCAAGTCCACCTAAGATCAGAGTTTGAGTTGAACGAGGGTGATCGGTAAATACCTGCATGGTGTGTTATAGGATCCATAGATTGAGAAGAGGTGGTCCAGCGCAGTGAATGTCTCGTTCGATGTGTGGAAAATGAGTCGCAAAACATTTAGGTGTCTTTAAGGCCACGGTGTGAAGGAAGAAGCAGAATTGACCATCTATCAAAGCGTGTGGTCACACGGGTCTACCAGCCTCCTTTCAGCCGATCATTAACATCTACTTTGTGACCTGTTACTCACTGCATTGTCCCACCTCTTCTCACTCTATGAGTCTTGTCTTGATCATCCTTGTGCAGCGCCATCTGCAGGAGCCTCAAAATTACTACTACCTTAAACATGCAAGGTGACCATTTATTTGTGTGGAGAGCTTATCTTACATCTACATTAGGCTCCAATACTCACCATAAAGGTGCACTCCGATGGTTCTTCTATGGCATTACACGAAGAACCCTTGGATGTACATTTATGTTAAGAGTGTATTATGTGGTGATGAAACATTCTCAGCACAACGGTGTCATGGTAGAAATGTGTTGCACGTTTACGAGGATCGAAGGTGGAGCTGTGATAAGGGGGGGTTGGGAGTCGTTCACAGACCATAAACATCCAGTCGACAGTGATACATCAGTCTGGTACTGACCACTTATCAAGGGCTAGAGGGACTAACTCTAATTGTTGTTGACTCATGGGTGCCCAATCCCTTGTCTAGAGGTCTACCACCCTGTAGACTCCAGATGTAACACACCTGGCTCTAATCTTCAGATGCTCCTGAAGGCAATCATTAGATGGTGCAGGTGTGTTAGAGGTAGAGTTGAAGGCCCAGAATTGGGTTCCCCTGCTCTGCTAAATTCTTTAAATGTCTGTAGAGAACTATTCACACACAGCGTTGTGTGCTTTCTCTTCAGGTTCGTTTCTACGGGGAAACTGACTGGTCATCTGGGGCCGGTACTGTGTCTGGCAGTGGATCAGCTGGGGAGCAGTCAAGACGTGGTCATCACAGGCTCCAAGGACCACAACATAAAGGTACACAAACACTCATTGGGCTGAGAGCGTGTCCCCTTTAGGCTTCCTGTGTGGGTTGTATTTAATCACAACCTTTCAACCATAGCTCACTTACCACTACACGGGCTATTGTAGCTAATTTGCAGTTTGCTGGACCTAAATAATAGCGTTAAAATATTCATCAAGCTCTCGAGGTTCGACAAATATCATTATACCCAGCAGTGTCCGAATGTCCAATTACTGAATCGTATCGGGAGAGTGTGGGCGAGGAGTGTCCCTGAGAACTGTGTGTGTGTGTGTGTGTGTTTCATGCTTTGTTTCAGATGTTTGATGTGATGGAGGGGGCGCAGGGGAGCATAACGTCAACTCATAACTTTGAGCCTGCTCATCAGGATGGCATGGAAGCTCTGAGCATACACGGAGACTCGCTGTATAGTGCTGGCAGAGACCATTGCATCAAGAAATGGGACTTATCAAGAAAACAACTCCAGCAGGTACAGGAGTGGGAGAAAAGAGAGAGTGAGATTTATCGTTTGCATATACTCCTCCGTGCATATGGGGATACACAGAACACGGCCCCGGCGAAGCGACGAAGCCTGCTTTTACGATAATGAAGGCAGTCAAGGGAGCCAATTTGCTCCGTGTTCAATGCTTTATCTTACTTTAATACAGCTGAACTCAGCTACCCCGGGGTACCATCCTTGGCCCAGTCATTATTAAGTGCTTGCTGGTTTATTCTTAGATAAAACGTTTTGGAATCGCTGTAATAATGTTTGGGCGACACTGCGCTGGACAAAAATCTAGCCATTTCATACGGTACTCGTAACGTATTTTAAACGTAAGTAACCCAAACGTGTCTTTTGCACCAAACAGCAGGTAGACAGAGCTCATTCTGACTGGATGAGCGCGTTGACCGTGGTTCCAGGTTCCAGGGTGCTGCTGAGTGCATGCAGAGGAGGACTACTGAAGTTGTGGAATTCAGACACACTCAGGCATGTAGGGGAGCTGAGAGGACACGACAGTGCCATCAACAGCGTCTCCACCAACAGCACTCATCTGTTCACTGCTTCAGAGTGAGTCCTAAATACACCCTTGTGTGCACACAAGAGCACACTGAGCCAACAAACACCATGAACCGAGGTGTTTGGCTGGTGTGTCAGATGTTTGTGGGTGTTGGGAGATTCGTGCCCACCGTGAAACACATTCACACTGATGTAAAACGACTACCCTGTGCTCATTCACATTGTTTGGATAGCCCCACTGGCACGCAGTCACACTGATCTAGGATGCCTTCACCCATCTCACTGTTGTACAGTACCCACCACACGTTCCCGTTGTTGAAAATTGCCCACCTCGTATTATTCACATTGTTGTAGAATGCCCACCAGACCAAGAAACAACACACTGTTTTCCCCAACAGCTCAAATCGACTCTAAATACTCTTCCTGTTGCTCTTTTACAGAGACCGAACAGTGCGGATCTGGCAAGTGAAGGGTTCTCTGGATAACGGGCTCTTCTGAAACGAGCACAGGACTGTTGATGGACCTGGCGTGCGTGGTAGAAGTGAGGCTGCGAGATCTCCAGAGCACTCTTTCCCACCATTATTTTGAGTTTTGTATTTTTTTTCTCACTCAGGAGTGTTTGATTTCCTGCTGTGGCTGTCTTCTCCACCACCATACAGCATCACTTATGTGCTTCTCAGTCCACTCTAAGAGACAGAGAAGAGGCGTCCACGCTGACCGGTGTAGTCTAAAAGTGGCTTACATGGGAGCGCCTCCTGGAGTGCGGTCGGCCACTGCTGCTGATCACCACAGCGGCAGATGTTTAGGTCATGTGCTTACAGCCGAATTGGGCTGGAAACCAAAGCTGGGCTTTTGGTTTGGAAAGCGCTGTATAACTCGCAACAGTGTAACCTCTTCATCATTACGGGATGGGACCAACGTTCTCCTGACGTATACAAGTGTCGTTGATGTCAGTACTGTCCAGTGGTTGGTGACCAAAGTGCAGAACATTTGTAGTCCCTGCTCAGAACTCACAGCAGCAAACGGCACCAAGACACTTCTCCTCAAAGAAGCTGTTCCTTCCTTCCTTTCTACCAGTGCAGATACTCCTTCACCTGTTCCTTCTTTTCTAAAGCAGTGTCATCTCCAGTATTTGTGATGTGTGTTAGTATGACTGTCTGATTTCTACACTCTTCAGAATAAAGATGCTTCACGTGGTTCTCGTCTGCACTCTTTCAAATGCTAGCTCTTCCAGGGTTCTTTTATAAGGAAATTGGTTCTATATAGAAAATAGAAAGGGTTTTTAACGTTGTTGGAGAATGCACTGTATATGTTCTATATAGAACCATAGAAAAGGGTTCCAAATAACACCAAAATGGCTTCTACACACTTAAGCACACTTCTTCAGGGGTTCTTTGTCCTAAATCAAACCAGTAACACTCAAGGAACCCTTTGCCTGTGAGGCATCTTTACATCATGAAAGGCTTCTCCAGAATAATGGAGAATGTGTAAATGGTTCCGCGCAGCATCCGGAAAGAATTCGATTTGCGTCGCTTTTTCCAGATTTTGTTGTTACAGTCGTATTTCAAAATGGATCAAATTAATTTTCCCCCTCAAAATTCTACACACAATACCCCACCATGACAACATGAGAAAAGTTTGATTAAAATCTTCAAAATCTGGGCTCTCACTGGGACAACGTCGTCCCGAAGCCACTCCTTGGCTGTGTGCTGAGGGTCGTTGTCCTGTTGGAAGATAAACCTTTGTCCCAGTCTGAGGTCCAGAACTCTCTGGAGCAGCTTATCACCGAAGATGTCTCTGTAAATCACCGCAGTCATCGACCCTGACTGGACTCCCAGTCCCTGCTGCAGGAAAACATCCCCACAGCATGATGCTGCCGCCACCATGCTTCACTGTAGGAATGGTATTGGCTTGGTGATGAGCTGGTTTCTTCCAGACTGACCCTTGGTGTCTTGGTCACCTCCCTAACTAACTCCTACCACAATCACTCAGATTGGCCAGGCGGCCAGCGCTATGAAGTGTCCTGGTGGTCCCAAACTTCTTCCATTTATGGATGATGGAGGCCACTGTGCTCTTTGGGACCTTCAGTGCAGCAGAAATGTTTCTGTACCGTCCCCAGATCTTTGTCTCGATACAATCCTGTCTCTGAGGTCTACAGACAGGTTCTTAGACTTCATGGCTTGGTTTGAGCTCTGACACAATGTCTGCTATGGGCCCTTATATGAACAGGTGTGTCTTTCCAGATCAAGTCCAATGAACAGAATTGACAGCAGGTGTCCAATCAAGCTGTAGAAACATCTGAAGGATCATCAGTGGAAACAAGATGGACCTGAGCTCAATTTTGAGTGTCATGCTAAAGGATGTGGATATTTATGTACAATATATTTTTGCGTTTTATTTTTTTAGAACTTTCAACATCACCATCAAACAGAAGAACCCTTTCACGATGCAGACAATCCTGCAAAGTGAACGAGTTGCAGTTATCAAACCTTTTTTGGTGTTTAAAAACATTCTATATAGAACCATCAGCAGCATATTCTCCATTAGTCTCAAGAACCCTTTCATGATCCAAAGAAACCTTAAACACAGAAAGGCTTCTTTGCTTGATAATGGTTCCACTTAGAGCCATGTCTTTATTGAAGAACCTTTGAAGAACCATCATTTGTAAGTGTGTACGGTATCACTCAAACAGTGCAGGTGGGATAAATGACTGGACACTGGAACCCTGTCTTAAACATGGCTGTCAAATGCTGTAAACCATTCCAGCTCAATACATTTAGTCTCTGAATGAACTGCTGTGTCTGTGAGTTTGTCTCGCGTCCATCAGAGGACGAATGTGTTTACTGTTTGAAATGTTCTAATCATGACTTCAGAACAGACACATCCAACCAAATATGAAAATGTTAAAAAGAGCTCGGGATGTAATGATGCCACAAATGCACTGCAGGGCATCACCAGTTGGGGGCAATGTGGAAATGTAAGAGACTGAATGCATAATTTTGTACGTCCCACAGGTCTGAGGGTGTTGTGTGTGTGCTCATTACAGAGATGTGGGCTGAAGGTTCAGTTCCTGCAATATTGAAGGAGTGGACAGATCGAATGAGTTCTCAGGTGCTGTGTGTACAAACTTTATGGATGTGAAGTCAGATGGACTTAAATCAGAGCTAAAATCCAGTCTTAGATCTCGAGAACGGATTCTTAACTGTTGATCTTCTTCACTTTCAGTGAAAGTTAGCGTGAAAAGAGTTTATTCCACGTAATTCTGGAGCATTTTTATTGGTTTATTGGTTGATAAACTAGTTAAATGACTCTAATTGACACTTCAGCCAAAGCAGGGGACAGGGTGTCCTGACTTTCTTCATCAGAAGACAATTCTATTCATTATCATTATCATTAATAACATTTTGCAAATGATGTTTAAAAGACATTTTATTCCGTTTTATGGTTAGTTGTATCATCTCCGTCTCTCAAACGAAGCCCAAATGTCCACATATTTAAATATGTTAAGTCAGAGGTTCATGAGAAGGAAATGCATTCGTTAGGACGGGTGTCGACCAACATTTGGACGTATAAGTTATGCTGATGAATTACAGACTGTTTGCATTTCTCTGCTCTTTGTGATGTGTGGGGGTGTGTCTTTGTGGTTCTACGTTTATCAGTCCTTTTACTGTACGTCCTCACTGCAGCCCAGTGTCTCTGTCAGCCACCTGGGGTTGCAGCTGACGGTTTGTTCAAAGCTGAGAATGGAAAGCAGCCTTTGTTGGCTGCTTTTTAACCCCGAATGTGGCGTTTAAGTGGAAAGAACCTTTGTCGTTCTCTTTTTCTGCCACTGTAATCCGCCATAAACATCTGGGATTGCGTGGTCTGACCGAGGCCGCTGCTGCTTTTCTTCTGTTACAGTCTTCCTGTAAGCCGAGCAGACGTTTGTCTACGTCTGAACGGGGTTAAGATTTGATTCATCAATGCCTGGACCAACCCCTTAAAATAACCTGACCTTGTTTTTAATAGCACTTGTGTTTGGATCTGATTAGGAAATGTGAAACCTTGTCAGCTCTGCAGGAGACCTGCGATTCTGAGTGAACAGTGAAGAGCCTCTCCCCCCCCCCTCACCTTTCTTTCTATCTTTCCTTTTCTCTCTCTCTCTCTCGCTCTTGGTCTTTGTCTGTCTGTATCTCTCAGGTGCAGAGTGGATTGCTTAATCAGGCATAGCTTTTAAATCAATCAGGATGTCTCACCAGGGAGAACAAAAAGCTTTGATTTGTTAGTCGGGCTCTCTCATTAACAGTTAGATTGCTGGTACTTCACTCTCTCGCAACAGCCTTGCTTTGCACTTTGTGTCTCTGTAAGTACAGCGGAGAGGTTTGCCTTCATACCAGCACTTTCTTGATTTTGAAACTTGCCTTAAACTTGTCCCAGTGCCATCAGTCCTTATTAGTCCCACTGATATGGACAGAAAATCATATCCCTGCATAACAGGGCCGAGCGGCGCCGTACGATACGATATACCGTACGATACGATACGATATCTTCTTTACACACAGTCGGCCTAAAGACCCGAGCTCTGTCTCATGTAAGAATGTGATTGGAGGTGGAGGGAAGCAGAGTAGAGGACGAGCTGAGAGGAGGGGTTGGAGTGAAGGGAGCAGAGACAAGAATGCACCAGATTGTTACCTTTCCAACTTAATATGTGAAGGGGTAGACCGTGCCAGCTGCCGGCAGAGGGCAACAGCGGCAGTCCCAGAACCCCAGCAGTAATTAGCGGTGTTCAGGTTCACCTGTGTGGCAGGGTATGTATACCCACCCCAACGGCTTCTGTCTGTCACCTTTGTAGAGGGGTGACCAGTACAGGTCTGTTAGGACAAAAGAAGGACAAGAAAAGACTCTGCGCTGTATTTTGTTCCTTTTCCTTTTCGGTTTGGGTTCTGCCTTTGTTTAGCCTGTCCTCACACTGGAGGGAGGAAAGCAGTTGGATTGCTTTTGTTTATTGGAGTCGTGCCAATTTTGGCGTCTCCGTTCTCCGCCCTTTCCCACCAAAATCCCAAAACAGATGGATTCTAAAATTGCCCCTTTGTTTGTGGCAGAGTGTGTTTTTATGAACACATGTTTTATGTTTATAACAGACAGACTCATTGTTTACCAAGCACCTAATTATTCTATACTAGTAAACTCTGCGCTTGGGTCTACCCCAATTTCTTCCGTTGTATGTGTTTAGTTGTATCACCTCCATCTCGCAGTACAGTTCAGAAGAAGGTCAAATGTCTTTAAAAATGTTAAAAATGTTCATAGGGTGTCCTAACTTTTTCACAGGACTGGATAATGGTGGTAAAAATGTAACATCTTCATACGTTCATCTTATTTCTCTTTCACTTGGTAAAGGTCACGGTGGTTCCACGACAACACGGGAAGAAGGATCGATGTCCTAAATACAATATCCAACGTTACTGTGAAGTGTCATAGACTCCAAATTCAATGTACTTTTGAGCTCCGTCACTGCCAGATATGGACCACAAAACCCGATGCAAACAGTTAACGAGCACAATTCCTAGAACCTTAATTGGTAGAGGTTACTAAGCTGTACAAGAACCTTTGGAGGTTGTGATAATAGCTTTTAATAGTCCTCATTCAGGGCTCTAGAAAGAGGTGGGTCTTCAGCTGAAGATAGAAAGTGATTCTGCTCCTCAGACACTTAAGTTATCTTGGTGCCAGGACAGAGGTCTAGATAAGAGATGGTGAGTCAGGCCAAGCAGTACTTGAAGCTCCAATGCTTCCACGTACAGATCAGGATTTAACCAGCATGTTTCAGTCTTCCTGTCCTTTTGGCTTTTGCACAAGTCTGGTTGTATTGTTTTCTGTGAAAACCGTATCCACAAATCCTACCAAAGGCTTCTCACATTAAATTCATGATCCCTCCAGATGTTCCGACTTCTGGTAGGGCAGGAGGGCACCGAGCATCCAGCGACCTTCGTCTGCACTTCATCTCTGTTCAAGCAAACTCCTTGTTCTTCAAACCTCCATCACTCCGAGCAAACAATGAAGATATGGAATGTCTAGTATTCTCATACCTTTCCTTAAGAAACTGTTTAATCGTAGACGATGTCCCAGCGCAGTGTTTCTTAATCTCTGTCCCGGTGTCCCGCTGCCTGCACATTTAGTGGGTTACTGACTCCCAACACACTGGATTCATCTAAGCAGCAATTTACCAAGCTGTTCATAGTTGCAGGGTGAGCATTAATGCAGGGAGTTCTCAAAAATGTGCAAGGTAGGGGGTTTGAAAAACACTGTCCTGGTGGGAAGATGCTGGATACCTGGATACCTTCAACCGTGCCAACCATGCTCCTGTGCTGCCTGAGCATTTTCCTGAGCAATGACGACTCTATGATCTA
Organism: Acestrorhynchus altus; assembly: GCA_034509495.1. Classification (NCBI taxonomy): domain Eukaryota; kingdom Metazoa; phylum Chordata; class Actinopteri; order Characiformes; family Acestrorhynchidae; genus Acestrorhynchus; species Acestrorhynchus altus. Next base: position 2,914,933 of record CM067501.1, read on the forward strand.
ACAGAACCTCACACCGCTTCTTATATTGACCTCATATTGACATTTCACTCTAAAAAGATCCTTTTGGAGGATCTTCACTGCTTCAAGGAACCTTCAAGAAACCCTTGTTCATTTATTAAAGGTGCCTCGAAGCACCATAAGAGGAGGTTCCACAGTTTCAAACTAAATAAACTCCAAAAGTTCCTCAAGCCTTTACTGGGATTTAATTCAGTTGGAAACGTGTGAATTAAGTGTTTTCTGAGATGGATCACTGGCTGATAATTCATCCCACAATGATGAGTTATGTAGGTGTAGTTTGTTATATGTGTATCATGTCTGTAGGTTACTATGATAAAGGACTACAATATGACACATTAGGATCTGAGTGGGACAGAGTCAATGATCAAATCGCATTCATACTTTATCATATTCATAATTTACACACTTAACGTGATGAGTGATATGTCTGGTGGGCTTCCAGTAAGGATGCTGCAGAAAACACCAAAGTGTCTGCAACCATCGTGACATCGTGGCACCTTAATGCCCTAAAAACTCTAAACCCGATTCATCATCCTAGACTGTTCTAATAGGAAGGCAACACTTATTCCTGTAGGTTCTCAATCTGTGGTACATGTACCAATGGTGGTATGTACGGCATCACTAGGTGGTCCTCCAGATAAGCTCCGCCAATTTGCATGCATTGAAAAGTGATTGATATCTGTAAGGTTTTCATCTGTAACTTACGTAACACAGCACTGCACAGCTTTCGGAGACGCGTCAGAAGATGCTGCACTAAAGAAAAAATCATCACACATCCTACGATAACTTTCAGACTGATATCAAGATACGATCACAAGGTAATGAGACCATAACTAGAAGATCTAGATCATTACATATGATAATGAGGTCATTATGACATATGATCAAGATGATTACACAAAATATTTATGACAAGATTGAGAAAATGACATCATTTAATGAGATAATTATGAGACGATCAAGATGTTTACATGCAGTTATTCATATATTTGTTTGTTTTGTGTTACAGTAATTAACTAACTCCAAAAATATAATATACTATAAACAACAAAAATAAAAATAACATTTACATAACCACCATTATTATTATTTATTATTATTATCATCATCATTATTATTATTATTATTATATTAGTATTATTGTTATTATATTATAGTAGTAGTAGTATTGTTGTTATGGTGGTGGTGATGGTGGTAGTGGAGATGATGGTGGTACAGATGGTGGTGGAGATGGTTGTGGTGTCAATGGTGGTGGTAGAGATGGTGGAGATGGTGGTGGTAGTGTTGGAGATGATAGTGGTGGGGATGGTGATGGTGGTGTTGGAGATGATGGTGGTTGTATAGGAGATGGTGGTGGTGGAGGTGGTGTTGCAGATGGTGGTGGAGATGGTGGTATTGGAGATGGTAGTGGTGATGGTGGTGGTATTGCAGATGGTGGTATTGGAGATGGTAGTGGTGATGGTGGTGGTACTGGAGATGGTGGTGGAGATGGTGATGGTGGTGGTGGTGATGGAGATGGTGATATGCCAGTGTCTCCTCCACTCTAGAAGTCGCTCGCGCTGCCCGTGTGGTTGTGGAGTGACATCACCCCTCCTCCGAGCAAGCAAACACACACACACACACACACACACACATGCTCTGGCCGGGGAGCACGAGCTGCTCAGGCTGCGGTTCCTTGAAGAGCCTGAGCTCCAGCGAGGTGTTTATCTTCTCTGCTCCACCATGAACAGCAGCAGCTTCCTGAACATGGCGGCGATCGGAGACTTCGACCCGCTCAGCGCCTCCATCCCCGCCACCAAAGTTGAGATCACAGTGTCGTGCAGGTGAGAGGAGCTCCAGACCACCAGGGCGAGAAGGTTCAGCAGCAGATTCGAGCTCTTGGGGGCTGGTAGAAGGGGCTGGGTGGTGGGCTGGGAGGAGAAGTTGTGTGAAGTTCAGACCTGCTCCAGACCCGTGTCGGGGTGGTTACTTCTTCCAGTAGAAGCTGTTAGTTGTGTCCACTGGTGCTGCTGGTAGACATGGACTGGTGGTGTCTCTTGTACAGCTGTCCTAAAAATACAGTGGTCAGTAGAAGTGTAGAATTACAGCCTGTGTTACTCTTAGGAGCTGACCAGACAGCCAGGCTGTGCTGGGAACTGGTTTCAGATGGTTTCAGAGTGTTTGAACAAAGCTGGTTAAACTGGTTAATGTGTACTGGTGGACCAACACTGGTCAGCATGGTCTTACTGGTAAACAAACTTGGCTATACAGAGGAGACCCGCACGGTCAGGCTTGTTGTAGTGTTCAAAAACATGGGTCAAACTGGTTAACTAGTTTGGTCAAGCTGGTCATACTGGTGGACCAGCATTGGTTGGCATGGTTATGCTGGTATAAAATCTGGGTCATACTGGTTGATCTTAATGCTTGTTGTGGTTGTTAAGCTGGTCATATTAATGGACCAGCATGGTCAGGCTGGTCATGCTGGTCATGCTCATGCACCAGTTAAACCATCAAACTAAAATGAAAAACAGACCCCAAGCTGGTCAAGATCATGGCTGGTCAAGCAGCTTAACCAGTTTGAGGGTGGTTGGCTTCAGTTGTCAGTACAGGAGTGTAGGGTGGTGTGATGTTGTTGGCGGTGATTCATTGTGGCTTTTCAGCAGATCCCCTCAGAAGAGGCAGGACTTTGAGTCACACACACTGCCGGTCACTCCCCCCTCTACTATTGCACGTCCAGCTGTACGAAGAAAAGCTGTTTGTGTGGCTCTGAATGAGATCTTTGTTGGAATTTGGAGAAGTCATGTCTGAGGCAGCTCCAGTTGGAGCTCCACACTGCTGTGTGTGTGTGTGTGTGTGTGTGTGTGTGTGTGTGTGTGTGTGTGGGGAGTGACCGGTGGCACTTCAGTGTTGTTTTCTAAGAATGCTGTGCTGACCGAGCCGTGTTACACTATAAGGAATCAACAATGATGATGAGGTTTTTAAATAAATAAGGAATGAAATGATATTTATTATATATATATATAAATATAATATTTATATTAATACACACGTGTACACATACACACATGTCAGGTGATGTGCCTGAATTATGATATTAAATATCATAATATTGAGATATTTCTAAATACTCTATAAGTAGGTATTTATTTAATTGAATGACAACATATTTTAACGTATCGTTGTTTTCACAAAATATAAAACCTGTATTTATATCTGAGGAATATGAGTCTTTATGCTCAGGATGAAACTTCAGTTTTTCAATTTAGTTGAATTAAAATCAGGTTCATTCAAATCAATGTAGATGAAATTGGTACAAGTTAAATCATTTTAGTAAAATGGGTTAAATTAAAACCAGTTCAGATAAAAAGAGTGCAAGTAAAACTGGATTGAGTCATTAGAAGCAGTTAAAATCAATCCAGTTTAAAACCAGTTCAGATAAAAAGAATGTAAATAAATCTGGATTAAATCTGGTTTTAGTTTTAGTAAAACCTGATAGATTAAAATCAATTTAAGTAATTTGTGGTATGATTTGTAAATATGGGATATTTATTTGAAGTAATTAAATACACAGTTTTTCATTTTTAAGGTGGATAAAATGTGCTTTCTGTGAATGTTATGTCTGTAAAAGTTGGAATAACTTGTTTCTCTGGCTTCTCAGTTTGTAAAAGTCCTTTTTACATTTGATTGTTGAATTGAACACATTGAAATACAGTAAAGCTGGCCAGCAACGTTCTGCTGTATTTAAAGGCGTTTTCTCAGTAAAGAATATTGAAATGCAGAGTAAACGGTTGAGTTAAGCCTGGTGTGTTTGCCGTCTCCCTCGTTAACACTGTCTTACTGTCTTATTTAGGGAGGGACCGTTTTAGTAAGACGTGCTAGAAAAAAGTGCCTTCAGACACCATCCATCATCATCATGTGTCAGAAGCTCCTCACGAATTCACTGAAACACTGTAATATTGATGGAATAATCTCTGACCTTTATGTTGCTGAGCAACCTAAACCTACTGTTAATGAAGTGCACGGGTACAGATCTGAAACTCATAGCCTTCGGGGGCTCGGAATAATCACTGAATTATATGATCCAACATATTTGGCTGAACGTTCTACTGTCTGTTGCTTAGTAACAAAGAGAACGTTCAGCTCTTGTAGCATGTTACGCTGTTCACCAGAAGTTCTGCAAGTGCACTGTGGTAGATTGTAGAGTTCCACGTCATTGTTGGGACCCTCAGAGACGTACTCAGTAGGGTCCTAAAACGGAAGGAAAGAGGCACTTCGGTCACAGCCATCGGTTTGGTGAACGTGTGTAAATCTACGAGTTACGGGACATAACTGTGAGTAAAGGTGTAGTACACTGTGTATTTCAGAGGTGTTCAGAATTTGACGTCCGAGATCCCCGAAGAACTCAACATCAAACCATCCCAGAACTTTGGCGAATAAAATCAATTCATTGAGAATCAGCCGGAGTGAGAGCTTCTTGTCTTCTCGTTATTCAGAACTTCTGAACATAACGTGACTAGAAGGTATAAAAGAGCCTGGACCATGTTTTGCATCCAGATGACGTTTTAGTTTCGTTGATTTCCAGGAGGAGTAACGCCTGTTGACCTGTGTTTCAATGATGTCAAGCTGTCTTGGCCTTTATGCAGGAAAACTGGCCCAAACCCGGATACTATCACCACCATGTTCCACAGAGAGGAGTGTCATGCAGGGTTGACACAATGATCTTTATCAATCTGCAGACAGGCAGTAAAGTTCTTTATGGAGAGCAGCAGCTTCTTCTTGCAACCCTGCCATGCTCACCGTTATTGATCATGGTGGTGGACTCACGAACGTGAACGTTAGCCAATGAGAGAAAAACCTTTAGTTGATCAGAAGTTCTTTTGGGTTCCTTTGAGGGCTGGTGGTGTGGTCTTTGTTGGTGGAGCACGCCAGGGGAGGGTGATAATGGTCTCGATGTTCCTCCATTTGTACACAATTGGTCTGACTGTGGATTGTTGGAGTCCAAACTCTTTGGAGATGGTTTTGGAACCTTTTCCAGCCTGAGCTCCTCAGACGTCTCCTGTGTGTAGACAGAACTCTAAACTCTGGGTCAGTAAGATGTTTGTCTGTGGTTGAAGGTGTCCAGCCTATCAAACATCAGAATGAGAGAGCAGGCAGAACATGGATGGGTGGAGGTTTCACGTCTTAATTTGTTTTACATTCATGTGCAAAAAACAGGCCAGGGCACAGTGAGCACACCAACCCAGCAAATTAGAGTGGGCATAGAGGTGTGTGTGTGTGTGTGTGTGTGTGTGTGTGTGTGTGTGTGTGTGTGTGTGTGCATGTCTGCAGTTCAGCGAGCAGAACAGTTTACCATCCACATTTCCCAGTGCTACTCAACACACACACACACACACACACACACACACACGGTGGTGATGCCATGGTTACTACCAGGTGCATGCCTTTACTGTAAGAGTGGGGCATGTCGTCACCATGGTTATCGTTATCTGGATCTGTGAGAAAGAGGGAAGAAAAGAGAGAGAGAGAAACAGAAAGAGAGAGAGAAACAGAAAGAGAGAGAGAAACAGAAAGAGAGAGAAAAACAGAGAGAGAGAGAAACAGAAAGAGAGATTCTGCCAGGCCTTGTTTTCCTGCACACATGGTTTTATTTTCCGTGTGTGAGATTCCGATCTGTTGGTTTCAGATTCCATTGGAGGGCAGGCGGTCGTGAGGGTTTGGACGAAGGGCAGCGCTGTTGAACGTGATGAAGCACATGTTTTATGTTCTATTGCTCTGATTAATGAGATTAAAACCACGATTAATAATTCAGATAATCATACACTTCTGATTTACGAATCACAGTAAGTCACATTATTGACTCAATAAACGGACACGACCGCGTTCGTTCGCTTGCTGAACTCGATGTTGTCTGTTTCGTTTAATGTCGTATATGATTTATTATTCGGTTTAACCTCCGAGTGTTCGTAAAAATGTTGAAAAGGATGTGATAATTATTATTACTATTATTATTATTATTATTATTATTATTATTATTATTACTATTATTATTATTACTATTATTATTATTATTATTATTATTATTATTACTATTATTATTATTATTATTATTATTACTATTATTATCATCATCATCATCATCATCAACACACCACACACACCATCATCAAACTGCTCACACATCATCACCACACACACACACACACACACACACACACCACACACACACCATTACCACCATCATCACCATTACCAATTATTAATATTATTATTATTATTATTATTAATATTATTATTATTATTTACATACTATTATTATTACTATTATTATTTATTATTATTATTATTACCATTATTATTATTATTATTGTTATTATTATTATTATTATTGGTGCTATTATTATTATTATTACTATTATTATTATTGTTGGTGTTATTATTATTATTATTATTACTATTATTATTATTATTGTTATTATTATTATTATTAAGTATTGTTATTATTATTATTACTTATTATTATTATTATTGTATTATTATTACTATTATTATTATTATTATTACTATTAATATTATTATTGCTATTAATATTACCATTATTATTATTTATTTATTATTATTTCTTTCAGTTATAACATTATTGCATTGTTATAACATCATTTTATTCTAATAAAATGGGTCTTAAACGACATTATTGTTTTTAATCTCATATTTGGGGACGTATCATTCCCATAACGCATTTAACTTATTCATCGATTGAAACATTGTCATGCAAAAGCCTTGTATTCTAAACGCAACTTTCCGAAAGAAGAAATTCTTCTTCACTTTCAGTGGATCTGCTTTTAAAAGCGGTTTTGGTGGGTGGAGACTTGATTGCATTAGTATCAAGACTGTTAGTGAGGTCAGAATATGATACTCTTGGGCAAAAGCCATGGTGCCGTAGTAGGTTCCAGAGTCCTATGCTCTTGGGCAGTATGTCTATAAGGATTCAGATAAGCTAGTATTTGCAATACTTGTGTCAAAAGGGGTTCACAGTGAAGGTGGAGCAGGGGTGGGAGGTAAAGCCAGAGAGGCCAGGTTGAGATGGTTTGGACATGGGCTGATAGTGGATATATTGGACAAAGAATGTTGGAGATGGAGCGGCCGGGCAGAAGGAGAAGAGGAAGACCTCAGAGAAGGTTTTCAAGATGTAGTGAAGGTGGACGGGAGATGGTTGGTGTAACAGTGGAGGAGGCAGAGGATAGGGCAAGATGGAGGTAGATGTTCCGCTGTAACACACAACTGTTACAATATCACAAAGCATGATCTTATCATCCCAGATGTCTACATCATCTCTCAGTCTGGAGTAAGGGTTCCTGGTAAGATGCCATGGTCGGGGTTATTTTGAGACTCCAACCATGTTCCTGGAACTGATTTTGGAGCAGTTTAATTTTCAGCATATTACAACTTTTTTTCCTGTGTACTACTGCATGAAACAGCCTCAAGTAGCACGAGAATCGAGAACCCACCAGAAAGCAGTCTAGAGCTACCGTAGCTTTTGCACTGCTGGAAGTATGTGGTCTTGGGAACCTGCCCTCCCAAGTTAGATGTCCAGGGTTTTCTCCTCATTCAAACGAAAGCTGTAACTGACCATAAGATGCTCAAAGTCATAATCAGAATCAAAAGCTTTAAATACAGTGTTAAATATCAGTCTCCATGTCTCAGTCATGTCCTCCTTGTTGTTTCCCATCTACCCCAAGGCCATGGGTTCTTGTTTTTGTCCTTGTTCTCCCATGTCTGCCTCACAAGCAAAGCTCTTACATTGGTAACCTCATTTCTCTGCTATCGTGTTCCAGGTGTGTCCAATGTTGTCTTGCATTTACAAACCCTTTGTCCCCAGCTGTCCCTTTGTTTGTTTGTAGACTTTTTTTTCTTCATGCTTTGTTTGTTAGTCGAGGTTCTGCTGGTTTATGTGTTTGTTTCCATGCTGTTCCTGTGTTTGCTTAGAGTCAGTGTTTGTTTTTTCTTTTTATTTTCTTAAAGTACTCAATCACTGGTGCTGACCTCCGCGTCCCTAGTGGTCGTCTGTGCAGCAGCCCGACCCTGACACTCAGATAAAAAGGGACTAAAGGGTTCATATCCAGATATGCGTAAGAGAAACGGTGATAAACGATTAATAAATGATGAAAAGTATCAGCGGTTAATTGTAACACTAGTTACAATACTTTTGTGTTACTGCCCAGATACCAAAACTGAGAGGAGACGGGGTAAGGGTCAGAAGCTAATATGGGGAAAAAAAAAAAAAATGTATATAATTATTATTATTATTATTTTTCCCTGTGTGTTTCTAATCTCTTGCCGTTTTTTCGACCACCACTTGGATTGTAAATACACCACATTTGTTGTTTGAATTTATCTGTCTGGTCTGTTGGTCGTGACGATTGAGAGTCAGCATATACTTACATATATATTATATATATTATTATATACATATACTATTATATATATTATTATTATTATTGTTATTATTATATATTATTATTTATTATTATTATTACTATTATTATTATTATTACTATTATTATTATTATTACTATTATTATTACTATTATTATTATTATTTTCTTTCTATTATTTTCTTGTTATAATATCATTATAATGTTATAATATCATTTTATCGCCAACAAAATGGGTCTTAAAATGATATTATTGTTTTTTAATTCATACGGGACAAATATTGTCCCATAAACGCATTTAACTGGCCTAATATTGTTGCAAAAGCCCTATCTCCAAACGCAACTTTCTGGTCTGGCTGGTCGTGATTTATTGAGAGTCAGCATTAAATAAATCTGAGTTTTATGGTTTAATACCACCGCCATCGCCTTTTCACCAAACTATGATTTTCGTCCGTATGATCTGACTGGCTAACTGCTGATCACGCATTTAAGCAAAAATTTGCAGGTGCATCGCTTACGTGACTCCTCTATGACCATCATAACCAAAGGACCGAGGTGGTTGACCATCATGGCTGGAGTGTCTCAACAAGCACGCCCGCTGCTGTTGACCGCCGCGACCAAGTTCCTAAATCAGCAGACTGAGGTGGTTGACGGCAGTCATCCTGACCACGCTGACCCACCAAACTGGCCAATCCAGTCTAGCTCATCTTAAAACCAGTACCACTTTTGCTTTTTTTAAATGGCCAATATATACCGTAATCCCTCCTTTTCCACCTCGATTCTGATGTGGATGATGGTGACTTGGCCTGAGCAGAAACAAACGACGGACACGTCGAATGTGCATGAATGACCAGTGGCTTATTCGCTTATTTATCCCCCTTTCTGCTGCATGCACAGAGTGAATACAGTAGTGAATGCCTCTTTACGTATCGAGCAATCTGTCCAAATCGATGTAGCCGCGCTGTCTAAACCTATAGGATGGAAAACCAATCCATAGAGCTCCAAAATAGCCAGCTCTTTTTCAGCTTCCTTTGTGTGTGTGTGAAACAAAACTTTTCTAAAGCTGCAGCTTCGAGACTCTGTCCTACTGCCAGCGGGTGTCCTTGACTTCTGCGATTGATTGGGAGATGGTCCTGGCCCTGAATCGATCCTGCAGCCGTGTGTTCAGCAGGCTGCTTTCCATTAACCCCTCGCTGCAGAAGTTGCGCCGAGTTCTCTCACACTGAACATGTAAGGAAGACACGATATGAGCTGTACTGGCCAGAAACCAGAGTTCAGCCCACCTCCCTCTCCGCCTTTCCTCTATGTTGTGTTTCAGGGATTACCTGACCCAGTCAGGCTGATACTTCAGCACAGTCACTTGACATGTTTCCTTGATATCCGCTTCAACTGTCCGTGGTCCTAATGTTATGGCTGAGTGTAACATTGATTTTCTACAGTGGCACTGGAAAAGTGTGAACAGCAAGGAACTGGCCGGGTTCACCTGTTGACGTTATAGAACAAATAGGCCAGAGAAGGCTCACACTCTGTCACAGAGAAGCAGAGTGGGAGCCTGACTGGCTGCTTTCTACCCTGCCTTTACAGTTCTGCCTACAGAAGCTTGCCTTTTGAACCCTAGCGTTATTTTTTCAATATGCTCAGTAGGGTCGTGAACCAAAATCAGTACCTATAAGAGAATTAACTGAAATAAATTGGTCCCGAGAACCAATTTACATCAAATCAGTATAATATGACCAGTCCTTCTAAAGCAAATCACTACAGGATAATATTGAATTCAGTTCAAAGATTTGGAATTTCTTGTTTTCTTATTGAAGGGTGAAGGACTGTTGGGGAACCATGGTTCCGTTATCCGTTATGGAATTCCAGGTTTGTTGTTATGGTGCTGAGTGACTGATAACGGGAGTGTAGATGGAGTGTCGAGGAGGCAGGAAGAGGTTTTCCAAAGTCTGGCTAAATGATTCAGGACGTCGTCTTCAGGTGAAAACAAAGAAGTGTTAAAGATTCATTTAATTGTTTCTGCCTTTGAACCTCCTGCAATTTAGGGTTTAACTATTCACTAGTGTGTGTGTGTGTGTGTGTGTGTGTGTGTGTGTGTGTGTGTGTGTATGTGTGTGTGTGTGTGTGTGTGTGTGTGTGCAGGAGAGAGAGAGATTGTGTAACGTTTTCTGTGTGTGTGTGTGTGTGTGTGTGTGTGTCTGAGCGTACTGAACTGCGTGTGTGTGTATATTTCTTTTATGAGCAAGTGAATGAAACGTATGTGTGTGTGTGTGTGTGTGAGAGAGAGAGAGCGAGAGAGAGAGTGTGTGTGTGTGTGTGTGTGTGTGTGTGTGTGTGTTCGTGAGAGTGTGTGTGTGTGAGAGAGAAACTGTGTGTGTGTGCGAGAGAATGTTTGTGTGTGTGTTTGTGAGAGAGTGTGTGTGTGTGTGTGTGTGTGTGTGAGAGAGAGAGGAGTTACAATGTGTGTGTGTGTGTGTGTGTGTGTGTGTGTGTGTGTTTGTGCATGCAGATGGGGTGTCTTCTCAGGAGAGAGTGTGTGTGTGTGTGTGTGGGTGTGTGTTCGTGAGAGTGTGTGTGTGTGTGTGTGTGAGGGAAAGTGTGTGTGTGTGTGTGCACATTACCCACTCAGGAAAGGGAAATGCATAAGCTAAGAGTACAGCTCAGTAGAGAGGAAGTGTGTGAGTGTTTACAGGATTTACAGTGTGTGTGTGTGTGTGCATGTGAGAGAGAGAGAGAGAGATTCTGAGTGTGAATAAATGTGAGTGTGTGTGTGTGTGTGTGTGTGAGCGTAAAAGTTGAACTGGGTGTGTATGTATATTTTTCTGGAGCAAGGAAAGAACCTGTGTGTGTGTGTGAGAGAGAGAGAGAGAGAGAGAGAGAGAGAGAGAGAGAGAGAGGAGTGTAAGCCAGTGAGAGTGTGTGTGCTAGAGAAACTGTGTGTGTGTGTGCGAGAGAATGTCTGTGTGTGTGTGTGTTTGTGAGAGAGTGAGTGTGTGTGTGTGTTTGTGAGAGAGTGTGTGTGTGTGTGTGTGTGTGTGTGTGTGTATGTTCATGAGAGGTGTGTGTAGAGTGTGTGTGTATGTGAGAGTGTGTGTGTGTGTGAGAGAAAGTGTGTGTGTATGTGTGTGTGTTTGTGAGAGAGAGAGTATGTGTGTGTGTGTGTGTGTGTGTGTGTGTGTGTGGGGGTGTGTTCGTGAGGAGGTAAGGGGAGGGAAAGTGGTAAAACATTACCCACTCAGGAAAGGGAAATGCATAGTCAAGAGTACAGCTCAGTAGAGAGGAAGCTGCAGAGTGTTTACAGGATTACAGGATGTGTGTGTGTGTGTGTGTGTGTGTGTGTGTGTGTGTGTGTGTGTGTGTGTGAGGAGAACATGTGGAGCACAAACCAGAACCCATACTCACATACTCTGACTCTGAGAGTTTCTGGGCATGTATCCGAACGATTCCCCAGCATATATTAATGGATTAATTCATTATTCCAGCAAAATTTGGCCACACACAATAAATTATTGCAAATAAAACACAAAATGCAATCGAACATACTGCCACAGCTTTTGTTCAGGACTTTGTTAGCTCTTGGCAGAAATTAAAGCCCGAGTCTGTATGAGCTTTGATGCTACAAGATCGTAGGCTGTCTCTATTCCTCTTTGCAGAACCCCAGCTCAATCCATTGGATGAGGAGCTGCCGTGCACACATTCTCGGCTGGGCCACTGAGGACATTCACAGAGCTTATCTGTTCAGGTGCTGAGGGTCGCTGTCCTGTTGGAAGATGAAACTCCGCCCCAGTCTGAGGTCCAGAGCTCGAACAGGTTATCAAGGATGTCCTGTACAGTTGTCCTTCTTTCAATTCTGACTGTCTTCCAGTTCATCTGGCACCAAAAAAAGAAAAAGATCTCACAGTTTAAAATAGACATTTATAACAATCTACAGTCAGTAACCAACCAACCAAACCACCATGTAATGTACTTAATAACCAACCAACAGACCTAACAACCAACTAATTAACTAGTTAGCTTACTAACTAACTAACCCATCAACTAACTATTCAACCACCAACTAACTAACCCATCAACTAACCAATCCAACCATCCCACCAACTCACCATTGTACTAATCAACCAATTAAGTAACCTACCAATCAAGTAAATATCCAACTAATCAACCACCAACTAACTACCCCGCTAACTAACTAACCCACCAATCAACTAACAAACCAACTAACCAATCAACTGACGAACCACCTACTAACCCACCAACCAACTAACTAACCAACTAACAAACCAACTAACTAACCCACCAACTAACTAACCACCAATCAACTAACTAACCAATTAACGGACCAACCACCTACTAACCCACCAACCAACTAACTAACCAACTAACTGACCAACCACCAACTAACCACCAATTAACTGACCAACCACCTACTAACTAACCCACCAACTAACTAACTAACCAACTAACCATCCCACCAACTCACCATTGTACTAATCACCCAATTAAGTAGCCTGCCAATCAAGTAAATATCCAACTAATCAATCACCAACTAACTACCCCGCTAACTAACTAACTAACCCACCCACCAACTAACAAACCAACTAACTAACCAATTAACTGACCAACCACCAACTAACTAACCCACCAATCAACTAACTAACCAACTAACCATCCCACCAACTCACCATTGTACTAATCAACCAATTAAGTAACCTGCTAATCAAGTAAATATCCAACTAATCAACCACCAACTAACTACCCCACCAATCAACTAACTAACCAATCAACTAACCACCAATCAACTAACTAACCAATCAACTAACTAACCAATTAACTGACCAACCACCAACTAACCCACCAACCAACTAGCTGCCAACTAACGAACTAATCAACTAACGAAATAAATAACTAAATAACCCACCAATCAACTAACTAACCAATTAACTGACCAACCGCCAACTAACTAACAAACCCATCAATCAACAAGCCAAACAACTCAATAAGTGAATAGTGATTTATGTGCAATAACACAATCGTTAATCAGTGAATCTGCTTGAAACATCACCGCGTCCCAAACGTCCTCACGCAGAGTGATCAGTGATCAAAGACAGACTGGATTTAGTCTGACATATATAATCAGTCCAGCCTGTCCCCTTGTTATTCCAAGACAAATACAAACGATGGTGTGTGTATTGTGACTGTAGCAGGATGAATTCAGCGGAAAGACTTTACACAAGCGCTTGTTGACAAGCTGAGAGATCCAGAAGCAGCATCAGAATCTCAGAGACCGTAGAGTGATATTACAGGATTTCACACTAACATTCCTCGTGTTCTGCAGGGTTCCGCAGGCCTCTGCTGCCTGCTTCACCAGAGTTACGCAGCCACACCTACATATTGATGCGTGAATTGTAAACTGCGAGCAGTTCTTTCGTGCTTTTGCTCATCATGTTCAGCTTTCTAAGCCTTTAAGCTCACTGCAGCCCCCCGAGCCCCGCTGTGCTCCATCCATATTAAACACCAGCTTCTGGTTGCTGGTTCCAGCCACGCTTGTTCGGAGACACAGCTAATCATCTCTCAGGTGTTTAGGTCTCTGGGGATTCATTGACTGCGTAATTGAGTTGCATGTTCAGTAAAGATTCCTGAGACCCATCTGGGGCCGGTGGGTCTCCTGGGGAATCGCCATCTTCTGCGGGGTGCCCACCGTCCACAAGCCGAGCTGGAAATATCTCCACATCAGTGGGAGCGTGACTGAGTCTCTTTGGCTTTTTAAAGCGGGAAGTGAACGTGGCGCTCCTGTGCATGCAGGTGTTATGGTCTTATGTGTGTGTGTGTGTGTGTGTGTGTGTGTGTGTGTGTGTGTGCGGGCGTGCAAATCTGTGCCGTGTCTAATTGGGTAAAAAGGAGCTTCATTTGCAGTCATATATCTGCTCTAATGAGAAATGATGATTAGAGTGAAAGATTAGCCTTCAATGATGTGATCAGAGTGATTGATGTTTTGATTGGATCAGGTTCAGACCAGTGTTTATATCTATAAACCAGCCAAACTATGATGCGGATCATAAATATGACTGTCAAACCGGATCGGTCGAGGCCCAGGTTCACAACGACCGCCTCCGGTGGTGCTGACCAGCAGGGTGCCGGTGGAAATGGGACTACTGTAGATCAAAGACCATCGAGGAGGAGAGGAGGAAGGCGGGTTAGAAGGATGGTTGGTGTAACAGTGGAGGAGGCAGGGGGTAGGGTAAGAAGGAGGCAGATGATCTGCCGTGGAGACCCCTAAAGGGAGCAGCCGACAGAAGGAGATGATTCATCTTTACTGTTTTTGTTCGTTACGTGTACAATCAGCGAAGAGCCGTCAGCGTTTGGAGTTGTATTCTGTAGATATGAGTGAACAAGAGCTGTGAACTGAAGTTCAGTGACTCAGTGTCGTCAAACACCAACATTGCATTGATGTCAAGCTCCAGTGTTCACCGTGAACCAGCAACGTAGCAGCTGTGACTAACCGCGTTTTACGTGAAAGGTAACATTGGAAAAGCGTTGGATTATAGTTTACATCACAACTTAAAACCAGCAGAATGTGAACGTAAGCTGTCGTCACTGTTATGTCACACTAGTGCAGGAGTCGTCCTGACGTTTGGTCGCTTGACGTTCAAACCTTCTGTACTGTCAACTAGATAAGAACAGTCGGTGGCCCAGATGGGAGGATTTATCAGTTACAGTTATGAAAACGTCCATGACATTCCAAAATTAATAATTCTCCATAAAACTGTTCCATAAATCAGTCTCAGGGATGCGTATTCCAAACGAGGCTGCTGATTGGCTGCGTACATTCAATTTCTTATTGTAGCTGGCGTCCAATCACTTCCATTTCTGCAGTTATTCTTTACATTGTGTCAAAAATTCAGCTCCGAATTCTTTTTGCATTGACTTCCATTAAAAGTAACTTTTTCTCCTGTAAAGTTGCAGTTGTTTTGTGATTTTGACGAGGTGTGTGTTTTTAATACACCCATAAAGTACCCTCGTTTCCTGTGTTAATAATAATACCGTGCTCCTGACGGGGTGGATAGACCCCCTATTGTACATGTACATGTTCAGCGAACTGTAGCGTCTCTCCATAATAAACATTTTTGTAGGAACAGGACAGTTTATCGGCTGAAACCTAAGCTGATTACATCAGTTAATGGAATATTCTTGTGATCACATAGTGATGTAATGTTTATAACCAGCAATAAATGTCTTTATATTTATATTTATATAGAATATGTTACAAATTACTCTCCAAAATAAAGGTAATTGAAGCGTTCTGGAATCCACGCCGAAGAACAAAGTGTGTTTAATTTCCACAAAGAACGTTTTCTGTTGAAGAGACGTACGAGGAACCTTTTAAAGGGTCTAAAGAAGTGTAAATACACATTTAAGGGTTCTCCAAACTCACATCTTGTAAAAAAGGAAGGAGCTGAAATTGGCGATTCTGTAAGATCGCGAATTGAACCCTTTCTTAAGCTGTAGTTTCACAGTCGCAGCTCAATGATTCCTAGTAATTACAGAATCGTGAGACATACAATCAGGACCTAAATAACAAGTCTTGGAACTGAAGCAGTTAATAGACACGGTCATTATTTTTCCCTCCTGGATGGGTTCTCCTATTTCAGGATGGCTATTCCTGATTATTTGCTGACCAGTTTTCTGTTGACCGTGTGTAACCACAGTCAGAGAATAAACACAGCCCTGTCACATGACACATATTTGATTGTCCAGTATTAAATATACAGCTGAGGAGAGTCGTTCTGGGAATTTAGAGATTTCCCATTCATTCAAATTCCGAAAACAGGGAGTCAGCAGGACCTGGCTGTTGATAATCATCGCTGTCACTCAAATCCTCCTATCTCCAGAACAGGAGGCTTCTTAAGTTCCATTGGAGGTCCATGTTAAAAGATTTCATTCCGAGTCATTTTGGAGCATTTCTATTGGTCCATTCATCGTGATGCAATAAACACTCTTAAAATTAAAGATGCTACAAAGGGTGCTTTAAGCGATGCTATAGAAGAACCACATTTGGTTTCATAAGGAACTTTTATATGTGTGGGAAGAACATTTAACGTTTAAAGGTTTAATAAAAGGTTGATGTGAAGTTCTTCACACTCACACCTCTCTCACATAAAGGCCTTTTCCATCAGAAGAACTCTGATTGTAGCGCGTACAGACGACCTGCGAGGGTTTTTGCTGCTACAGAAGACATAGAAGATGACACCATACGAAGCGAATGTTTGGTTCTGACTGCGGAAGAACTTTTCAGGTTCTAGAACCTATTTTAATTGATGGAAATGCACAGAAAGCTTCAAGGCGTTGTGGGAAAGGCTTTAATTGCAAGTCATTTTGGGGAATTTCTATTGGCTCATTCATCTCGAAATTCAGACACAATGTAAAGAATAACGGTCAGATTCGTACTGTGAGATACAAGGTTCTGCGTGAGATCGTTCAGATACAGCAGTGTCGGTGTGCAGTGTTGAGGAATGAGGATCCAAATTGAAAAGGTTCAGGGTCAGTCTGACTACAGGGTTCAGGTGCCAGCAGTGGGATTATTGACCACATGTCTTGTGCGTTCCAGTGAAGTGGACAGCCTCTTCATGTCTGACTGCATGTTCCAGTCTGTCGTTTATCTTCTGCACTGAGAAGAGGGGGAGATAAACTGATCAACGGGAGGCAGAGAAAGTGTGCGTGTGTGCGTATGGGTCTGCATTCACACACCAGAAGCTCCTCCCAGCTGTGATTAGTGCTGCACTCACACCGACAGACATAATCTGTGTGTTTTATCTTCTGCGGAACAAATATTGTTTTGCGTACAGCAGAAAATAATGACCTGCCGGAGCACAGTGTCTGATTGGCCGCAGCTCCACTCGTGCGCCCGGTTTCCAAGGGCTTGGCGAAGCGGCAAATTCAGGTTGCTATGTGACTCACCGTGGTGGTGAACCTCCTCTGAGCTGCAGCTCCTAGGGCACGATGGGAGCTTTTATTCAGCACTGGATGAGACATTACTGCACCGCTTAGCTCTACCGGGCAGGACGAGTCATACCAGGGGTCAGGGGTCAAACTAAAATGCATGCAGCAGGTAGGAGGAGAGTGATCTGGAACGCAAGGGGAACGAGCCTTGTGACTGGAAGGTTGCTGGTTCGAGTCCCTGAACTGCCAGGACGTGACTGAAGTGCCCTTGAGCTTCACTTAACTCCCCGGCTGCTCACCAGGCACCATGGACAGGGCTGCCCACCGCTCCGGGCACGTGTGCTCACTGTCCTCGAGTGTATCACTGTGTGTGGATGGGTGTGAGGGAACTCAAAGCACGTCACACACACATGCGTGGTACTATATGGATACACAGTACTGCACATATAACTTTACAGCCAAACTACACAAAAATATTACGCAACAATATTAACAGGAGCTAACTATCTATTAATGCTGTATTCACTTCTAAACGCTGTTGTGTTTGTTTCTGGTGTGTGTGATTCTACATGTCTTTTGTTTTTATTTCTAATAGTTTGAGTGTTGCGCAGAACCAGCATTACGGTCCGAGGGTCACAGGTTCGAATCCCGGGTCAGGTTGCTTGTCATCGGTAGCTGGAGTCTGAGAGTGCAAAACTGGCAATGCTCCCACCCAGTGGGATGCTGGTTGGCACAGCTGTTAGCCATTGTTTTGGCCAATGTATTGCCGTTCTCCACTAAGCTTTTTGGCCGCCCAGCAGTGATGCAGTGGCGACAGTTCGAAATGGTATAAAAAAGGATAAAAAAAAACAAAAAAAACCCCAGAAAAACCCTCTTGAATCTTGAAAATGATAGACAGATAGATAGATAGATAGATAGATAGATAGATAGATTGATAGATAGACAGACAGTTAAATATATCACAATCTATTTTGAGACTGTAAGGAAGATGCCATATTGTAATTTAATAAAATGTCACACCATCATATTCATAAAATCTGAGTAAAGAAAATTTGTTTTTTATCCAATCAGAACAGTGGGATCTCAAGAAAACACTGCTTAACCAATCAAAAATAAATACAAGTCACAATATTTTAATGACTTATTTTCCCACTGTATGTGTGTGTGTGTGTGTGTGTGTGTGTGTGTGTGTGTGTGTGTGTATGTGTGTGTGTGTGTGCATATACTCTCCCCTTAAAAATATACTACCATTAAAGGGTGGGCGATATATTGTAAAAATATGATATCACAATTTATACACCTTCTGTTACTGTGTAGTGATTTTTATTATATTTATAATGTGCTGCACTATATACAAACAGGACTGATTACTACGTACACTCTTTTTAAAGAAACATAAAGTTAAGGAATGTAAGCAAAGTTATGTCAGGCATCATGTAAAGCCTTCAAACGTAAACGCAAAATAAAACAAACGTCACTTTAAGACCAAATGGGAAAATGCAGTAGATTATGTACATTAGCTCCTCTTGGCTCAGAAGATTGTGAGTTTGACCCCATTTGCTGACTGAGTGAAGACCCGGGGCTCGGCCCATGAGGGGGTCCCCAGTGGAATGTGGATGGACATTCCTTTGGGGGGTGGGGGTTGGTTTGTGGGTCTGATTGTTCGTTCGCCACAGTGAGGGTCTCGTCATATTAAAAAATCTTCAGGGCTAAACCCCCAGAAGCCCAGTCTGGACCATGTCTCTGTCCCTGAGCACAAATAGACTTGCTTTCTCTCTCCCTCACTCGGGGTGATGTTAGCTGGAGTGAGTGGCTGTGGAGTGATGTAACAGGGTTTGCGGTCAGTTCCCTGACATTATTAACGTCGGGTACCACTGTGTGTGATAGCGAGTGGAAGACATCCCATATATGTGGCTTGTTCCAGATGACCTGGACCTCGACTTGGTGGTCAGGAAGTGTAGACGGATGCAGTCGGTGGAGGAGGCCAGAAGAGATCAGGTGGAATTTGTGTTCCAGCACAAGGTGTGGATGCAATTCAAGTCCCTCTGTTATGGCATGAAATTGAATGATGACAAATAACGGAAGTGAAACCACGTTTATTTAATAACCTTTAAGATTCATTCAGGATCATTACTGCAGGTGAAGCCCAGCATCTGTTTTCTCTTCCACTGGTGAGTGAAGATGATCACTAAGGTGACCACAACCAGCTGTTGGCTGTATAATATAGTGATGCAGTGCCTGTGTTGACAGAAATGGGTTGCAACACTGGCCCATCTGATATTCTGATATTTAAATTAATTTCTAAATTAATTAAAAATCATTTTCGAGCAGGTTGGAGGTTTTAAACGGGTAAAATGGACAATTCAAACATGAATGAAGTGAACCGAGCCAGACGGCGATCGGTCTGCATAGCGCCAGTCCAAAAAGCATATTCACTCCCTCTCAACTGCTACATCACACACAGGGTATGTCAAAATAAAAGTCATTCATCGACACCAACAAACCAACTGTGTCAAGTCACAACTTTAGGAAGTGAAATTCCTAAAATTTCTGCTCACGTTTATCTCCCCTTTTCTCCCCCTGTTGCATTTAATTGCTACTTGTTTTTAAATTTGGGCCGAAAAAAACGATATTGTTTTATTCATCTCTTATAGATTAAAAATCAGGACATACCTCGTTTATCCGTTTTGTATTGTCGCGAGTGTTCCCACCCATACCTGCGTTGTCGTCTTGCCCTCTCGATTTCTGTTCCAGCTGTGTGTTCCAGCTGTTTCTGTATTGGTTTATGGCACCTGATTCCACTTACCTGATCAATCGGCCAACCTTCAAACTGGCTGCAGTGAAAACCCATCCATACATACACACACCAGTGATTTCCGTGATCACACACGCCCTGAGCAGTGGGCAGCCTTCTGCCTGGTCCTCAGGGAGCAGCTTGAACCGGCAACCTTGTGCATAGTTTTGTTGTATCGCTATTTCTGGG
This sequence comes from Acestrorhynchus altus, assembly GCA_034509495.1. Lineage (NCBI taxonomy): Eukaryota > Metazoa > Chordata > Actinopteri > Characiformes > Acestrorhynchidae > Acestrorhynchus > Acestrorhynchus altus. The sequence continues at coordinate 2,935,279 of CM067501.1, forward strand.
ATACAGTAAATGATTTGTGGGCATCGGGGAGCCACAGCAGATATGCAGGGGACCCCTGGCAGTGGTGGGAAGGGTGGGATGCCTGGTGGGTGGAGCTGAATGTAATTAAATTGCATTAAAAATTGTGAAAAATATGAAAGAGGTAAGAGGTGGATTAGGCTAGATTTTCCGGACTGTGAGCTCAATCCCATCGTCTCAAAGGAACAAAGCCGTTAAGCCTCGGTGCTGAGCTACGGTGAAGACGTGCAGTGGAGCAAAGCTGCTCTGAACCGGTTCCAGGGTGGTATTTTTGGCACCATGATCCGTCATAACAAGAGAAAGCTTCTGTATCGACCTTTAGGCCCATAAAGATAACATAATGGCTGGCGTTGAGGAAAATGACAAGTACGTCTGAGTGTATTGAGCAATGACAAGCCGCCTGCTGGGCTCGTGCTCGGTGGTTCCATGTGGAAGACAAAAGCAGGCCTGGCTGCAGAGAGAGCAGAAACCCTGCCAACCAGAGGCTGACAATACTCAATCAATGTACATGTGCCTCATTGGGAAGCGGCCGAGAGACTGTCTCGGAAGTGCAGCTGGACCACAGGGCTGGAGGTGGATGGGGGGGGCGATTTCCATAAGCTTTGAGTGTCCCAGCAAGTAGACACGTGTAATAAATACAGTGTCTTTGTGGCACAAATGAGCGAGAGGTCAGCCGATGGCGCAGGTGGGACGAACTGCTCGTTTGGAAGGGTTTCTTCACTGCTGCGGTCCGCAATCTCAGCTGTCAGCCAGTAATTCAGATGTGTGACGTAAGGACCACCGTCGCTCCAGCTTTCTAACATACAAAGTTCTCCTGATAGCAGAACTGGAGAACAGGATCGATGGGAAAGGTGTGTCTCCTTGGTTTCTCTTTCAGTCTCTTTTTTAAAATAGGTGGAGACGAGCCAGATCACAGTTACCAGCAGCAGGACCAACATGAAGCTGGACAGAGCTGCTCAAGGAGACACAGTCTCATTGTTGAGTTATGCAGCCATACAGTGAGGCCCTTGGTCTTCATGCCTGGACATCAGGATGGACTGCAAAAAGACACAGACTGAAGTAAACCTGTGTGCGGGTGTTGGGACACACATATATATTGTAATATGTCTCTGTAGAAGACAGTGTGTAGAGTCCAAAAAGGGTCATATAGAGTTACAGCTTATAAAACAATAACTACATGAACGGCATTGATGTAAAATCCAAATCCACAAAAGATCTGGAATATATATATATACAGTATATACTTTTATATAATCATTTTTTAAATGTGTAGAAAAGGATAGTATTTGTCAGTCGAATGTTGTGAATGTGCACCTTCTCTGCTGCTCGTGCAAAACTCTTTCGAATGCTATTTGATGGTCCAATCAGATCGCGGGGTTTTCTTTAACCAATCACCACACCGATTTGTTCTCACTTAACGGTTTTTTGTTTTAGCAAAACATTTGTTATAACCTGACTTTCCGTTGCATCTCTCAAAAAACAGGGTCAAAATTTGCAAAATTGTGCGTGAGCAGCAGAGAAGGTGCACATTCACAACGTTTGATTTGCAAATGATCATCTTTTCCACATTTTTAAACATTATCATTATTATTATCATTATTATTATTATTATTGTTATTATTATTATTTTTATTATTATTATTATTATCATTATTTATTTTATTTTATTTATTTATTTTTTTAAACTTCAGTTTCTTTCCACATTTGTGAAATATTATTATTAAGAGATTAATTAATTAATTTATGTGATTAAAGTTCCAGTTCATTTGAGGATTTGGATTTTATCTGCATGCAGTTACTTACATTCATCTGTGATCGTTGTTCTATAAGCTCTAAATCATAGGTGACCACTTTGGCACCAGAGCAGAGGATGTGTTCTGGTGGGTGAAGCCGAGCTGCACTTGCTGCTGGAAGGGCTCGTGGTACAGCTCAGGTTTTGGCTTTATAGACCAGCATCAACGTCCTGAATCTGATGTTCAGCTTTAGGAAGCCAGAGAAGGAGGTCGGTTCCTTTTGGGTTACGGTTCCCTTGGTTCTCCTGGTGGTGGGCGGTATGGGCCAAAAGCCATATCACACAATGTGTGAACTTTAGTTCCTGAACAGAAATCCGTTAGAAACTGGCTTTGCGGGTTAAGAGGGGCTTATTTCACAGTCAAATGAGCGTTTTCACACACTGTGATGCATCTCTTACGCAGGACCTGAGACATGAAGATGATTTTAACACAATATGCGCTGATTAACAGAGATCACCGTAATCGATGCGTCTGAAGGTGGGTTTTTGGTTAATTGTCCAGCCCGTCCTCGACCGGGCCGCTCTGTTTTCAGGACGATGTATATCAGACGTTGCAGGGAAGGTTGTGCAGCACACTGATCTGCATATTTGTTTATCTTGCTCTCTTTCCCACTCGGGAATACCGCTGCTTTGAATTTCAAAAGGAATCTTAATGACTGCCGCGTTAAGCGGGTCCCGATCTCCAGTCCACCAATCAGATGAAAGGATTCGCAAAAAGGCCAGAATCCCATATTTCTGATCAAACGTTTGGACACCCAAACGCAGAAGGACCAATAGAATGATCGGAGCAGGTCTGAATGCGTAATGTAAAGCGTATTACGGTGTGTTACGGTGCTGCGTGTGGTGTTCCGTTGTGTATCTCCACGTTCTCTTAAACGAGATCCAGGTCCCGTCGTCTGTCTGACCTTTAAAGAGCTGGATGAGTGCTGACGCTCTCCTAATGTTAAAGCGCATCCTCATCTCTAAACTTCACTGACATCCACACAAAGAGCCTCTCGGAGCGCGTGGCAGCCGAAGCGTGCGCCACCCCTCGATTCGCCCCTGACGATAATTACATTCCTCACGGCCGGCCTTGTCAGCAGCACACACTCCAAAGAGCACCCCGCTCACTCCTGCCAGCCTGGCCCCTCTCCCTCAGCACCGCGCTCTCTCTCTCTCTCTCTCTCCTTCAGAGACAGGGTCCCCCTCAAATTAACACCTACTCATCTTTCACACTGTCTGCTTTACTGTTGTTTTTTTATGAACTGGTGAAGCGCCGCTCGGACGTGGGTGGGAGTCAGATGTCTCTATGAATAGGACGTGGTGAACGCCGCGCCGAGCTTTTTCTCTCGCGCTTAAAACTAAAACCTGAAACCGGGAGGTTTTTATTGCAGGTGCAGCAACAGTCGGCCATCTGAACCTGCGCACATACGGGGTTAAGACGGACAGACAGATAGAGTGATAGGAAGACAGATGGATGGATGGACAGATGGATGGACAGGCAGACAGATGAAAAACTAGATAGATAGATAGATAGATAGATAGATAGATAGATAGATAGATAGATAGATGGACGGACGAACAGATGGATGGATAGATAGATAGATAGATAGATAGATAGATAGATAGATAGATAGATAGATAGATAGATAGATGGACGGACGGACGAACAGATACATAGATAGATAGATAGATAGATAGATAGATAGATAGATAGATAGATAGATAGATAGATAGATAGATGGACGGACGGACGGACGAACAGATAGATAGATAGATAGATAGATAGATAGATAGATAGATAGATAGATAGATAGATAGATAGATAGATAGATAGACAGACAGATAGGGGACGTGTCCGTCACTGTCCGTCACCGTCATGCTTTGTGACAGGCTGCTTGGGAGGCAAACGTCCACGTCCACATCTGTTTATCACCCCCTGTTGACTCCCCCGATCGTGTGTTCATATAACGTGTAAACACGTTCAGCCGCTTGCTCATTTATCCAGTCTGTCGTCTCTAAAACACGGATCATTCTGACTGACAGAGAACGTCAGCTTCTCAAAGGTTCTGCGGTACTAGATAAACAAGGACACCTTTTACACAGACCTCAAATATGAATACATAAGTGCACACTTAAAAATGAAGGTTCTTCAGAGGTACTTCAGTAAAGTGGTTCTATACAGAACCTTTTGCATGATTAAAGGACACTTTCCAAAGTCTTTGGAAAGTCTGGTAGCTAGCTAACGAGGGTAGTTGTGGTCTGGTGGTTGGGGAACCAGGCTGGTTCAATTCCCTGAACTGGCAGGACATGACTGGAGTGTCCTTGAGGAAGGCACTTAACTCCCCATCTGCTCCACAGGCTTTGTGGGGTGGGCTGTCCTCTGGTCTGGGCGCGTGTGCTCACTGCCACTGGGTGTAGGTATTCACGTGTGTGTGTGTGTGTGTGTGTGTGTGTGTGTGAGAACATCACTGTGTGACGTAACAAAAAGAAAAGATAAGGACAGGGTGGACACAGGATGGACACATTTTACAGGATAAATATTTATGAACCTGCTTCAGCATCCACTCTTACATAAAGCTCTGGGATATGTTCACAGGACCACAGTTTTAATCGATTTAGTGGACTAATCATCATCACAGCCCCTTTGTGTAGCCCCTCTCTTCAGCTCTGAGGGGCTGTGGCTTTGCTCGGAAGACGGAGGTTGCAGAGCAGTAATCAGACGTCCACATTCATCTAATATTCTCTCTAGTACACTTCACGCTTGAGTCACGGAGAAATTGAGAGGCCGAGAGTCTGCTGATGAAGTCATCCACATGCGGGTCACATATCTGGCCTCGTCAGTATTCCGGTGGGCATGCCTGTGGCCCCCGAGCTCAGGGATCTCCTGCTTTCTGTCTGCTCCACTCCCCTGGGTCTTCCCCTCAAACGCTCCAACACTGGCGTTGACAAAAACTCGCAAAGTGCAGAGGCAGGCGGTGGGGGGTGCAGGTATGTGTGTAGGTGTGTGTTATGGCTTGATATTGTTGCAATACAGTATTAAGTTTATATTGCATGTTGTGAATGTGATTATATGACATTTGAGATATTTATATCTATATCGGGGTATAAACAGAGCGGGATACGGGCTGAGTGATATATCGATATTTATATCTATATCAGGATATAAACAGAGCGGGATACGGGCTGAGCGATATATCGATATTTATATCTATATCGGGGTATAAACAGAGCGGGATACAGACAGTGATATATCGATATTTATATCTATATCGGGATATAAACAGTGGGATACGGCTGAGCGATATATCGATATTTATATCTATATCGGGATATAAACAGAGTGGGATACGGGCTGAGTGATATATCGATATATCGATATATATATCGGTGTTTGTGTTTGTGTGTATGTGTGTGTGTGTGTGTGTGTGTGTGTGCTGGCTGGTGGTTTTTCATGCCATGTTAAGATCCTTCAGAAGCCCCTGTACAGCCACCTCTTATCCCGTTGTGAGCGGATGTGAAATACTGTTGCATGACAAATCACTCCGTGAACCGCGTTCATCAAACTGTAAGCTCCACGTAAGTGTATTCATCTATAATGACCCCCGAAAATATAGCGCTTATAAATGACTTGTGCATGACTCCTTACTGAAAAACGACAGCGGCTTCAAAATTTGGGGGTGATTTGGGGCTAAAAATAGCCGCCATGCCAGATAAGGTCAAGCACGGGTTGAGGCTGATTTCCACTGATGCTTCTCTGCCTCATGTGTGGAAATCTGGGCTGAGACCGAGAGGTTTCATGGCCATAAAAGGAGGATCAAGCATCAATGACTGACACAGAAAAGCATACAGGGCTTTTCTTGCGTGTCTGTCAGCGGAGACACTGGCTTTGTAAATTGCTGACAGCCGCGAGGAGCCATTGGGTGCTTCGTTTCAAATCCATTTGAGTTTCTGCTTCCTCTCATGAATATTGAATGGCTGGGGATCTGCCAATCTGCCACTTTGGGATAAAGAGTGGTGCTGAACGCTACAGGCATTTCCCTTTTAGCACAGCTTTTCTGCTGTTTATGCCTCATCCAGCCTCTCTTTGCTGTATTTTTCATCTCCCTACAGTTTGACACGTCCACGTGTTCCTCGCTTGGCCTGCCGTCGCGCCTCTTCTGGGGTTTTATGTCGCGTAGTTCAGGCTCAGTGTCTGTTTCGGATGTGGTACCATGTACACACAGTTTCATTTGTAATCACACTACATGCATGCACAAACCTGTGTCCAGTCTCATGTATCCCCCCATTTTCCCCAGGTTCAGTCCCATGTCCTGTCTCGTGATCCTCGTGTACCGTCTACTTTTATGTCACCTGTGTCCCGATTCCAGTCTCTTGTTTCGCCCCTGGTCCTGTCATGTCTACAGTCTTGTGATTGTGTCTAGTCGTGTTTGTCCTGTTGTTTTTTGTCCTGTTCCTCTCTTTCACCAGCTCTGGAGAGAGTGGGCTTATGCACCCCTTGTTGCACGTTCCCGATGGGGCCTACTGGCATGCTTCTGTCCTGTTTGGTTCCCCTGTCTGTCCCTTCCTGTCATCCTTCTGTTTTGTTTTGGTTCCCCATGTGCTTTTTGGCACGTGTCTCTTTTGTTTTGGTCTCGTCTCCGCCCTTGTTCCACACCATTTTTACTGCTTTGCCTGTGTTTCATGTGTAACCCTCCATCCATCCATCCATCCATCCATCCATCCATCCATTTTTCTATTCGGCTTATTCCTGAATAGGGTCACGGGGGAGCTGGTGCCCAGCCCGGTGCCCTGCATGTCTGTAATCATCCCCAGGTGTTTCCAGTCTGTGTCAGTGTATTGAAAGTCCTTTATCTCAGTCTGTCTTTGTCGGATTTTGTTTCCTCGGAATGAGTTTTCCGTAAAGTCGGAACGTTATTTAAAATCCTAATAATCAATATTACCCATATCTCTGTTTATATCCCACATGATCCCACAGACGCCAACAGATTACCTCTGGAGTAGGTCACAGTGCGGCGTAACGACTAACCGAGGGCTGTATGCTTTCTGAACGTGACCGTCGAGCCCAGACGTTTCCGCCTTTTCCTTCCTCCCAGAAAGTGTTGATTTATTTATTTATTTTCCTTTTCTCCCCAAAAGAAAATCAATATGTGTTTTCTGGCGTAGCTTGGACTCTGATCTGAATGCCTCGGGAGGAATTCGTTTTTGGCTGGTGTGTCAAATCCGTCTTGTGGGCAACTATTGACAACCTGCTTCCTGCATGCCAATGATTTTGGATCCCATGCTGCGCTCATACGTGTGCATGTGCACGCTCATGCATATGTGTTTTTGTCCGTGTGTGTGTTTAGGACTGTATACACAATCTGTAGAAACAGAAATAGAAATGATTGGGGTTATTATTTTGGCTGCTGCTGTGACTGGAACTACTCCCACACTAATTCACTGTTATTAAATGGGAGTGTTCATATTTCGATAAATAAGCTCACACCTCTCCTGCTGCTTGAGTCATCAGACCGCTCGCGGGACACTCCAGCGACACGTCAGGCTGACCAGCGTGGAAATTTCCTAAATAAGAGCACTCATCAACACGGCAGCGCTGGCGTGATCTTGAGAAGTTGAACGTGTTCGGTTATAAACGCAGCACACCGTCGTCATTACACACTGCTTATGCAGCCTCCAGAACTCAAAACTTCCCAAAATGACGGTGTGATCCACACTGTCCGACCACAGACAACCACTATCATGCACTCTGGAACCACTCACATCTGGAAAGACTTACATTCACCATAAAAGATAATGTCAAGCACTACAACATCTGGCCCCTTTAAAGTTCATTCACAGGTGATCCCACCTATTCGTCCCAATAACTCAATATTACATTAACACCCTCTGTCTGTTGTCTTGTCTTAATATACAGGGGTTGGACAATGAAACTGAAACACCTGTTTTTAGACCACAGTAATTGATTAGTACGGTGTTCTAAGGCCTCCTTTTGCGCAGTGAAAGTTCGTGTTGGTAAGGACATTGTTTGGATACAATCCGAGTAAGCACCCGAACATCCCTTTCAGACAGCTTCCTCTTGCGTCCACAGTTAACCCTGTTGGACGTGGTTGGTCCTTCTTGGTGGTGCTGACGTTACCCTGGATACCGTGGCTCTTGATACATCACAAAGACTTGCTGTCTTGGTCACAGATGCGCCAGCAAGTCGTGCACCAACAATTTGTCCTCTTTTGAACTCTGGTATGTCCCCCATAATGTTGTGTTCATTGCAATATTTTGAGCAGAACTGTGCTCTTACCTGCTAATTGAACCTTCACACTCTGCTCTTACTGGTTCAATGTGCAATTAATGAAGATTGGACACCAGGCTGCTCCAATTTAACCAGGAATCCTCCCCAAACTACAATGACAGTGTTTCAGTTTCATTGTCCAACCCCTGTATGTTGCTAATCTGTCTGTATTGTAGCTACCTCTTTTTCGCCACACTGTTGATATATTGACCCCAAACAGTGTGCTCACTACTGACATTCAGGGACCTCCAGCACTGTTCAACATATTTAAGTGCCACAGCGCACCAGTGGACTGTTCCTACCACTGTGTTAAATTACACCCAGAACGAGGCCACAAAAATCCATAGGAGCTGAAATCTGGCTCAAAAAGTACTCACACAAAGTCCTATAGAAGTGGAGAACGGTTCTAGACCCCATGAAACAACATCGTCACAATGTCTGCGCCACGATCAGAGTGCACAGGTATGCTTAACCCTTTCAAATCATAGACCAGTTTGAGTGAATCCGGATACTGGACTCCATCACCATTTCCTTTACTGCATTTGTAACAAGACAGAGGTTCCATTTTAAACGAATGTTCCTTTTTTATTAAACACTGACAAAATGAATGCGTCAGGTTGCAGCAGAACCTGTTATGCAGTTGTGTCTCAGACAGGTATGTAAATGATTACAGGTGTGGTCTGATTAGACACTGGGTTTTGGTGCATGAGGGCATAGAGTGCTTCCCTCACTTCCCTCGGACTACTTTTGGGTAGTGTACACCACCAAAACATTTAACCAGTTCATAGACTTTAAAAGAGGACACGTCACTGGACTGAGAGGAGCAGGATGGTTCCTTGCAGTGGTGTCACGTACGATGAATCTAGACTGCTATGGACGGGAAACGGATCATCTCGATTGAATGAGACGGCTAATCTATTAAAGGAAAACTCCTTGTTTCGGAACATCTGGACCCTCATAGATCATGGAGCCAACTCCCTGAATGAGGGAAAAGACAAAATGTCAGCCGTCCCCCTCCTTCATCCCCGTCACCTCCAGTTGGGTTCAGCCTGGTTGCCCTGGGTGTAGGCTCTGCCCTTGGCTACCATTTACAGCGGAATCTGGGAGGGTCGACAATGGACAAAGGAATATTGCAATATTACAAAATTGTCAAACCTCATCACGATTTTATTAAGTTATTAAACAAACTGACGTCATCTTAATTTCTTCTTTAAAGATAAAATGTCCCCTACTATGTGTTATGTCCCCTGAATGGATGGATGGAGGGGAGCAGAGTAGAGGAGGTGCGGAGAGCAGGGGGCAGAGCAGAGAGAGGAAGCAGGTGGAGGGTTTCTTCAATTGAAGAATTCTGTGTGTGTGTGTGTGTGTGTGTGTGTGTGTGTGTGTGTGTGTGTGTGTGTGTAAACCATCCAAATGCAAATGATTAGTTCAATATGATCAAATTTCAATATGATCAAAAATGACAGTCCTAGTGTGTTTGGATGGAGAGTGTTACTCTGTTACAGCCAGAACATGAGGTGGAAACATTGCTGTGTGTGTGTGTGTGTGTGTGTGTGTGTGTGTGTGTGTGTGTGTGTGTGTGTGTGTGTGTGTGTGTGTGCAGTCTCTCTGCTCTGCTCACATTCTGTTGTCAGGAAAAATTAGGGCAGGTCTCTTTGAGAGAGGCACTGAGAATATTCAAACCGCCCTGCTGTTGATGCTCTTCTGTGTGTGTGTGTGTGTGTGTGTGTGTGTGTGTGTGTGTGTGTGTGTGTGTGTGTGTGTGTGTGTTTGCATGACTATGTTCATGTAAACTGCAAGTCTGCCTCCACTGACCTGTTGCTTAATATGTTTCGGTGTGTATTCACCCGACTGCGGAGGGTTGTGTTTATTATGGAGGCTGTAGTACAGAATAGGTTCTCGGTGTGTGTGTGTTCTGGATTCACTGTGTGTGTGAGTTCATACACTGTATAATAATCCTCTACACTGTCCCAGTTTATTCATGGCACTTGTTTACACCCACATCCATGTGAACCATGTTACACGGGTAGGAGAACGCAGACGTAGGAGTCGTGCCTGAAGACTCTTCTCGGTACAGTGTTGGGCCATTGTCCCGGCAGGGGATCGAACCCTAGTCTTTCACAGGACAGGCGATGTTATCCGCTTTGCTAGAACCACCACACACACTGAATGGTGCTTAAATGAACATGGATTATCATTGACCTTAGGGCTGGACGATATGGCCAAAATAATCACATTGGATGCAATACTTGATCTCTTTAACTATATTGAAACATATGGAATTCTGATCTTCATTTCTTCTTCATACCCACTGAGTCATGGTCATGCCAGAGCTCTGTCTTATGCCCCTTATGCCCCTTTGTACCCACTAGGGTTGGCGGGAAAACAGGATAAAACTGGATATAAACAATATCATATTTTATAAACAATATCTATTTTCATAAAATAGATTTGATTATTGTTGGATATAAACAGCATATTGAGGCCTGTTTGCAGCCCACACTTCAGTTCAGATCCTCACATTCCTCTTCCAAACCTTCCAAACCCCTGGACGTTGGAGACCACCAACCAAAGCAGAGTCAACTCGTTTTTAATACCTTTGGTTTCAGAATGAATTAGATGTCCCAATACTTTTGTCCATATAGCACATGTTGTAGTTGGTCACCAAACAGTCAGGAAACAAGATGAACAATGAATGAAAGTAATGTTAAGTAGCGATTTTTACCTTAAAGTAGTTGATCTTGTCGATGTTCCACTGACTGGGACAGGGACACTAGTGTCCCTGTCCTTCCCACTGCAGGCCGGAACTCTGCTACTGCACTGTGGAACTTGGTGGATCTGCAGTTGACGTCTCTGCAGAGCTGAATAATGGAGTCATATTAGTGTAAAATCCTGTTGTATTATCAGATGTAAACCTCAGTCCACATGCTTCTTTCACTTCAGAAGACGCTCTTCTGAAAGCCCTTGTCCCCTAAAAGAACTCCTGACTTGGTTCCGTTCAGGCTTGGTGTTTTTAAGTGAACCATCCCACATTTACACCAGTAGAACCGAGGATGCATCACGGAATATGTCATCAACAGAGGGCGCTGCAACGTCAGTCAGCGGACATGAGAAGATGGTACCACGTATAGACGACCTGCGAGCGTTTGTTCTGTTCCAGATGTTTTTTTTTCTCCAAAAAGCAAACATGGATCAACTTTTGGTGATAAGAAGATGTAGCAGATGATACAAATGGTGTGACATTCCACCTTTATAAATCGACGCCTCCACAGCGGTGGGTCAAGTCTTTGGTTCCTGCTGCGAGCAGAATTTTCAGCTTCCAGAACCTATTTTTGTTGGTAGAAATGCACTGAACGGTTCATAACTAGGTTCGCAAACCAGAACCGAACTCATCCCTCATTGGTGGAAAAGCACCTTTCTAGGCCTCAGAGCTTGTCAACAAATGCAGGTGTACAGCTGTCCATTAGGGAAGCCTTCTTCCTCTCCGAGTTAAACCTCTTTAGAAGAAGTCCTTCGATTGGAAACCATGCGGTCTGGGGTCTTCAAACATCTGGTTTCGTGGGACATCCTGTCCTAGAGGTGAGACATATTAAAGATTCAGGTGTTGGGAGCCCTGGCTGTGGTCCTCACCTGAGACAGGCTTTTAGAGAGGACTTGAGGACCCGAGTCTTCTGCATTCCTACACAGTCTGGTTTGATTTGTCCAATCATCTCAAATTCTCGTAAATGAAGATAGATGAGAGTCAGTGAAAGCCACTCAAACCATAATCACTCAGATCAGTGAAGTCTGAGAGCACCATTCATCTAACACCCTGGTGCTGCTCTTCCTCTGGTGATGTTCTTTATGATGCTCTACAAATGTGGTCATTTTGCACGTAAACAGCTTAATTGTCAGACTGCAGAAAGGCTTTGCACAGCCAGGCGTATTAAAGAACCCTTACAGAACCTCTCTGATCTGGTTCAGCGTGAAGTTCAGTAGATGTTTAAGGATGAATGTTGCGCCTGAACTATACTGACGACTGCAGAATCAGTATCAGACATCACGCAGTGGTGTCCTGCTGTCTGTAATCAGACAATAAGGTCTGGTGTTCAGACAGATGTTCTCCGTGGTCTTGTGGTGGTACTGCTGCATATTGCAATATATCAGAGAGTGGCCAGGCTGCGAGTGTGAAGCGGCCTGAATCTAGTTCAGTGAGATGCCATATTCTCCGCGGAGGCATTATCCAGGTCAGGCTGCAGGAAGAGAGAGAGAGAGAGAGAGAGAGAGAGAGAGAGGGAGAGAGAGAGAGTGAGTTTGGGATCTCACCCAGGGCAGCCCAGCCCCATTACTGCTTGAACACAGACAGGAGACACACAGACGTTCTCTCTCTCCTTCCGAATCCATTTGTTTTGTTGTCAGTTTCTAGACTGTCCTTCTCACCATCCTCAATCACTCACTCGCTCATCCAAAGAACCCATTAAACATCCATTTCTCTCTTCTCTTCTCTTCTCTTCTCTTCTCTTCTTTTCTTTTTGATTCTATTATTCTCTTTTCTTTTCTCTTCTTTTGCTTCTCTTTTTTTCGCTTCTCTTTTCTCTCCTCTTTTTTCTCTTCTCTTCTCTTCTTTTTTCTGTTCTCTTCTCTTTTCTTTTTTTCTTCTCTCTTCTCTTCTCTTTTTCTCCTCTTCTCTTTTTTTCTCTTTTCTTCTCTTCTCTTTTTCTCTTCTCATCTCTTTTCATTTTTTTTTCTTCTCTCCTCTTTCTCTTCTCTTCTCTTCTTTTTTCTCTTCTCTTCTCTTCTCTTCTTTTTTCTCTTCTCATCTCTTTTCTTTTTTTTCTTCTCTCTTCTCTTCTCTTCTCTTCTCTTCTCTTCTCTTCTCTTCTCTTCTCTTCTCTTCTCTTCTCTTCTCTTCTCTTCTCTTCTCCATCCAGCATATCTTCACGTTCTGAAACATTAGGAATCTGTACTTTCTTCACTTCTTCTTTCCCAATTTATTTCTCAATGTTGGTGTCTCTGTGAGGAGGTGAGGTCCCCAGGGGCCGTCACAGACTCTGAGTGTCGCCACGGTAACGCTGTCAAAAGTCGCCAGTCATGATCCGTCATTGCCGCTGGCTGACCAATCAGAGTGGCAGCTTTGCATGCTTATTAAAGTCACATCTGGCCAAAAAGAGGTCTGATCAGCCAACACAGGACAGCTGCAGGAAGAGAAGAAATTCTCTCCATCCTTTCTATCCTCCGTCGTTCCATTTTATCACATATTTCCATCATTCCATTCATCTCAGTCCTTCCCTGCTTCATCACATCATCTCTCCATACTTCCATTCCTCCATTTCTCATTTTCAGTCTCTCTGTCCTATGTGCCTCTTTTCATCCATCTATTTTTACCTCCATTTATTCACTGTCCCATCATTTCAAGTAATTTTTGCATTCCTCCATTCATCCCTCCATTCCTCCATTAGTCAGTCCCACTCAACTTTTCCATCCCTCCATCTGTCTATCACACCCTTCCATCACTTTTTTGTTACATTCATCTTCATTCTTCCTTCCAATCATTCTTCCATCTCTCATCCCTTCATCCTGATTCCAAGTTTATTTATTCTGTCCATCCATCCATCCATCCATCTATCCATCCATGATTTCTGTCTGTCCACTCCCTCCATTATCGGTGCTCCATCTTTCCATCCTTTTTTCCATTTAAATTCATTTTCATTCACTTATCCATCCATCTCTCATTTATTTTTATTTCTTTCACCCACCCTTCCACACACAGTCCTGCGGGACGAGTGTCAGACAGCTGGATCGCGCTCTTCACCCTCCAGTGCATTTCTTAGTGCTCAGAGAGGAGAAAGAGCAAGTGTCAATCAGGGAGGAAGGAATCTCAATTGGCTGCTGGTTGTCAGGGTAACAGTCACCAGCCCACTGAGGCGGACTGGATGAGGTCCCACTGGGAACGTCCACTTCTGTGACACGAAGACACACACCCGCCTGGAGGCTCTCATACCCACACACACGTGCACTTACTGGGTTTCCTAACTCTCTCTCTCTCTCTCTCTCTCTCTCTCTCAGTCTACCTGCCTTTCTGGCATGATACTGTAAATAACAACCGCTGTGTGACAACAGCCTTAATATACAGTGAATAATAAAGGTAATGTACTGTAAACAACAACCATAATCACTTTATCAACTTCAAAACTGAACAGCTTGAAATAAATCACTTTAAACGTAATTAATATAAAACAGTTTAATTTTTGAATTGAATTATCAAAAACATTTTTCCCAGTGTTACATTTTTTAGATTAAGTAACTGTGATGTTTAATCCACCCTCAATGTGATCAATGGGATCAATGTGATCAATGTGATCAATGGGATCAGTGTGATCAATGGGATCAATGGGATCATTGTGATCAATGGGATCAGTGTGATCAATGGGATCATTGTGATCAATGGGATCAGTGTGATCAATGGGATCAGTGTGATCAATGGGATCAGTGTGATCAATGGGATCATTTTCTGTAATCGACTGAATGTGATCTGTGTTTGTGGAAACGTGGACGTCATACTATCATCAGTACCTTTTTACACACACACACACACACACACACACACACACACACACACACACACACACACACACACACACACACACACAAATGTAGATCAGTAAATATTGATCCTATCAGTCTAAATTGTAATCATGTATCGTCAATGGTAACCTGGTAGGTAAAAGCAAGCCCACACTTTCTTCTGGTGCAACTATTTGAGGAGTTTGTAGTTTTGTCAGTTCAGTCTGAGTTACGGTGGGCTGTCAGTGATACTGTCCTCTCTGACTGCTCAGTTCCTCAGTGATTAAAGCACAATGAGTGACGCCGCTGACCATGAGGAAATGGGTTAAGTGGTGTTTACAGTAGCCGAAGCTGAATGCTTGTTCTGCCTGATTCACTCGCTGATATAAACACCGCTTGATTGAACGTTTGATTGAACATGAGGTTGGACCTGATCAGCCACAGTTTGACCGAAAATCCGATTTGCAGAACAAAGCCAGGACGTGTTTATTGTGTATTTAACGTTGTATTTTTTATTTTTTAAGTGAAACACTGTAAAGCCTCGACCAGTTTTTATAATATAATAATAGAATTCGATCAAACAGAAAAGGACGTACAATACAGAAGTGAATTACTGTGACAGGGTCACGTGACATGGAAGCAATCAGCTCTGATGGCTCTGCTCAGATGTTACTGAAGCCCAGTTTGCTTCACCTCAACTGTTTTCGACTGTTTCTGTGTTTCTCCTCTTCCTCTTCACAATACGTGAGAGGTGACTGTCCAATCAAGAACAGTAGTGTCACGGTCAGCAACCGTGTGGTTGTAGTTTTGTCACTGTGTGCAGGTCCTGCTGAGTCCTGTTGGAAAAGGAAATCAGCATCTGCATAAAGCACCTCCTGGTGGGGGCTACATTGACTCTGGACGAACACCAGCAGATGACATGGTCCCGTACATCATCGCAGATTGCAGAAACGTCACTTCACGCTCCTTGGATTCTGTCTCTCCACTCTTCCTCCAGACTCTAAGAGCTTGAGTTGAGACCTTTGGACTCTTAACTTCCAAATAAAACGCTAAATTTACATGCATCTGAAAAGAGGACTTTGGAGAACTGAGCGACAGTCCAGTTCTTTTTCTCCTTAGTCCAGGTAAGACACTTCTGACGCTGTCTCTACTTCAGGAGGGGCTTGCAGTTGGACCCCCTTTCCTGGAGATGTCTGTGTGTGGTGACTCTTGATGCACCAGCCTCAGTCTGCTCCTTGTGAAGCTCCTCCAAGTTCTTGAATCGGCTTTCCTTGACCGGCTGAGCAAGCTGTGGTCATCCCTGCTTCATCCCTCCTCCCCTCATCCGTCCCCTTCCAGTCAACTTTCCAATAAGATGCTTTGAAACAGCACCAGCAATGACCTTTGTGGAGGGTGATTGTCTGTGGAAGCCGATGCTTCATATGCCCCGACCTCTCCACCACCACCACCACCACCACCACCAGTTGGGGGCCATTGGGACCCCAGGGAGTTCACTCTGCTTCTGCATTCCATGCTGGGCAGAATCCACAAGGACCCAGATGTTTGAGGACTTGGTCTCTTGGGTAAATCCTGAAGCAGGGTCTTTTTTCTTGCGTGGCTGCTTTTCAGTCCATGGCAGTCTAATTGCTGCTTGACTGTAAAGAGTGAGACCGATGTTCCAGCAGCTTCCCGTTCATGACAGGCCTGTTTCCTGGTGGTTCTTGGGTTCTTATCATCTGAACCAGTTTCCTCTCACCTATGGGATGGTTTGCATCTTCTTGTAGTTTGCAAATTAGAAAAACATTCATTTCAGGAAGCTGTTAACTTCCGACGCCAGCTGTAGTAGCTAGTTTTATCTGCATCCTTGAACCAACTGGCTTGATTGCTCCAAAATGACTGCTGATTGGCTGCCTCCAGGCCCCCGCCCGCATGGGCTCCATATTTATTTATCCCTCATAAATAAAAAGACATGGCCACGACTCACTGATTTATATTTATTTACGTGGAACGTCCCCTTAGGGGCTAGACCTCCACGTTCAACCCATCCACACACAGTGATACACACTACTGACTTCACACACCAGGGGGCAGTGAGCACACATGCCCAGAGTGGTGGGCAGCCCTATCCTCAGCACCCAGGGAGCAGCAAGGGTAGTTCAGTGCCTCGCTCAAGGGCACTTCAGTCACATCTTACCAGTTCGGGGAATTGAACCAGCGACCTTCCAGTCACAAGGCCAGTTCCCCCTAACCACCATGTCACTATGTAGCTGTGAATGTAGTTGTTCGCTTGATTTACGTTGTGTCGTGATGAATGGACCAATGGAAATGCTCCAAAATGACTTTGCATCAAATGAAAGTCAATGTAAGTCTCATAGTTATGTCCTTAAAACAACTGTACGGCGCTGTAGGTTCTCAACGACTGTTTTCCAGCAGTCTGAGGCCTGGTCGTATCCCAGTGGCGATTCGTCTACGGTGGTCTGATCAACTGGGAAACTGCTCTTCTTCTCAGATATCAAACGTAACATCAGCTGTAACTGCGGGTTTAATACCTACAGCGTGCTCGGTGAATTGGCGGTGTGTTGACGCGGGGAGTAAATGTTGATTCTCGTAATGGCGCTGCTCTCTGGTTGGAGCTGACTCACGACGGAGATTTCTCTCCCTGTTCCATTAGTCACCCCCTCTGCTCCGGCAGCACTTTCACCACAAACCTCCCGCGCCTGTGAGCGCCAAAGCCTTGTATGTTAACACACAGCACTGCGTGTCTACAGTCTGGGGGAGCGTAGCTGTTTCACACTGTTTACAACAACTCAACATGGTCAGTGAAACAGCCTGTGGACACCCTAATGCATTCAGCTCTTTTAAGTTGCACCCATTGCTGACGCGGGTGTGCAAATGCACACACACACAGCTTGTGCTGATCCTAATCGCGGACAGTCAAGCACGAGCATGGTCCATCGTTTGACATCCCTGCGGTCAAAAAGTGCTGCCAATAGAATAGGACTCTCTGAAGCAGATAGAAATGACCGTATTAGCACCATGTCTAACGCTGGCCATGTGAGGGGTGTAAAGATCACCAGCATTGAGCCATGGAGCAGTGGAACGGTGTGCTCTGGAATGATGGTGGTTCATTCAACACTGCTGGGATGAGTTGGGGTTTGACCATAATGATTGACCATTAACATTAATTTTTGGAGTGTTTGGGTTATTTGATGTGTTGAATGTTACATAGTAATTTTGTTTTGGGTGAAAAATGGTCAGGTATTGTTGAGCGAACCTGTCAGAATCAGAAAAATGACCAAAAATAAGTTTCCATATTATTCTTGGTCGTGTTATGGTCATAAAAACTGAGGCCTGGTTCCCAGACTATCCCATATTGCCATCACTAGTACAGTCTGGTGGTGATGGGCTGCATTCCGGTATCAACGACACCGTATACTCCTGAAGTCACCGCTACATTTAACTGTTTTGCCAGGATTGATTGGAGCGTTCTTGTGGGCGGAGCTTATGTTCGTTTTGGAGGTGTGAACATAGTGATTCAAGACCGTTATGTAACAGGCGCAAAGCATTAATAAAAGGTATACACTGTATTTTACATTGTATTTAAAGTCGATATAGTGGTTTATTCACAATGGGAGATATTAGTGTCAGCAAATATGAATGTACAATGTTTTTTTTATTGTACGACGAGTCAATGATGTAATTATTATGACACGCCTACTTCCATTCACTGAACCTCGATATTTCACTGATTTAAGATGAATACAGTTTTACATTGTAGGTTGAGGTGTGTGTTCGCAGATCATTCAGTGCCTCAGGTATTTCATGGGGGTTTGAAAGTGTGTGTGCGTGTGTGCGTGCGTGCGTGCGTGCGTGTGCGTGTGTGTGTGTCTGTCATGTCGTGTTTCATGGCGCTGGTGCTGGTAATTAGATTGTGAAGGCCAGGAGATGGGGTTTAATGATGATTACAGTCGGACGCTCTTGTTAGTTGTCTTCATCAGTCAGATGACCCCTCCAGCAGTGTATTGGCACACATACATAACAGGGCCGATCTACACTGTACGGTCAAAAGTATTGGGACACTCCATTGATTCTTCTGAAAACAAGAGTATTAAAACGAGTTTATTCTACTGATAGAGCAGTTGTTGTTTCCACCTACCCCAACCGTAGCAACCGCGACCTAGCAACCATTTTACGACATCGTAGCAACCATCTCACATCTACCTAACAACTCCAGTGCAACCACCTGGAGCAACTGATGATGTTATGAAGGTCTGCTTATCCATAATGTGTGAGTAGTTTGACTAGAGGAGGAGGGGTCCCAAGGTTTCTTTCTCCAGCTCTGAGGGAGATGTTCTTCAGCTCACCTGGGGATTGATGACGTGATCCTTTATTTCATGTGTTGATCATCATATTTTCGAGCTTGTTGCTCGAGCGACTTTGTGCTACAGTGTGACCTCAGCTCTGGCTTCAGAGTATGTGGTCATCAGGGATGGAGGCATGAACATCAAGCAATGTGGATGATCCAGCGCTGTATGGTGCCGTGTGAAGCAGGGATTTCAGGGAACCTGGGATTGTACAGTTTTATAGACATCGTTTTTAAATATGACCTCCTTCAGTTTAAAATATCAATGTTCTCTTTTCTGTCTTTTGCAGAAATCTGCTCGACAGGGACACGTTCTCCAAATCAGATCCAAGTAAGATCATATTTACTGTGTTTCTCTTTATTGCTTGCTGCTGCTGCTTTGATCGCCGCTGTATCGTCGCAGATTGAACACGGGGCTGATTTGATATCTGCTGAACCGAGAAGGCATGAAATAGCTCTCTGCTAAATGGGACTTCGTTTATCACGTTTAATATGCTTTCACGCTGTGAGCTGCTCATCTCTCTGATCAGAGAGGCATTCAGTTTTAAAAAGTGAAGCACGGAGAACTTCAAGGTTCTGATGGTTCCATAGGTTAGACCTGTTTTTCTTCTCTGGTGGCTTCGGTATTACAGCCATATCTGTCAACCTTTCCATTTTTCCTGGGATTTTCATCGTAAGTTTCTCGTATTTTTATTCTTTCTAAAATAAAACGGTGATGTTTGTTCACTGCATTCTCCTCCCAGACCGTGTGACCGTGTGTAGAACAATAGAACAATCTTTCAATCATTTGGCCTCCACCAATAGGAGAACAACCACCATCCAGTTTATTTGTTTATTTGTTTGTTTATTTATTTGTTTATTATCTAGGCACGAACGAACGGTACAACATGCATGCAAGTGTTTCAATGCTGTCCATTTCCAAACATGTACCCTGTAACACGAACGGTGATTTACACGAGAAGACAACCTTAATTTTGAAACGAAGGTTTTAAGAGTAATTCTTAGAACCCGAGATCCTCCCCTTACAGGGAGTTACATACTGCTTTCTAGGCGTCATATCTCAGGATCAGAGTAACCTACACCAATGATGCACATTTCACACCAGACAGCAAGACCTACCCTGTCTGATGTGTACAGTGTCATCAACCTGTTTATTGTTCAGCTCTGAATAAGTTCTGAGAAAGGATGACGTGGATTTGTGATTTCAATTCAACTCTGTGTCACGTATCGGTCTTGTCCCTCTGGCCTGTCTTTGTTTTGCTTTTGAGCACATGTCATGTCTCCGCCCATTCCCAGCTGTGTTCCATCTGTAACCCTGCCCCATCATTATCATCTCCCAGGTGTGATCAATGTTCTTTGTCCCAGTCTGTCTGGTCGGTCTTCTTGACCACTTGTCTGATGGTCTACTCGTCTCGTCTACTGGTATTGATGGTTAGTGTATAGATATTTTAAACACTATGAGCTAAAAAAAAGTATTTAAATGGTTAAATTATTCTGGTGTTACGTTTATTTAAGCAGCACATGATAATAAAGACGTGTAGTCGTGTGGTATTCGCATCACAAATCTGTGATGTGTGAAAATTCTTATTCAAGTAAGACGGAACAGTTTGCCTTTCCTATAAACACTCATCCTCAAAAAGATAGTTTTACTAATAGTTGCCCCCAGAAGGACGTGTGGGACTGCAGTGCTGTTGGGAAGGAAGATGAAGGTGATCAGGATCAATAACTGATGATAACTGTAGTCTGATCTGATCAATATATATTGATCTGCTCATACAGAAGTGGTGTCTCTCAGGACGGCGTCGGGTTTAACGCAACACGCCAGACGTCTCTGCATGGAGGTGTAGAGGTTCCTAACGGTGTCCTGTGATGATCCATCCCATGCAGCTTGAATGTTCTCACTCAGTTCTGCAGATGGTGTGGTAGGGGTGGAGTGTTGATAGAGCGTCCAATAGTATCCACACATTTTCAATCAGGGACAGGTCTGGAGATGAGACAGACCAGGGCGTAATATCTGTGTCTTCAAGACGAGATCTTGAGACGGCAGCAGTGTGTGGACGAGCGTCGTCCTGTTGGAATAGAGCACCGGAGTGTGTGTTCAGAAAAGGTAGAACCACTGGTTCAACCACTGGACTTCAATAACGTGACGTTGGTCTGTCAAAATGTCAGAAGACCAAAATTGATCTGATATCGTATGAAATTGCACCCACAACATGACTGCAGACCTTCTGGACGTGTGATGCACAAAAACCAACCTTCAAACTTGTTCTGACCTTGGTTCCTCCACACGGACTCATTGGTGCTGCACACAGTTGTCGTCCACATCTAACCCGCCCACACACAGTGATACACACTAGGGCCCAGTGAGCACACATGCCCCGAGTGGTGGGCAGCCCTATCCACGGTGCCCATGGAGCAGGTGGGTTAAGTGCCTTGCTCAGGGGCACATCAGTCATGCCATGACAGTTCAGGGATTCAGATGGGCAACCAATCACAAGGCTGGTTCCCCAACCACCTGACCACGGCTGTCCCCTGAAGATGACCTGTCATTCTGAGTGATTAGATTACGAGCATGTGATCAGGGCTCGGGGAGGTGGACTGGCCCCGGTTCAACCCCAGTGTTGGAAGGTGTGGTCCACAGATCACCTGACGTTGCCCTTATTACGGTACATTCTCATTTTAAACAAACCTCACACAGTCACTCCGTGAGTCACGAGTTCCTTTGTGCATTCTTACACTGATCGTGTGAAGAGCGCTTTGGGCTGCAGTGACTAATCTTCATCTGCATGTGGTGCGGCTTCAGATATAGAAACACAGTGGGCGGCCAGTTTATGGCAATATATGCCGAGCTCAGAAACAAATGGTCAGGAGAACTGGTCCATATCGGAGCCTTCGTAAAAAGAACGGCTGTCACATAACGATAATATCGGGTATTATTCGTTGATAATTCGTCCTTTATAATGCTCGTCACTCCACACTGTAGCTGCTCACACGGGAAAGCTCAATTTTCGGAGCATTGCTGTGCGGATTTGATTGTATTCCGTGACGGAGACACTGGCTGGAGCTCCATCATTCCAGAGAACACTGGCCTTGGACATGGTGCCAATACGGTCATGTTGACCTTGAAATGACTACTTTAGAAGTGTCCTCATCATCCTCAGCACTGCAGTGACACAGCTGTGGTGGTGTGTTAGTGTGTGTGTTGGGCTGGAATGAGTGAATCAGACACGGCAGTGCTGCTGGAGTTTTTAAACCTACCCGACCAACCTGATTGGTCCGTGTTGTAGATGATGGAGATGAAGTCAGAGACAGGAGCTCATCCTCTAGTTCTTCATCAGTGCTCACAGGACGCTGCCCACAGGACGCTGTCGGCTGGACATTTGTGGTTGGTGGACTGTTCTCAGTCCAGCGGTGACACTGAGGGGTTTAAACAGTCCAGCAGCACCCCTGTGTCTGATCCACTCGTACCAGAAACACACACTAACACACCACCACCGTGTCAGTGTCACCGCCATGGTGAGAATGACCCACCACCCACTCAATTCCTGTTCTGTGGTGGTCCTGTGGGGTCCTAATAATTCATGAAGAGGGTGACTGGAGGTGAACAAAAATGCAGAGAAACAGATGGACTGCAGTCTGTAATTAAAGAACTGGACAGTGCAAATGGACAGTAGGTGTCGAGGCAAGGAGGTGGTTCTAATGGTGTTTGTTAAAGGGGAACCAAGGTTAAAATTAGAAGACCAGTCTGCAGTTGAGTTTGAAGCTCAGCACTTACTTTATGTTCCTCATTCAATTTTCCAATTTGTCCAGGGCTTGTAGACATAAGCGGACGTCAGTGGACACGTGCTATGTCAGATAAGAGGCCAGTTATAAATAAACTATTGTTTATGTTTGTTTATTGTTTGTATTTGTTTATTATAACACTTGAATTCTATGAATTATGAATGTGCTCAAACAGTCGCCTTATTGTTTGGGTCCTGCGTTGGTTCTCTGAGCGCAGGCCATCTGGCCACGCTGGACTTCAGCTCAGCTCAGCAGCTTGGGGACAACTGTCTCTAAACATCTTCTGTTTAAACCACGTTTTATTCATTTAGCTAAAACCCGCTCCTCAACTTCTTATTGGTTATTTAAGACGTTCTGTTTAACGAGTCTCAGTGAACACTAGTGAACTCCTGCCCCAGATGCTGGCTTTGTGTAGGAGCTTGACGTCTGATCGTCAGCTTCTCCACACCGTCACACAGATTAAAATATTGATTTTTATTGCTTTTTGAAATGGAATCATGGTCAATATAATTTGGCTTTTTGACAAGAGCTTCCCAAAAAAATCCGGTTCCAGCAAAGTAATGTCCATTAAATTAAAATACACCATGTAAAATAAATGACTGCAAAGGGTGAAGTACAGTCAGAGTAGATTCACAGCTTCACAGCGCGTGTGAATGGCTTAGTAAAACGTTGTTCTTGTAGGGTTCCCCCCCACCACCCATGCGAACGACGACGCAATGTCCAGTTTTTAATCTAATTTGTCCCTTTTTCAGGACGTGCACTGTCACCACAATGTCTGGGATTTCAAACATAATGAATCCTTTTTGTAAGGATAAGCCTGCGGGAGAATCTCCCCCACCAAACCACAAAGAGACATCCAGATTTGTACATTCTCCCTTTTTTCGAAGGAAAAGACAGCAGGGGGGCTTCCACTGCTTACACCGTACACTGTCCTGTAGAAACCCCAAACCTCCAGAATGCCAACTTTACAGGACAGGTAAAAAGAGTCAAGGTCATTTTGGAGCTTTTCGATTGACATTCTTAGACTCTTTATTCATTTAAGGAAATGGTATGTATTTATAGGAGACAGTCACACATTCCTGACATTGTTTATTTGTTTGTTGGACATCATTTCACGCCTCAGAGACCATGTTGTCAATTCGTCACCCAGAGTGTTTTTGTAATGATTAGATTAACAAGGACATTTATAATTAGTTCTCCTTTTTGTTATTTATGTATCAGAATTATGCCTTTTTCAGGACTTTTATTCTAAAATTTGAACACTGTGTTCGAAAAGAAAGAGAGTAAACAGCCCCTCTCTTCACATTTTCCTCCAATAGCTGTCTTCGTTAGCCCCGCCCTCCTTACTCTGATCAGTTAGTCTGTATGCAAGTTGAGTATATGCCCCGCCCCCTCTCTCTGATCAGAGTCTGTGTGCAGGTTGAGCATCAGCCCCGCCGCCTCTCTCTGCTCAGTCAGAGGCTGTATGCAGGGTGTGACACGTCACATGACTCAGTAGAAGAGTGTGTACACTTATCTATCTAAAACACTGTATGTCCAAACATTTGTGGTCATCCCTTCTAATGAATGAATTCAGCAACTTTAAGTTGCACCCATTGCTGACTCAGGTGTGCAAATGCACACACATTGCTTGTCTTGTCCTCCTAGAGAATAACTGCCACTAGAATAGGATAAACCTGTTGACACCATGCCTACCGTCATGTGTGGGCCAGAGGTCTACGAATGGCTGAATGCCATCAAATCCACACAGCAATGCCAATCCCTTCCTTGGACAGTAGAGAGACTTATTCCAACGAAAGCAGGATTGAATATTAAATACCCTTGCAACATGAAACGCCCCCTAGAGTTGGGGAGCGTAAATTCCATTTACACCACTGCAGTAAATACAAATCTTGCTCTGCGCTTTCCTTCGTGGACAGCTGTGCACATGTGCTTGTTGACAAGCTGAAGTGAAAAAGCACATGGACTGTGGAGGTAGGGTACCATTCCAGGACTTTACACTAAAGTGACTTGGAAGAGAGCTCTCATAGAGCTTCACCAAAGTTTCATAGTGCAGTGGCTGCATTCCGGCCCGGAGTAGCAACGACAAAGACATCGTTCAGGTCATCGTTCATAGGAGGCAACTCCCAACATTTCCACCGTTGTCTTTAGTTCAGAGAGAGAAAAACATTTCCCAAACCACTCCGGCAGCTCAGACGTGTTCCCGCATCAGCTCCTTTCACAAACATCCTCCGAATGCACCGTAGCATTTTGGATAGCTGTGCCGACTGTCGCGTTTTTCCCAGCCGACTATTTCTGGAATCGCCCCAAACAGGGCGCTCGCTCTCTCGGCCAATCAGAAATGTGCTGTAAGATGTTTGGGGTAGCAGTGGAGCATCAGCAGTCTGCCTTCAGGCTCCTACCCAGGCTAAACTCTTTGTGGCATGCCTTTCCTCTGTAGTCTTGCTTTTTGTTTGATAGCATGCAGCTCAGAATGCTGCTCTGTTGACTTTCTGTTTAATTTTTTTTTTCCTCTTCTTTTCTTTCAGGCCATTTGTCTCGCTGTCCATCTTTCTGCCTTGCTGACTTATTCATGTATTCCAGTAGCCTTGAATGAATATCTGTGGAAGCTTTCTTGTGGTCTCTGCATATTCTTTGCTGTGCTTTTTGGAGAATCAGTGACCTCTTCAGTTACAGTTAAAAAAATCAGCTCCTCTGTCCACACAGGACACCTCTGTCGATCTATGATTCCAGACTGTAGTCCATCTGTTTCTCTGCAGACTTTTTTCTCCTCCTTTCACCCTGATCTTCAATGATCAGGACCCCACAGGACCACCACAGAGCAGCTATTATGTGGGTGGTGGGTCATTCTCAGCACTGCAGTCACACTGACATGGTGGTGTGTTAGTGTGTGTTGCTCTCGTACGAGTGGATCAGACACAGCAGTGCTGCTGGAGTGTTTAAACCCCTCAGTGTCACTGCTGGACTGAGAACAGTCCACCAAGCAGAAATATCCAGCCGACAGTGTCCTGTGAGCAGCGTCCTGTGAGCACTGATGAAGGACTAGAGGACGACCAACAGAAACTGTGCAGAAACAGATGAGCTTCTGTCTCTGACTTTACATCTACAAGGTGGAGACACTCGGTAGGAGTGTCTAATAGAGTGGACAGTGAGTGGACACTGTCTGATCCACTGAAACGCGCAGATTTTATTGTACATAGACGGACATTTGAATAAATGAAGATGATACACCTTTCCATGATGAAGAGCTGCCAGAAAACAAGAGCAGTTCTGAACAGACTCACTTTCCCTGGGTTTTGAAACACGGGGACACAATCCTTAGAAAGACACGTCACTTAATGGCAGATTAGTTATTTGTCTTCAACCAGTGATCAAAGCGATGTTCTTTGTGCCCAATGATTCCTGGTAGCTCCGGACCCCCTGAACTAAAAGAAGATGGATACATGGATACATGCATTTTACCACTGTGTGTATATATATATATATATCTTTATAGGTAAATAATCAATACAAAAATAAAAATACTGGATCGGAAAAAAATAAGTGTCCTATAATAATAATAATAATAATAATAATAATACAAAAATAAAAATACTGGATCGGAAAAAAATCAGTGTCCTATAATAATAATAATAATAATAATAATAATAATAATAATAATAATAATAGTAATAATAATAATAATAATAATAGTAATAATAGTTGTCGCAATAACAGGAGCTAAGGGATGTTCAGCTGGTTTGAGCCATCAGTGTCCGGCTGAAAGAGGTGGGCCGTGGACATTGAAGTCCACATGGTTTAGATAGCATGATGAAGTGGTGGGCTGTAAGCCTCCATTCAATAAACTGGTGTTTGTGTGCGCGCACACACACACACACACACACACACACTCACACACACACACACACTCATACAGACATGAGAACAATCCCTCCATTTATTCATGGATCACTGGTCATTGGCATCACTTCATGCTCATATGTCACAGGTCAGCTTCTGTGGGCTCGTTCTCATTTTCATACTCATATCATTTTCATTATGCTAATGGCTCTGGTCTCAAACACTGATTAGGGTGAAGTGTGGCAAACTGACCCTCAGTGTCCAGAGCCAGGCTGGCATGAAGGCCTATCTGCTGGGCATGTGGCGGTGGGCTTTATATAGCTGTTTCAAGGCAGAACTGTTCTGCTCTCAGAATCATATTGCATGAGAGAGAAGACGGGAAAGGAATGAAGAGAGAGAGAGAGAGAGAGAGAGGGGAAGTGAGGATCTGTCACAGAGAAAGAGAGATGAAAGGAGAGCCGTTCTGACAGATAAAAGCAGGGGGAGAGACAGAAAATGGACCGTTCTGTTATTTTAACTTCACGTTAACTGATGATCTCGTCTACTTTTACTCAAATTTATGCAGAAACATAAACGGTTCTAAAGGTTTAACGACAGAAATCGTCTGGACTAAGGTCCTCCAGAACCCAGGCTGGATACACCAGAGAAGAACAAGAGAAGAGCCTGCTCCATTGCCAGGCCTGAGCCTGATAACCATCAGCATGACTTGCACTGATGCTGTCCAGCAGCCGTACGGTCATGACACTGGGCACTTGTGCTGAGTTTAGGCCTCTGTAATGCTGAGTGCTGCTGCCCCAGTCTCTTGGCATTAGTAGAGCTCTCCTGGCCAGCTGAAGCCAGTGCAACAACCGCAGGCCAGCATATCTCAGCATAATGTCTGTTCTTCTCCAGCTGCATCTGCTGATAGCGTTGTGTAGCCATGTCTTAAAGCTGCACTGGTTCCACTGAGACCTATAGTACAATCTCAGTGCCCCCGGTACCTACTATAGATACAATACTGTCCAAATGCTTCGAATATCACGATAGAACCCGGCCAGTACACCGATGTTTCAGATGTTTCAGTGCTTCTAGTCATGTGAAGAGGAGTCTTTTTCAATGCAGTGCCTCTTGTATTGCTGTCGAGTTTTTATTGGTGCCATTGGTAGCACAAGGGTTACCAGTAAAGGTAACCAGTAGAAGGTGCAGGATCCCCTTTCAGAGGTGATGCATGTGACATAATCCTCAAGGTTCCCATACGTTCCCCACTTATAGATATGTAATATTGGACCAGACCACCATGTTTTCATAGGTTCTATATAGAACCAAGTGCATGCTTGAGTGAATACTGTAGAACCATTACATTTGCAGATGTGTTGCAGATTTGAAGAACCCTTTTTAAGAGTGTGTAATAAACCCTTTATCTAGTGTAGATCTGATTGAGAGTGTAAGTGCGTAAGTGCTCTGCTTTTAAGCTCCCTAATCGTGTGCACTCCATTTCTAACACTGTCCCGTCTCTTCCCTTCCTCCTCAGTCTGCGTGCTGTACACCCAGGGCATCGGCAACAAGGAGTGGAGGGAGGTGAGTGAGGCGCTCCGCCAGGCGTCTGCCGACACACACCCAACCGAATATGTACGCATGCGAACGCCGGGCTGGATTAGTCGTCAAATAACAGCCTGCATCGTTTTCGCTTAATGGAAAAATCAGCCTCTCCACACAGTCATTATGAAGGTCCGTACGTGAGTTAACTTCAGTCGTGGCCTGGTCAGATGAGATAAGCGTGCTGGGGAATGTCAGCGTGGCTCAAATCACCCCATTTATGCCCCCCCTCTTGGTGCAACATGTGTCACAGCTTATTATTTGGGAGATTATTCAACTGCAGCATTTCAGATCTGGCTGATAGACTGCAGACCTGGTAGATCTCTAACCTTGTAGGTTTATAATCCGTCCAGGTTCTGGAAAGGGTTCCACGGTGCAGATCCAAATTTGGTCCATTTAAAGCAGCATTATGCCCAAACCATTTTCGGCTCCTGGGTTCATTTTACGTCGCTGCTGTAAATGCAAATCCCAGTTTATGCAACTGTACCCGTGGATTTGGAGACGGGCTGGGGTGGTGTGGTTGGTGTGGCTCAACAGATAACACCACCAGTGAGTCACCGCACCCTGTGGTAAACTGGGGTTTGATTTCCAGTATGGGTTACTAACACTGCTGTGGCCCACCTCTGTAATATGAGAAACACTCTCCGGAGGAGTGCATTAGTTTAGTGCCATTAATGTGAGCTGAGAGATACAGAAGCAGCATCTACACTAATATGACTTTCTGCGGTTCTGGAGAGATTTCTCATGCAGCTCTTATATCTTCAACATATAAGAATGTACAATCTATCTCCCAGCCATAGCTCATCAGTGTAAGAGCATATTTATAAAATAGAATATATATATCTTATATATATAAAAATATACAGGGGTTGGACAATGAAACTGAAACACTGTCATTGTAGTGAGGGAGGTTTCATGGCTAAATTGGAGCAGCCTGGTGTCCAATCTTCATTAATTGCACCAGTAAGAGCAGAGTGTGAAGGTTCAATTAGCAGGTAAGAGCACAGTTCTGCTCAAAATATTGCAATGAACACAACATTATGGGGGACATACCAGAGTTCAAAAGAGGACAAACTGTTGGTGCACGTCTTGCTGGCGCATCTGTGACCAAGAGAGCAAGTCTTTGTGATGTATCAAGAGCCACGGTATCCAGGGTAACGTCAGCACCACCAAGAAGGACCAACCACATCCAACAGGATTAACTGTGGATGCAAGAGGACGCTGTCTGAAAGGGATGTTGGGGTGTTAACCCGGGTTGTATCCAAAAAATGTCATTCACAAGACGAATTGACACTGTATTGGCCGTAAAAGGAGGCCCTAGTTCACCACACTAATCAATTATTGTGGTCTAAAACCAGGTGTTTCAGGTTCATTGTCCAACCCCTGTGTGTATATATGTGTGTGTGTGTGTGTGTGTGTGTGTGTGTGTGTCTGTGTGTGTGTGTGTGTGTGTGTGTGTGTTTATATATGTATTTATATTTTTGAAATCAAGGCTGTTTTATTCAGTTTGGCCCGACAGTCAGCCGTTACCTATAAACTCTACATGACCATTGTACCGGTCAGCAAGAGACAGATGGTTGAAAACTGGTACGAATGATGTCTACATGTTCCCAGCCGGTGAGCGAGGGTGTGAGCCGTGTGTAGACGTGGTTCAGTACCTCGCTGGTTCACAGCTGTCGAACTGTAATGAGCTGTAATGTAAATCAGTGCTGACTTACGTTTACACTAACACTGCAAGCAGGGCGGATTACTCAATTAGTCAGCGTCCGCAACCGGCAATATCACTCTCAAATATATAATTACCTCACTAATTAGGGACAACCACCGGCCAGCACACAACCGCACTGAACGTCCACAGCAGACGTGCTCAAGAACGGACGAGCTGATATTGTGCTCGTGGCGAGGTGTTGCATGTTCTGTACGATATAATAGATCTTTACGTTTTATCATATTAATAATGGCTTAATGAAGTGCTAAATTACATTTTATAGTCATTTACCTTCATTTTTTCAGTGTGAAATTTGATGTGACAGTCATTTATTTCTTTTTCTTAAAACCATGATAATTATTTACTAAATACCTATTATTAAAAACATGGCAAACATGAAGGAAGGGCAGTAGTGATGGGCTGTGGTGTGTGATTTGGAGACGGTGGCTCTGTCTAAAAGACAGGAGGCTGAGCTGGAGGTGGCGGAGATGAAGATGCTGAGATGTTCGCTGGGGGTGGCGAGGATGGACAGGATTAGAGATGAACAGATCAGAGGGACAGTGAAGGTGGAGCAGTTTGGAGACAAAGCCAGAGAGGCCAGGTTGAGATGGTTTGGACACGTGTGGAGGAGGAATAGTGGATATATCGGACAAAGAATGTTGGAGATGGAGCTGCCGGGCAGAAGGAGAAGAGGAAGACCTCAGAGAAGGTTTATGGATGTAGTGAAGGTGGACATGGAGATGGTTGGTGTAACAGTAGAGGAGGCAGGGGATAGGGCAAGATGGAGGCAGATGATGAGTTTTTCAGTTCATATTTCAGAATATGTTTATTTTATGTATTTTTATTCACAGCGACACGTCTAATTTCTAAATTAGATTTAGATCTACATTTTTTAATTCTGTCTGAAAGCTGTCTGTGTCCGACCCCATGCTGATAATCCATCTATTATATCATATCTGATTTAGTCTGGGTTGTACTTCTATATCTCTGGTTCACTAATCGTCAGCTGCCTTGTCTCAAACCGATGTCTAACTTGCTTTATTTCTGCATTTTCCATTAATACCGTATTTTCCGGAATATAAGCCGCATAAGCTGCTGCGTTCCCTTCATTGGCTCCCTGTAGCTGATTCAGATTCAAAACCTTGATGCTGACCTACAAAGCCAAAAACGGACCAGCCCCTCCATACATGATGGCAATGGTCAAAACTCGAGCTGCACCAAGAGCCCTTCGAGCTTCAAGGACAGCTCGGCTTGACCCACCGTCCCTCAGAATGCAAGGAGAACATGCATCCAGACTCTTTTCTGTTCTGGCACCAAAATGGTGGAACGAACTTCTCCTGGGGGTCCGAACAGCCGAGTCCCTCAATGTCTTCAAACGCAGACTGAAGACTCATCTGTTTCAGGAGTATTTAACTCCATAAAGACTTTTTGTTTCAACACGGTCTAAACGTGTGGAATCTCTAGATTCCAGCCTTATCTACTAGCTAAGGATGTTCTAAGTAAACAGCAAAGCACTTTTGTAAGTCGCTCTGGAAAAGGGCGTCTGCTAAATGCCAAAAAATGTAAATGTAAATATAAGTAGCGGCTTATAGTCCAGAAAATACGGTAATTATATAATGTTTCTCATTTGAAAACAATTGATCTCTCAATGTTTTCTCATGCAAATTGTTTTTCATCGAGACCTTTATGAACTAAAGTGGCATTACCGACCCTATGCTGGTTATTAATAGAATTTGTCTGTTAGGAGGTTCTTGTTGTGATTATTTGTTAAATATGTTCTTCAGCTTGGCATCATCTGACATGAGCCTCGTATAATAAACAAATATACACCTGATCTGCAGCTGTGATTGGTCAGCTGGCTCAAAAAGCACAGCGAGAAACACGTTGTGATTGGTCAGAGGGGCTGATATCAGTGTTGCTCAGTATGAGGCTGACCGAGTCTCTGTTTCTCCCAGTTCGGCAGGACAGAGGTGATCGATAACACCCTGAACCCCGAGTTTGTGCGGAAGTTCATCTTGGACTACTTCTTCGAGGAGAGGCAGAACCTGAGGTTTGATCTGTGAGTACGTTTCCACATTTAACCGTCCACACACAGTGATACACACATGCCACAGGGGTGAATTCACACACTAGGGGGCAGTGAGCACACGTGCCTGGAGCGGTGGGCAGCCCTACATATGGTCCTGCTCAAGGGCGCTTCAGTCACGTCCTACCAGTTCAGGGAACCGAACCAGCAACCTCCAAAACCATGGCTGCCCTCTGTATCCTGTGATGTGCTTTCTGAGCGAGATCACCAGGTCTGCCCAATATATCGTTTAAACATCGTCATCATCATAAAGTTCAATGTCTTATAAGGCAAATTATGTCAAGATGTAGATGATCGACCACCTGGCAGTGTTACACAGTGAGTTCCTTTGGGGCCATTTGACTGACACACCTCACTAGATCCACATTCCAAGAATTTATTCACACTTAAGTGCAGCATATCCCCTCTATTCAAAGGCCCTCACTCTCCTAGGCGTCCCCAGAGCCTCAGTAGGCTCTGGATGGCTCCAAGTGCCAATCTCTAAGTCAGTCACTCTGGCAGCTCGCGCTCAGCTCTCTGTTTGCCCTGAAGCAAGTAAGAGCTGCTCTTTTAAGCTGCCAGCGTGCGGGCCTTAAGGGGATAAGCTGGTCCACACTCGGAGTGGACAGGTTGGGCAATTGTGGCTCCAGCTCCCGTTCTCCCACCACAGATTCCTGATTTTCATGTCTGATGGAGCTCTTACGGGAATGTGAATGTGTTTTGTTCAGCTGTGTTGTGGATTATATATATATATATACATCCAGATACTGTCCGGATATGAATGGCAGGTGTAAACAGACTCATTCAGAACACAACTCACATCTCTATGGAAACGCTTATCACTGATCAGAGGAAAACGACACAAGTGTAACAAGGGTGAACAATATTTATACTTGCATGAAGTCATTTTTTGATTGAAGGGTTAAAAAACCCACCTGTTGACCCCTGTTCTTTAACCCTGCGCTCTGTCATTATCAGTTAATGCTCATCATAAAGGCTCTGTAGGGCTGTGGATGCCTGCTCATACTGTCATTTGTCAGTCAGTCAGTCTGTGTGTGTGTGTGTGTGTGTGTGTGTGTGTGTGTGTGTGTGTGTGTGTGTGTGTGTGTGAGAGAGAGTGAGTGAGTGCGTTTCTTCCCCGAAGGCTCAGCCGAGTGTGTGGGTGGACAGCAAACCATACACCAATCCACTCTGATGGCTACGCTGACTGTGTGATGTTAACCGCTCTCTCTCTCTCCCTCTCTCTCTCTCTCCCTCTCTCTCTCTCTCTCTCTCTCCCTCTCTCTCTCTTTCACTCACTCTTTCTGTGTCTGTCGCCTTACTCACTTTCTCTGTACCCCTTATTTGCTGTTTGCTCTCTTATTCTCTAGAAGGTTCTCTAGAACCTTACTCAATATAAAAGACTATATTCATAATAATAATAATAATAATAATAATAATAATAATTACAACTTCTAATTCGAATTACTGTCAATAGAATATGACTCTCTGTTCAGGATATAAGGGGTGTAAATCCCCTCATGGAATTGCTTTACAGCCTAATCCCTGTGTAGAGACTGACACCACTGACTACCACAGACCGTAATTCCCCCATGTCTCCCTTCGCTCCCTGAAGAACGGAGACCCTATTGTCTCGGACACGCCTGCAGTCAAAGCCAGTGGGCAGCCGCTGACGACCGTTTCCACATACAGTCCTGGAGCTCCGGTGTGATGACGGGCGGTGGGTTGAGTGAGCTCACTGCTCAGTCAGAGTGTGTCCTCTAAGGCTGGAACAAGACTCCTTTTCATGTCCAGCTGTAACGGGTGGGCTGGAATTTTCCTGTAGGCACTTGTGTAAGCAGACGCCGGGGGAAGGGGGGGGGGGGCGGGGTTCACGGGATGTTTATAGACGACCTGTTGGTTTGTGTAAATGTCAGCTTGTCTACAGCCCGATTCTAGCCTTCATTTGTAAGCGGCGAAGTCGGCGGGACCTGTTGGACCACTGATCTATAGTCAGCCCTTCTGTAAGAGGGAACAGCTTAAATAAGACTGTGGACTCATGGAATGGGATTGTATAAGTCGTCACTCTCAGGAAAAAACTACAGGATCTTCATTCATGCTGTATGTGAATCCGGACCAATAGGACCAATAGGACCAATCCCGACTTTCCATTGAAAGTTATTTATTTTCCTTTTCCTGTAAAAATGCCATTTTTGGAGCAACAGTTTTTGTTTGAGAGCCATAAAATATTATTATTATTGCTATTTGATTAATGTTTCGTTATAGAAAAAGTGTAGAAACACACTATACTGACAAAAGTATTGGCACACACGCTCATTTTTTGCTTCAATTGTTTTTTTTTAGGCCCAAGTAAATTTTTGATCAAAACAAGGGTTTAATTTTAAACTGTCTCCTATAACACGTCTACACCTAATTCTTTGATGGATAAAAGTATGTCAAAGTATAAATTTCCTGCAGAATTAGCCTGAGAGTCTAAAGGATAAAAGTAGTCTGACGTGGTAGAGTAATAGGTTTCTAAAAAATTCCAAACACCCCAGGCACGGAAAGCATTGAAATGAACACTAAACATAAAGAGCACAGCAAGAACGCAGTGCACTACCTGCAGAGAACCTGACCAGAAGTCAGAGTCTGTATGCAGGTTGAGCATCAGCCCCGCCCCCTCTCTCTGATCAGTCAGAGTCTGTATGCAGGTTGAGGATCAGCCCCGCCCCCTCTCTCTGATCAGTCAGCGTCTGTATGCAGGTTGATCATGTTCACGTGGACAGAACAGTAAACATGCACTGGAAGCTCCTTTGGCCTTTAAACTGGGATGTAAATGAATTCTAGTTGTTTTCTGAGCTGGATTACTTGCTGATAATTTATCACAATAAGCTTTGTTTATATAGAGCAAGTGTTGTAGTTTATTATAATATATGTGTCACATGAGTAGGTTTGATCCTGAGTTATGAGGCCTAGAAGACGGCATGTAACTGCCCACAAAGTGCAGATCTCGGGTTGTAAGTGTTAAAGACCACTAAAATGCAGCCTCGCTGTGAGCAGTAGGGGACACGTACCCTGTTTCCCAGTGGACTGACTGCCAGCTGTTTGTTTTGAGGGCCTCCACTCTGGACTGAGCGCAGAGTACCCTGCGCCGGAACAAAGAAAGTAAAAGTGCCTTGAAAGGTACATGGATTTCGAGCTCCAGTTGTGCAGCTGAAAGTGGGTTTTATAATAGCTTTATTAAAAGCCCATATAGCTTTGAAACAGCTGCAAGGAGCCCTATCTTTGAGAGTCCCACCACAACGACAGTTTGGTACCTTCTTCTTGGGGAGTCGTCTCTCGGGCAGGGTGGGAGAGGTGTGCGGTGTTAGGCGTGTGAGTGTGAAGGTGTGTGTATGTGTGAATGGTTCCCTGTTTCCTTGTGTAAATATATGCTTTGATGTTTCGCTGAGGTAATGCACTATTTATTGGTGTGTGTGTGTGTGTGTGTGTGTGTGTGTGTGTGTGTGTGTGTGTGTGTGTGTGTGTGTGTGTGTGTGAAAATAGTGGAACAGAACATCACACAGGTTTTTGGGGACTCCTTACGGCTCCTTATGTAACTAATTCATTTCTGGACCTCATTACTGCGTAGCATTTAGAGTCGTATTCTGGCAGAGATGGACGCAGCCTGACATTTAGCAGCAGTGGGCCGATGGAGTGCGTGTGCCATCATACTGCAGGCATTTATGGCTTTTGTTTTGGTGGAAATATGAAATAGACAACCCTGGGTTATTGATTTTATGCTAATTCAGGCTCCTGCCATGCTGCTTGCCAGTTTGATTTTATGGGGATGAGTCACAAGACTGAAAGAAGAACCAATAAGGGGGCATAATTTGGCCTTCAGTAATGCAAATTAACTTCTTTAATACTAATTCAATACTAATGCATTGGCTCCCGTGGCCCCGCCCCTTCTCAACATCCATGCAGCACAATCCTGTATTCCTTCTGGTTGTCTTTTGGAAAGTAACGTGCAACTGTATTGTGAACTGATTTATGTTTTTGGATTTTTTTCTCCCTATAGAAAGCAACCATGGCAACCACGAACACCATAGCAACAGTGTGGCATCACAGATTATATGCATTGATTGGACCATTTTCGTGTAGTTTGTTGATTTTTCATGATCATGCAAATACACCAGGACCATATGGGGTGCCACATCATCCACATGTGAACACCCAAGCAACCACCTCAGCTATCATAAGAACACTTTTGCCACCACTTAACAACACCTTAGCAACCACAATGCAAAACTATAGCAACCTGGTTGCAGGGCAACTGACTTACAACACCCTGGCGACCACTAAGCAACATCATAGAAACCACCACAGACATGCCTTAGCAACCAATTTAGCCATTTAGCCACGCGTTTACCAAATACTTTACTACACATCAACAAACACTTATCAACAATGTAGCCGCCATTTAACAACACCATCGCAACCACTTTGCAAAACTATAGCAACCGCATAACAACACAATAGCAACCACTTAGCAACCACCATAGCAACCACTTGTGATACCACAACAGCCACTAATCAACACTAGTGTAATCACCTTGCAGTCACTTAACAACATAATAATAACCACTTAGTAACCAGAAAAAATGTAACATGAACAGCATGAAAGAGATGACATGCAGCATGAAAGTGAACATGCATGCCGATGCACACTCTTGCACGCCCACCACACTCATGCACACCTATGCACACTCATGAACAGAGTGAGCAAAAGGCTGGAAATGACTGTGTTTCAATCCAAGAAATATCTGAGTGTGCAGATGAAAGAGAACAGTGGGCTTTTATCTCGGAGCCACCGATGAGGAGCAGCCCAGTAATGACAATGAGATCCCATCTCAGCATTTACAAAAAAACAACAAACGTGGCACCAAACACACTTATCGCAGCCTTTAATCATTAGGTTTTGTATTTCTGGCTTGAAACAATGATTTCAAACCATCGCAGGCTTTTCATCAGGAGCATCAGCCAGATTTCATTCTTAATAGAGTACAGATATGTTCTGAAGTGTGTCACTGTTGGAGGTATTGTGTGGTCAAGGCTGTTTTTTTTTTTAATTGGCTTCCTTTTCCTGGTGAAATGATACAGTCGTGTTATGCTGGTGTTCTATTATAAAAAATATTATGAATATTTTTAAAATATTAAAATA
This sequence comes from Acestrorhynchus altus, assembly GCA_034509495.1. Lineage (NCBI taxonomy): Eukaryota > Metazoa > Chordata > Actinopteri > Characiformes > Acestrorhynchidae > Acestrorhynchus > Acestrorhynchus altus. The sequence goes on from CM067501.1 coordinate 2,972,395, forward strand.
ATATTAAATAATATTATTTTAAATAATAAAAGTATGTTTGTATTCTATATTTGTTACAGTGTTAAACTTGTAATAAAAGAAGAACCCTTTTTAGTGCCATATAGAACCTTCTACAGCGCATTCACCATCAATCTGGAAAAACCCTTTCACAATGCCTAGAACCCTTTATTCATGCAGAGGGGGCTCAATGTGGAATGGGTTCTGTTCTGGTTCACAAACCTGATTTTGGACTGTTTGGCGCAAAACCACCAACAAAAAAAGGTTTCCGGAACCTGAAATGTTTCTTTGGAACAGGAACCAAAGATTGTTCTGTTTTTCACCTCAAACCATTGTGGGCGTGTCTAGTAGTACAAGAGCAGTGGCCTACCCTTCGTCTCGTACGCTGTAGTCTTCTACGTCTTCTTATCACCAAAAGTTGATCCATGTTTGATCCAGGTTTGCTTTTCGAAGAAAAACAACGTCTGTAACAGAACAAAGGCTCGCATGTAGTCTATACGCACTACAATCGTCTCACTTGTGTTTACTGACGCTGTGCACCCCCTCTGTTGAATCCAGTTCCACTAAAACTGGTGTAAATGGAGGCTGGTTTTGCAAAAAAATACAAAGGTTCTTATGGGCCAAAATGGAAACAGTTAAAGAACTTTTTAGATGGATAAAGCCCATTAGGGTTCCACCTACTGATGTGGAATTTAAAGGTAATGCTGTGGTTATGGGTTGATGATGTCAACTTCTACAGGGGTTGGACAATGAAACTGAAACACCTGGACCACAATAATTGATTAGTACGGTGTTCTAGGGCCTCCTTTTGCGGCCAATACAGCGTCAATTTGTCTTGGGAATGACATTTATTGGATACAATCCGGGTTAACACCCCAACATCCCTTTCAGACAGCTTCCTCTTGCGTCCACAGTTAATCCTGTTGGATGTGGTTGGTCCTTCTTGGTGGTGCTGACGTTACCCTGGATACTGTGGCTCTTGATACATCACAAAGACTTGCTGTCTTGGTCACAGATGCGCCAGCAAGTCGTGCACCAACAATCTGAACCAACAATCTTTTGGACTCTGGTATGTCCCCCATAATGTTGTGTTCATTGCAATATTTTGAGCAGAACTGTGCTCTTACCTGCTGATTGAACCTTCACACTCTGCCCTTACTGGACCAATTAATGAAGATTGACCACCAGGCTGCTCCAATTTAGCCATGAAACCTCCCCAAACTACAATGACAGTGTTTCAGTTTCATTGTCCAACCCCTGTATATATCGATACTACATGATACTACAGAACCAAACAATGATGGCTAGGCGACTTGGGTCAGATCATCTGCAAAACATCAGGCAGGTCTTGTAATATGTGCCCAGTATGCAGTGGTCAGTACCTGCCAAAATGCTCCAAGGAAGTGCAACCAGTGAACCAGCAACAAGGTCATGGGGTTGGTCACCCAAGCTTCGTAACGACCTCACAGGATTTAAAGGACCATCTGTAACATTAGTCTTGGTGCCAGACCGCCTTCAGGGGTTCTGATCATGCCTCAGCTGGTCAGATCTGTCGTGCTGGCACAAGAGCGACCCACTCTAGATTCGACAGGTGGTGTTAATGTTATGGCTGAGTGTTATTAGCTTCCATTACTTGTTAGAGAAGCAAACTTCAGACTCCAAAATGCGTCCTTTGATTCTCGCCAAACTGTCTCTCAAGCCGGAAGTAGGTGAACTCTGCCTCTGTGGGCAATTAGCATGTATGAATCACCCTCCTGTTAACGATCTGACTAAAAAAGAAGAGATGGTCAGTGTGCGGAGTGCAGTTTTTTACTTTCTCACTCTTCTCCACCTCTGTGCACACAAAGGCCTCATTAGCTAATATTATCCTTCTGCTTCTTCGGTTCTTAATGGTTACAACTGAAGTTTATAATGGGAAACCCTACTGGATTTGTGCAATCACTGCGTGACTGTGCTGGTATGCAGCTTGATTCATGGCCGTTTCCTTTTTCCACAGGTATGACGTGGACTCAAAGAGCAGCAACCTTTCTAAACATGTGAGTATAACATACCGGCACTCTGTCTGCTTTTTTAATCTGCGTTGATGATGATGCTTCACCTCTGAGTCGGGTGGGTTCATGGCCTGGTTTGAAAATCAAATGCCATTTGTCCTTCCTGAATCTCTTTATACCTGTTATGTTTTTGTTATGTTACAGCCTTATTCCTAAATAGATTCAATTCATTTTCCCCTTTAAATTAGACACACGAGACCCCACGATGACAGGTTGATTCGAAATCTTTGTAAATTTATTAAAAATCAAGTTTTCAAAGCCTTTAAACAATACTTTGTTGTAGCTGCTTTGGCAGCAATTACAGCCTCAAGTCTTTTTGAGGATGATGCTACAAGCTTGGCACCTGTTTTCCTCTCATTCTTCTTTGCCGAACCCCTAATTCTCCATCAGATTGGATGGGGAGAGTCTGTGCACAGCCATGTTTTAGATATCTCCAGAGATGTCCACTCAGATTCAGGTCTGGGCTCTGGCTGGGCCACTGTCGTGCTCATTTTACCATCTGGCCTCGCTACCATACAGGCCTGATAGGTAGAGTGCAGAAATGGTTGTCCTTCTAGAAGGTTCTACTCTCTCCACAGAGCAGCACTGGGATCACTGGGTTCTTGGTCTCCTGACTAAGGCTCTCCTACTACGATCCCTCAGTTTGGCTGGGCAGCCAGCTCTATGAAGAGTCCTGGTGGTTCCAAACTTCTTCCATTTACAGATGATGGAGGCCGCTGTGCTCATTGGGACCTTCAATGCAGCAGAAATGTTTCTGTACCGTCCCCAGATATATGTCTCAATACAATCCTGCCTCTGAGGTCTACAGACAGGTCCTTAGATTCCATTGGCTTGGTTTGTGCTCTGTGATGCACTGTCTACTGTATGACCTTATACACACAGGTGTGTCTTTCCAAATCATGTCCAATCAACAGACAACAACAGTCCATTTAGGATTAAGGCTGTAACACAACAAAATGTGGACAAATGAAGTGCTGTGAGTGCTTTTCAGATGCACTGTAGGTCTGGACATGCGACTGACCACGGCATTGTATCGGTGTCTTCAAAGCAAGCTCTTGGGACAGCAGCAGGGTGTGGCTTGTGTTAGGAGTGGCACCGGAGTGTGTGTTCAGAAAAGGTAGAACCACTGGTTGCAGGACCTCATTAACATAACGTTGGGGTGTTAAAGTGCCTGTACGAAATTGCATCCTCACCATGACAACAGACCTTCTGGACGTGTGACATATGTCAAGAAGCTGTTGATCTTGGTGATAACTGTGGTGCCTCCATACACTAATTTGTTAGTCCTCTCTACCAAGACAGATGTGTATCTGTGACAGTTTGGTACGACACCATTAGTCGATTCTTCATTTTCAGTCACATGCCTGCAGTTCGAGGATGCTCCCTTTGCTTAGGCTCAGCAGCCCCAATTGCACAAAGCTTATGTACTCCCTGTAGAGAAGTACTGCCAATAGAATAGGACTGTCTGGAGCAGTTAAACAAACTACTGGCACCACGTCTAATGCCAGGCATGACCTAGATTGGTATAAAGCCAGTGGAGCTGTGTTCTCTGTAGTGATGGTGCTCCATGCAGTACCTTTGGGAGGGATGAGTTGGGGAGATGGGTATGAGGTGAAGAGCAGATCGTCCGACAACCTCAATGAAGCTCTTGTCAGTGAATACAATCAAATCCTCTCAGCAGTGCCTTCCCTGGACAGCAGAGACAGTTACCCCAAACAAAAGTAGTATAAACTCTCCTTTAATACCCTTGACTTCAAAAGAAACTATAAACACACAACACACACACACACACACACACACACAAGCGCGGAGGATGGCTTTTTGTAAACAGCCTAGTCATTATTAGTGATATTATTACCCACAGTGTTTGCAGACAAATATGCTGTGGTAATGTGCACCCACACACACACACACACACACACACACACACACACACACACACACACACACACACACACACACACCCCTCCCCTAAATGCAAGTTTGTTCTGGTAATTTGAGAGAATCTTTCTTGCTGTGCTGTCTGTGATTCATTGCTGCAACGTGTTTGCTAAACACATCACTGTCTCGTCCGGCCCTCAGTGCTGACCTCTGTAGCTGCAGCTCACAGGCTGGACAGAAAAGTGACATTAAACCTGAGACACATAGAGATTAATTCTCTGTTTGTGACTGATCATTACTCTGTTTATCACTCCACTGTCCTCTGAGCTCTCATAGAGCCAGTCTAGGACTCAATAGCCTTAATAGTGTGTGTTTATCAGGTTAGTACTCTAATACTATAAGATATAGACTATATACTAATCTTAATAATGTGTGTTTATCAGGTTAGTACACTAATACTATAAGATATAGACATATACTAATCTTAATAGTGTGGGTTTATCGAGTTGAAGTACACTAATACTATAGATATAGACTATATACTAATCTCTTAATATTGTGTGTTTATAAGGTTATTACACACTAATACCTGGAATATAAGACTATATACTAATCTTAATAGTGTGGGTTTATCAGGTTAATTACACTAATACTATAAGATATAGACTATATACTAATCTTAATAGTGTGCAGGTTTATAAAGGTTAGTACACCCAATACTATAGATATAGACTATATACTAATCTTAATAGTGTGGGTTTATCAGGTTAGTACACTAATACTATAAGATATAGACTATATACTAATCTTAATAGTGTAGGTTTTATCGAGTTAGTACTAATACTATAAGATATAGACTATATACTAATCTTAATGAGTGTAGGTTTTATCTGAGTTAGTACACTAATACTATAAGATATAGACTATATACTAATCTTAATAGTGTGGGTTTATCAGTTATTACACCTAATACTATAAGATATAGACTATATACTAATCTTAATAGTGGCAAAATTTTAGGGGTTAGTACACTAATACTATAAGATATAGACTATATACTAATCTTAATAGTGTGGGTTTATCAGGTTAGTACACTAATACTATAAGATATAGACTATATACTAATCTTAATAGTGTGGGTTTAGGGGGTTAGTACACTAATACTATAAGATATAGACTATATACTAATCTTAATAGTGTGGGTTTATCAGGTTAGTACTAATACTCATAAATTATAGACATATATAATCTTAATAGTGTGTGTTTATCAGTTCCCAGTACTCTAATACTATAAGATATAGACTATATACTAATCTTAATAATTATTGTGTTTATCAGGTTTAATTACTCTAATATATAAGATATGAATATATACTAATCTTAATAGTGTGGGTTTTATCCAGGTTAGTACACTAATACTATAAGATATAGACTATATACTAATCTTAATGTGTTTATCCAGGTTATTACACTAATGCTATAAGATATAGACTATATACTAATCTTAATAGTGTGGGTTTTATCGAGTTAGTACACTAATACTATAAGATATAGACTATATACTAATCTTAATAGTGTGTGTTTTTCAGGTTATTACACTAATACTAGATATAGACTATATACTAATCTTAATAGTGTGTGTTTATCAGGTTAGTACACTAATACTATAAGATATAGACTATATACTAATATTAATAGTGTGGATTTGGGGGGTTAGTACTCTAGTACTATAATATATAGACTATATACTAATCTTAATAGTGTGGGTTTATCGAGTTAGTACACTAATACTATAAGATATAGACTATATACTAATCTTAATAGTGTGTGTTTATCAGGTTAGTACACTAATACTATAGATATAGACTATATACTAATCTTAATAGTGTGGGATTTATCAGGTTATTACTCTAATACTATAAGATATAGACTATATACTAATCTTAATAGTGTGTGTTTATCAGGTTAATTACACTAATACTACTAGATATATAGACTATATACTAATCTTAATAGTGTGTGTTTATCAGTTAGTACACTAATATTATAAGATATAGACTATATACTAATCTTAATAGTGTGGGTTTATCAGGTTAGTACACTAATACTATAAGATATAGACTATATACTAATCTTAATAGTGTGGGTTTATCAGGTTAGTACACTAATACTATAAGATATAGACTATATACTAATCTTAATAGTGTGGGTTTATAAGGTTATTACACTAATACTATAAGATATAGACTATATACTAATCTTAATAGTGTGTGTGTTTATCAGGTTATTACACTAATACTATAAGATATAGACTATATACTAGTCTTAATAGTGTGTGTTTTGAAGTTAATTACACTAATACTATAAGATATAGACTATATACTAATCTTAATGAGTGTGTGTTTATCCAGGTTAGTACACTAATACTATAAGATATAGACTATATACTAATACATGGTGTGGGTTTATCAGGTTAGTACACTAATACTATAAGATATGAACTATATACTAATCTTAATAGTGTGTGTTTATCAGTTATTACACTAATACTATAGATATAGACTATATACTAATCTTAATAGTGTGGGTTTATCAGGTTAGTACACTAATACTATAAGATATAGACTATATACTAATCTTAATAGTGTGTGTTTTTCAGTTAGTACACTAATACTATAAGATATAGACTATATACTAATCTTAATAGTGTGTGTGTTTTCAAGAGTTAGTACACTAATACTATAGATATAGACTATATATAACAATATTAATAGTGTGGGTTTGGGGTTAGTACACTAATACTATAAGATATAGACTATACTAATCTTAATAGTGTGTGTTTATCAGGTTAGTACTCCTAATACTATAGATATAGACTATACTAATCTTAGTAGTGTGTGTTTATCAGGTTAGTACTCTAATACTATAAGATATAGACTATATACTAATCTTAATAGTGTGTGTTTTTCAGGTTAGTACACTAATACTATAAGATATAGACTATATACTAATCTTAATAGTGTGTGTTTATCAGGTTAGTACACCTTATAAGATATAGACCTTATACTAATCTTAATAGTGTGTGTTTATCAGGTTAATTACTGTAATACTATATAAGATATATGGGCAACTATATACTAATCTTAATAGTGTGTGTTTATCAGTTAGTACATAATACTATAGATATAGACTATATACTAATCTTAATAGTGTGGGTTTATCAGGTTAGTACACTAATACTATAAGATATGAACTATATACTAATCTTAATAGTGTGGGTTTATCAGGTTAGTACACTAATACTATAAGATATAGACTATATACTAATCTTAATAGTGTGGGTTTGGCAGGTTAGTACACTAATACTATAAGGTATAGACTGTATACTAATCTTAATAGTGTGGGTTTGGCAGGTTAGTACTCTAATACTATAAGATACAGACTATACTAATCTTAATAGTGTGTGTTTTTCAGGTTATTACACTAATACTGCAAGATATAGACTATATACTAATCTTAATAGTGTATTAGGTTTTATAAAGAGTTATTACACTAATACTTATAAGATATAGACTATATACTAATCTTAATAGTGTGTGTTTATCAGGTTAGTACACTAATACTATAAGATATAGACTATGTACTAATCTTAATAGTGTGGGTTTATCAGGTTAGTACACTAATACTATAAGATATAGACTATATACTAATCTTAATAGTGTGGGTTTATAAGGTTATTACACTAATACTATAAGATATAGACTATATACTAATCTTAATAGTGTGTGTTTATCAGGTTAGTACTCTAATACTATAAGATATAGACTATATACTAATCTTAATAGTGTGTGTTTTTCAGGTTATTACACTAATACTATAAGATATAGACTATATACTAATCTTAATAGTGTGGGTTTATAAGGTTATTACACTAATACTATAAGATATAGACTATATACTAATCTTAATAGTGTGTGTTTATCAGGTTAGTACTCTAATACTATAAGATATAGACTATATACTAATCTTAATAGTGTGTGTTTGATAGGTTAGTACTCTAATACTATAGAGACTGTATACTAATCTTAATAGTGTGGATTTAAAAAGGTTATTACACTAATACTATAAGATATAGACTATATATAATCTTAATAGTGTGTGTTTATCAGGTTAGTACACTAATATTATAAGATATAGATTATATACTAATCTTAATAGTGTGTGTTTATCAGGTTATTACACTAATACTATAAGATATAGACTATATACTAATATTAATAGTGTGTGTTTATCAGGTTAGTACACTAATACTATAGATATAGACTATATACTAATCTTAATAGTGTGTTTTCAGGTTAGTACACTAATACTATAAGATATAGACTATATACTAATCTTAATAGTGTGGGTTTATCAGGTTAGTACACTAATACTGCAGATAGACTATATACTAATCTTAATGGTGGCCAGGTTTATCAGGGTTAATTACTAATACTAAGATATAGACTATACTAATCTTAATAGTGTGGGTTTATCAGGTTAGTACACTAATATATAAGATATAGACTATATACTAATCTTAATAGTGTGTGTTTATCAGGTTAGTACACTAATACTATAAGATATAGACTATATACTAATCTTGTAATGTGTGTTTATCAAGGTTAGTACACTAATACTATAAGATATGAATATATACTAATATTAATAGTGTGGGTTTGGGGTTAGTACACTAATACTATAAGATATAGACTATATACTAATCTTAATAGTGTAGGTTTGACGGGTTAATTACATAATACTATAAGATATAGACTATATACTAATATTAATAGTGTGGGTTTATCAGGTTAGTACACTAATAATATAAGGTATAGATTATATACAAATCTTAATAGTATATAGTCTATACACAGGATGATGACAGTATCCTGTGGAGCAACCAGTAAGTAACAGTATCTAATAGAGTGTAAAACGAGACGGATGGTACAAGACGTCTGAGTGCAATTGAATTCGTTCACTTTAGTTAGAAGAAGCGCTTTGTTAAACATCCTGTAATACATCAACCTCATCTAGACACACTGTTCTCTGAAACATACTGTAACACATCCACTCCCAGCAGAGGAACCGCTCTACTTAAACTGGCCATCCATCCCAGCAAAGCCATTGTGCTGAACACAATATGTTCCAGCTAGTTCCACAGATCCAAGTAACTATCAGCTCTGAGACATGGCTCCTGTGCATCTGTGCCGTAGTGTTTACCCTAGGCATGGATACACACACACACACACACACACACACACACACACACACAAATGAAGATGGTGAAACATTCTCTGAGATAAGTTGCTCACTCAAATCCTGTGGCATCCAGCAGCCTTCCCCAAATGAGCCCACAAATCAGCAATGGCCTTGTCTCAAAGCACCTGGCACTCTTTTTGTCACCATCACAGACACTAACAAAAAAGGAGAAAATCAATATCACCCCCCTTGAAGCCCAACCAAGAGAGACAAACCCTCTTTATCCAGCCGTTAGCCTCCCGGGAAACTTCAGCGCGGTCTAAAGCCATTACCAGACGTGTTAACATGTGAGGAGCCGGCAGGGCTGGCTGTGCTGCTGGCAGCAGGTGAGAATTACGGGGAGAAGGCCATAGGGAGTGAGCAGCAAAATATGTATTTATTGCACTCTGTTTAAGGAAAGAGTGAGAGAGTGAGAGAGGAAGTGACTTTTGCTTTATTGAATCGGGCTGCGGAGACTTCAACAGTAGTCGTTAGTTCTCGTGGGAATGAAGCAGTGTCACTGTTAATGCCAAGTGTTATAAATAGCTGGAGCTACAGCTTCTTCACGAGCTGTTCCTGTCAGAGCCGTGCTGTCGGGCCATAGTGCCGAGGTAGAACTTCGTTATAGTAGATTAGATAGTTTAGCCTGCTTAACGGTACCACACAGGAGAACTCTGTGGTTCTATGATTACAGACTGTAGTTCATTCTCCTCCTTTCACCCTGATCTTCAATGATCAGGACCCCACAGGACCACCACAGAGCAGCTATCATGTGGGTGGTGGGTCATTCTCAGCACTGCAGTCACACTGACATGGTGGTGGTGTGTTAGTGTGTGTTTAACAGTGCAGTGGATGAGACACAGCAGTGCTGCTAGAGCATTTAAACACTGTGTCCACTCACTGTCCACTCTATTAGACACTCCTACCGGTGTCTCCACCTTGTAGATGTAAAGTCAGAGACAGAAGCTCATCTGTTTCTGCACAGTTTGTGATGGTCGTCCTCTGATCCTTCATCAGTGCTCAGGGGCATGCCACAGGACGCTGTCGGCTGTGGACATTTCTAGTTGGTGGACTGTTCTCAGTCCAGCTGAGGTTACTGAGGTTTAAACACTCCAGCAGCACTGCTGTGTCCAGATCCCACTCGTACCAGCGCAACACACACTAACACACCACCACCATGTCAGTGTGACTACAGTGCGAAACGACCCACCACCCACATAATAGCTTTGTTCTGTGTGGTGGTCCTGTGAAGTCCCTGATCATTGAAGATCAGGGGTGAAAGGAGGAGAATAAAGTCTGCAGAGAAACAGATGAACTACAGTCTGGGATTATAGAACCACAGAGTGCTGTAGAAACGAGGACGGGTGAAAATCTTTATGTAGCTTTATGTCAGTTGTAATGAAAGTCTTATGTCATGGTTTACTAAATTAACATTTTCCCGTAACTTTTTCTGGGTTTCGTTATGACAGTGATGAAAAAAGCAGCCCAGATCACTCAAATGTAAATGTCACATCTGGCTGTTCTCTGTGCTGCAGCACGTATGGAAACTTTAATCAAACCGCTAATAAAGAACAAGTCGGTCGTCTCCATTAGAGCGAAGCCTTGCTCCGTTTTCTCCATTAACCTCTTGGCTGTCTTAGCCAGCGTGCCTGCGCTGCCTTTGCCAAATCTTCCAATCGGCGAGGCTCACATTGAGTTCTGCGAGAGTGCGTGGCCTTCTCGATTCTGCTCTTTGGTGTTTGTATCAAAGCTCCAGTTGTTAGAGCAGAGGTGAGGACGTGTCCTGTTGTTGCAGTTCTGGGATCTGTTCTAGGAAGTAAAACAGAGATAATGCATCGTGTGACGCCGAGGGGCAGCTGGACGGCTCTCCCGTGTGTCTCTCTCATCACTGCCCTTTTCATGTTGCTTTGTTTTCAGCTGTGCTGGACAGTGAGAGCGGTCACAGTAATCTCTGATGGCTTTGTTGGGCAGAGTACAGTGCTGTTCTTACACTGTGTGTCGGAGAACGTAGATCATAGGACTATCTATCTATCTGTCTGTCTGTCTGTCTAACCTATCTATCTATCTATCTATCTATCTATCTATCTATCTATCTACCTGTCTACCTGTCTGTTTGTCTGTCTGTCTGTTTGTCTGTCTGTCTATCTATCTATCTATCTATCTATCTATCTATCTATCTATCTATCTATCTATCTATCTATCTATCTACCTGTCTACCTGTCTGTTTGTCTGTCTGTCTGTTTGTCTGTCTGTCTATCTGTCTATCTATCTATCTATCTATCTATCTATCTATCTATCTATCTATCTATCTATCTATCTGTCTGCCTGTCTGTTTGTCTGTCTGTCTGTTTGTCTGTCTGTCTGCCTGCCTATCTGTCTGTCTATCTATCTATCTATCTATCTATCTATCTATCTATCTATCTATCTATCTATCTATCTATCTACCTGTCTGTCAGTCTGTCTGTCTGCCTGCCTGACTGCCTGCCTGTCTATCTGTCCTATCTATCTGTCTGTCTGTCTGTCTGTCTGGCTGTCTGTCTGTCCTGTCTGTGTATCTATGTATGTCTTTCCATCCATCCATCTACTAGCTATCCCTCTCATTATGTCTGTCTCTGCAGGATTTCCTGGGGCAAGCGCACTGCACTCTGGGGGAGATTGTGGGCTCTATGGGGAGTCGGTTAGAGAAGCCTCTGGGGTAAGAACCAGCATTCAGTTGCCTCATTCATAACCCTTCCCAAGCAGATTACACCACATACTCTTCACCATTTGGCCAGCTCAACCCTCGTTGGGATTGCTACATGAGTCAGAACCGGTCCACTGGACAAAGACCTGCTACACCCTCACTGATCCAGTCGTGTGAAGAACACTGCATTCAGACCTACGGTGAACAGTACAGACACTTCCATGCACCTGTAGTTCATAGTATGTAGAGCAGGGTGTTGCAGAGTATGGTTGCAGGTTTCCAGTCCGACCAAGCAGGAGGTCACCTGATCAACCGTTTGAAGGCTGAGAATTGGTGACGGTAGAATCAGGTGGGCTTCAGCTTGTTGGAATGAAGACCCCTGATATAGGGGAAGCCTGTGGATTGTAACAGAGAGCAATTAAAAGAGGGAGGACTAGTGATACTCAGTTTGGTGCGTCTGAGGAACATCTGGATTTATCTCATTTGTAAATCTACACTTTAGAATGTTCTCTCAATGCTTTGACTGGCTTCAGATATGTCTGGTGGACCACCCTCAGTCACTTTACCTGCAGTAATTCAGGTGCAGATGTTAAATTCGGATCAATTTCACCGTCTTTGGGTGTTCTTTGTGATTCATTTATGACCGTGGATTATTCCAGTTGTACTCGACTTGCCACTGGCTTTGTCTCTCTTCGCTTATTGCAACAACGCCTTGTGGAGAAGCCCTAGTAAAGCCGAGTCCCAGTTGTGTCCCGCTGCCTCCAGCTCACCCGTACTTCAGTGAGGTGTGTTCAGACACTGAAAACTGAATATGAATAGAAGTGTCCTTCAAATGGACTGTACTGGACAGTTTATTGAACACAGCACCATACGTGCATTTCTACGTTCTCAGGACATCCGTGGTAATTACGTGATGTGTGCTACGGTATTATGTGTATGGTTTGAGATATTAGACACAGTTGTGTTGCTGTTTTTAAGAACAGAGAGTCACTGTCATGTTAGATCTGATCTGCTGTAGAAACATCCAATCAGAAGCAGCCTTGTGCTCAGAAACAGTACCACGGACGAAAGGATACATGACGACTGAGCCAAAAACGACTTACACATTAAAAGACGACCTGTTGTCTCAAAATCGATACCAGAAGGAGCAGCTGTGGACTGTGTTTGTTGTAAAGTGGCCATCAAATACACCTGTTGAAACATCTACCAGGGGTCCGCCATGCTCATGGAGAGCTACCATCCTGCAACACACACACCTCATTCATCCAATCAGAAACGTCTGAAGGCAGTAAGTAGTTGGAACAGGTCGGATGGATCGCGGTTGGATCCAGAGTCTGTGGGAAGGAAACTGAGAGTTGGTGACCACTGATCTAGTGAGTGTAGGTGATGGTAGGTGACATGGTGGCTGTGCAGTTATGTTGTCTAAGCAAAGGTACTAAAGACGTCCCCTCTTTATGTTTATTTTTATTTCTTCTAAATATGCTGGTTTTGGCAGTTAGTTTATTTTAATTACGTAATGATTTTGAAAAGCTTTTATTGATGAAACGTCTTTTTATCTGATCTCTGTTCATGTGAAGCACTTTGACGTTGTGTATGAAAGGTGCTTACAATGAAGCTCGTCTTGCCTTGAGGCTGTATATACTCTATATAAGCATGTCTACCTGTAATTAACTCTATATAACATTAGAATAAACCCAAATAAACATAAAGTCAGTGGTGAGTCAGAGCGTCTACCTGTAATTAACTCTATATAACATTAGAATAAACCCAAACAAAAGCATAGTCAGTGTCAGTCAGAGTGTCTACCTGTAATTAACTCTATATAACATTAGAATAAACCCAAATAAACATAAATTCGGCGTCAGTGAGAGTGTCTACCTGTAATTAACTCGATATAACATTACAATAAACCCAAATAAACATAAAGTCAGTGTCAGTCAGAGCGTCTACCTGTAATTAACTCGATATAACATTAGAATAAACCCAAATAAACATAAAGTCAGTGTCAGTGAGGCGTCTACCTGTAATTAACTCTATAACATTAGGAATAAACCCAAATAAACATGAGTCAGTGTCAGTGAAGTCTACACCATAATTAACTCCTATATAACATTGAATAAGCCCAAATAAACATAAAGTCAGTGTCAGTGAGAGCGTCTACCTGTAATTAACTCTATATAACATTAGAATAAACCCAAATAAACATAAAGTCGGCGTCAGTGAGAGCGTCTACCTGTAATTAACTCTATATAACATTACAATAAACCCAAATAAACATAAAGTCGGCATCAGTGAGAGTGTCTACCTGTAATTAACTCGATATAACATTACAATAAACCCAAATAAACATAAAGTCAGTGTCAGTGAGAGCGTCTACCTGTAATTAACTCTATATAACATTAGAATAAACCCAAATAAACATAAAGTCAGTGACCAGTGAGCGTCACCTGTAATTAACTCTATATAACATTAGAATAAACTCAAATAAACATAAAGTCAGTGGTAAGTGAGAGCATCTACCTGTAATTAACTCTATATAACATTAGAATAAACATAAAGTCAGTGTCAGTGAGAGCGTCTACCTGTATTAACTCTATATAACATTAGAATAAACCCAAATAAACATAAAGTCAGTGTCAGTGAGCGTCTACCTGTAATTAACTCTTTATAACATTAGAATAAACCCAAATAAACATAAAGTACGTAGTCAGAGTGTCTACCATGGTGCTTCGATATAACATTTGTGACCAAATAAACATAAAGTCGGCATCAGTGAGAGTGTCTACCTGTAATTAACTCTATATAACATTAGAATAAACGCAAATAAACATAAAGTCGGCATCAGTGAAGTATCTACCTGTAATTAACTACGATATAACGTACAATAAACCCAAATAAACACAAAGTCAGTGGTCAGTCAGGCGTCTACCTGTAATTAACTCTATATAACATTAGAATAAACCCAAATAAACATAAAGTCAGTGTCAGTGGGGCGTCTACCTGTAATTAACTCTATATAACATTAGAATAAACCCAAATAAACATAAAGTCAGTGTCAGTGAGGAGAGAATCTACCTGTAATTAACTCTATATAACATTAGAATAAACCCAAATAAACATAAAGTCAGTGTCAGTGAGGGCGTCTACCTGTAATTAACTCTATATAACATTAGAATAAATAAGCCAAACATAAAGTCAGTGTCCAGTGAGGCGTCTACCTGTAATTAACTCTATATAACATTGAAATAAACCCAAATGAAGCATAAAGAGTCGTTGTCAGTGAAGTGTCTACCTGTAATTAACTCTGTATAACATTAGAATAAGCCCGAATAAACATGAGTCAGTGTCGGTGAGCATCTACTGTAATTAACTTTATATAACATTAGAATAAACCAAAATAAACATAAAGTCGGCATCAGTCAGAGTGTCTACCTGTAATTAACTTTCGATATAACATTACAATAAACCCAAATAAACATAAAGTGCAACTCAGTGAGTGTCTACCTGTAATTAACTCGATATAACATTACAATAAACCCAAATAAACATAAAGTCGGCATCAGTGAGAGTGTCTACCTGTAATTAACTCGATATAACATTACAATAAACCCAAATAAACATAAAGTCAGTGTCAGTCAGAGCGTCTACCTGTAATTAACTCTATATAACATTAGAATAAACCCAAATAAACATAAAGTCAGTGTCAGTGAGAGCGATCTACACCTGTAATTAACTCTATATAACATTAGAATAAACCCAAATAAACATAAAGTCAGTGTCAGTGGGCGTCACCTAATTAACTCCTAACATTACGAATAAACCCAAATAAACATAAAGTCAGTGTCAGTGAGCGTCTACCTGTAATTAACTCTATATAACATTAAGATAGCCCAAATAAACATAAAGTCAGTGTCAGTGGACGTCTACCTGTAATTAACTCTATATAACATTAGAATAAACCCAAATAAACATAAAGTCAGTGTCAGTGAGAGTGTCTACCTGTAATTAACTCTATATAACATTAGAATAAACCCAAATAAACAAAGTCAGTGTCAGTGAGAGCGTCTACCTGTAGTTAACTCTATATAACATTAGAATAAACCTAAATAAACATAAAGTCAGCGTCAGTGAGTGTCTACCTGTAATTAACTCTATAACGTTAGAATAAGCCCAAATAAACCTTAAAGTCAGTGGTCAGTCCAGAGCGTCTACCTGTAATTAACTCTATATAACATTAGAATAAGCCCAAATAAACATAAAGTCAGTGTCAGTGAGTGTCTACACATGGTAACTCTATATAACATTAGAATAAACTCAAGTAAACATAAAATTCAGTGGTAGAGTGAGAGCATCTACCTGTAATTAACTCTATATAACATTAGAATAAACATAAAGTCAGTGTCAGTCAGAGCGTCTACCTGTAATTAACTCTATATAACATTAGAATAAACCCAAATAAAAATAAAGTCAGTGTCAGTGAGAGCGTCTACCTCTAATTAACTCTATATAACATTAGAATAAACCCAAATAAACATAAAGTCAGTGTCCAGTGAGAGCATCTACCTGTAATTAACTCTATATAACATTAGAATAAACCCAAATAAACATAAAGTCAGCGTCAGTGAGAGTGTCTACCTGTAATTAACTCTATATAACATTAGAATAAACCCAAATAAACATAAAGTCAGTGGTCAGTCAGAGCGTCTACCTGTAATTAACTCTATATAACATTAGAATAAACCCAAATAAACATAAAAGTCAGTGTCAGTGAGGTGTCTACCTGTAATTAACTCTATATAACATTAGAATAAACTCAAATAAACATAAAGTCAGTGTTAAGTGAGAGCATCTACCTGTAATTAACTCTATATAACATTAGAATAAACATAAAGTCAGTGTCAGTCAGAGCGTCTACCTGTAATTAACTCTATATAACATTAGAATAAACCCAAATAAAAATAAAGTCAGTGTCAGTGAGCGTCTACCTGTAATTAGCTCTATATAACATTAGAATAAACCCAAACAAGCATAGTCAGTGTCAGTCAGAGCGTCTACCTGTAATTAACTCGATATAACATTAGAATAAACCCAAATAAAAATAAAGTCAGTGTCAGTGAGAGCGTCTACCTGTAATTAACTCTATATAACATTAGAATAAACATAAAGTCAGTGTCAGTCAGAGCGTCTACCTGTAATTAACTCTATATAACATTAGAATAAACCCAAATAAACATAAAGTCAGTGTCAGTGAGCGTCTACCTGTAATTAACTCTATATAACATTAGAATAAACCCAAATAAACATAAAGTCAGTGGTCAGTGAGACCGTCTACCTGTAATTAACTCGATATAACATTAGAATAAACCCAAATAAACATAAAGTCAGTGGTCAGTGAGAGCGTCTACCTGTAATTAACTCGATATAACATTAGAATAAAGATAAAGTCAGTGGTCAGTCAGAGTGTTTACATGTCAAACTCTTATGTAACTTTAAGTATCATTTCTCAGATGGTTTATGGTTTTAGATGGACGGTACCGTAGGATTGTCTCCTAACCGACCTGTGCGCCGTCCACGAGCAGGCTGACTCTGGAACGCAGAAGGGAGGGGACAGCGGACTGTAGTCGTGCTGTTTTATTGCAGTTGTGTAAGATGACGTGCTATTAAGAGCTCTGTGTGCGTGTAGGGGTTTGTGTTTGCGAAGGAAAGTGGCGAAGGGTGCAGTTCAAACTCTCTAATGAGCTGTTTGCTTTGCTGCTGATGCTCATTATTCTGAATGTGCTTGTTAAAGTCTTTATTCCAATCCCTCAGTCTGAGACTCTCGCTTTCTCCCTCGCTGTCTCTCTCTGTCTTTGCAAAATTGTCCATTGTAGTCTGCTCATAGTGTGTGCTGCCTGAATATGAAAATCTGCGGTAAAACATTCCTTCTGTCTCCCCGTCTTTTTTGTCCGCTATTGTATGTTGGCGTCTCGGAAACAAGGCCAGAAACACACTGCTCATCGCTTTCATTTCAACACTGAAAGTGACAGCTAATGCTTACTGGAATCTAATGAGTGCCAGTCAGCACGGATTACAGCGTAACAGCGAGAGAGACAGAGGCTTAAAGCTGTCTTGCAGATTTACAGCGTAGTTCCCATCAGTACTGTCCACTGCTGCCCGCTACCTGAGAGGACAGGTGTACCCAGTTGATCTCACTAGTAAATGATTGACACTGAAGAGAAAGATGGAGGACAGTGTGGAGGAGACGTCACAGGGTCCGTGTCGTGGAAAAACATGACTTTCCCACATTTACGTTTGAGGTCATGCTTACTGTCATTTTCAGTGAAATCTAATCTGCAAATACTGCTGTTTGGTGTCACCTTTAGAACCCTAGTCCCACGTATTTCTACATACTTCTGTACGATTGACACACTTTAATTCACCAAAGCGTTAGAAAAGTATTTATGGGAGACAGTCACACATGCCAGGTATGATTATTTTCTCCTGAACTATCTAATGCATCTTCATTTGAGATGAAAAATGAAGAGAATTTAAATATTTGTATGAATTTGACCATTTTTTTGGACTAAAAACACTTTGTGTCTCAGAAATCCTGTGATCTTTGTGCTGAGAATGGAATTTCTAATAATTCCATCCATCCATTTTCTGAGCCGCTTATTCCTGAATAGGGTCTCGGGTGAGCCGGTGCCCAGGCGGCAACTCTGAGCGCAAGGGCGGGAAACAACCCTAGACAGGGCGATAATCCATCGTAGGGCTCACACACATACACACTCTAAGGGCCACTTTAGAGTCACCAATTCACCTATCATGCATGTCTTTGGACTGTGGGGGAAACCGGAGTACCGGAGGAACCCTACACGAACACGGGAAGAACATGCAAACTCCACACAGAAACTTCCCAGGTCGCCCCACCCGGGGATCGAACCCAGGTCCTTTTTGCTGTGAGGCAACAGCGCTATCCACCTTATAAGATATCAAAATATAGTTTGTGATATGTGCATCACGCCTGTAGGTCACTCTGATCCTGAGATACGAAGCCTAGGAAGTGGTATGTAACCGTCTGCTAAGTGCGGATCTCGGGTTCTAAGAGTTATATTGTGGCTCCGAGTGGCTCTGCTGTCTAAATCGCTGCCACTGTGATAAAGGGTTGCGGGTTTGAATCCCGGGAAATGCTGCTTGCCGTCAGCAGCCGGAGTCTACTGTCCCTCTCTGTCCCCACATGACGCTCAGTGTGATGCGCAGACATCTGTTAGCCAGCGTATCGGAGCTGGGACCTGGCGCCTTCCTCCGAGACGCTTCAGGCAGAACCACTCGTGGTGCTACTGAGCTCTCACGGTTCACTGACCTAAGCGTCATCGAAATATCTGTGAGTAGACCTTTAGGAATCTCACAGAACTGGAGGCCTTCTGCAGGAAGAATGGGAGAAAAATTCCCGCTGTACTACAAAAAGCATTTACAAGGTCTGAGACTTGCCAGGGGAGGGAGTCTTTTCCCTTTGTGTCCCTTTAAGCTCCTGCCTCCCCACAATGTCTCTCTGCATGGTCCTGTTGTGCGGCTCTAGTCCAAAACACTCGGCTGTATTACACACCGATTAGTCCACTGCTCACTGAGAGCTCTATCCGACTGTAGCTCAGCTCTGTCTGACTGTGGCCCAAACTCCATGGAAACAGGCCTGGACTCGGTCAGCTGAGCCCCACATAATGGCCCTCGACTTGTGCAGAGTGCAAAGCCATGTCTTTTGTTAGTGCCCCTTTTTGCACCCCCCCCCCCCCCCCCCATCATAGGATATTATGATACATTCTTAATGCATCAGAAGACACCAGTGAGACCGAGACAAAGACCAGGACGTCTAGAACAATGTGCAACAAGGGTTTCCTCCTTTCACACCTCCTGTTTGAATCAAACGTGTGCAGACTTTGTATTTCTGATGCTGGATATAGGAGACTTCTTCACACATCCTGTGGTCTGCTCTTGGGCTGAACTTGCTAGGACGGCCTGATCACGTGGACGGTGTAGATACTCCGCTACAGCTCCAGGTTGTAGCCATGCTGTATTGGAATACGTGTCCGTGTGGAGCTGCAGTATCAAAAGGGGATGTTTTCGAGTGTGACTGAATTGCGTTCGGGCTGTGCACCTGCACCTCCGCCCAATTGGGGGGCACCTTAACAACCTTAATGACTGTTAATTACACATAATTGCACAGTTCAATCAGCGCACAGTGCTGCGACGGGGAGTCTCTGTATGAACAGAGGAAAAGGGGGGGATATAGAGAGAGAAGTCACTCAGTGGGTCTCCACTGCTATTTCTGGCCCTGTCAGCGGATGGCAGGAGAGAGAAAGAGTGTGTGTGTGTGTGTGTGTGTGTGTGTGTGTGTGTGTGTGTGTGTGTGTGTGTGTGTGTGTGTAAAAGCTCAAGTTGGTGCAACCATAAATACAGTGTTAGAGTAAGGCTTCTGTGCTGTAATAAATAAACACAGTAGAGTCTCTGTGTGTATGTGTGTGTGTGTGTGTGTGTGTGTGTGTGTGTGTGTGTGTGTGTGTGTGTGTGTGTGTGTGTGTGTGTGTTTACGAGTGTAGGAGGTCAGTTGACTGGACTGAACTAAATAGCTGCTGAAGGCGGACAAACACAATAGTGCTGTAATGAATACTTGTTCTCTCTCTCTCTCTCTCTCTCTCTCTCTCTCTCTCTCTCTGCCTTTCTCGCTCACTGACAGTCTGATGGAGCAGCCACTTTACAGAGCCTCGTCCTTCTTCCGTTCCTCTCTGTTCACCTGTTCACCTCTCCTCCTGTGCTTTCTCTCTTTATCTGATTTATTTGTTTCTTTGAGCTCTCCCTCGTTCGCCCACACAGAGGGGCTGTCAGAGTGCAACACGAGCCCACTTTTCATCAGAACCCATCAGAGTCCAAATCACTTCAGCTGGAACGCAGTCGCATTTTATCCGTCTTTACACTTTAACCCACCCCGTCCCCTCGTTATCCGCTGGTTCTGTGATGATGCCGACCTATCAAAACCTCAGAACTCCATTTCTTCAGGATGACAGGGTCAATAGAAATGGGTCAAAACCTCACCGGCCTGTGCGGCACCTATGAACAAGGTCCCGGATAATTCGTTTCCCATTTAACCCAGTAAGAAATAAGCCTGACTCAGTGGGATTCACTGTAACCTCAATGTGCTTCTGGTGGTATCTGGAGGCCCACAGAAGCTTCTTGATGAGTTTAGGCATCTATATCATTCACCCTTACAGAACATTACAGAACAATTTATTCTGTGTTACCAAATGTTTGTGGACACCAGCTCCAACAATGGCTCTATTCTTCTAGGAAGGCTTTCTTTACGGTAAGGCCTGAGCATACTTCTTGTGGAGACAACGGTTCACCTGGCGTTGGTGAACAATGTGACATAACTGAGGAGAAAACAAAGAACTGCAGACAGTGCATGGAGGATTTGCCGCTGGGGAACCCCCATGTATGAGAAAGGCTACAGGATCAGAACATCTCCAAAAAATCAGGAAGGTCTGCAGGATCAGAACATCTTGAAAACATCAGGAAGGTATGCAGGATCAGAACATCTGGAAAACATCAGGAAGGTATGCAGGATCAGAACATCTTCAAAACATCAGGAAGGTCTGTAGGGCGTTCCCAGAATACAGTGGCCAGTACCTATCAAAGTGAACCAGTGACAGGGTTATGGTTGCCCAAGGCTTGGAAGTCTCACCACACAACCTACAGAATCTGCCAGATGCCACAGGATGCCTTCAGAGGTCTTGTGGAGTCCATGCCTTGATGGTTCAGAGCTGTTTTGGCAACAGCAAGAGGATCACACAATATTAAACAGTTGGAAGGAGTGGAAACCTGGACACGTTACCTCCGTTTGAAAACAATGGCTTGATTAGTCCGTCGGTACACTGCGATAAGGCCTGTTCGGCTTGTTGGCAGCTTTCTGAGCGGGAGTAGATTGACAATCAGTGTCTGGGTCACTTATTTAGTGTTTAGTAGCTGAAAGAAAGAGAGAGAGAGAGACAGGAAGAGGTACTTGAGTTGAGCATGTAGATTGCTTTTAATGATAATTGTTATTTCATTCAGGTCCCTGTCGACAGAGGGGGGGTAATTGCATTCGCACCGAGGGAAAAACAGCCATTCCTCCAGAGTGTCACCAGTACTTAATTAGCTCATGCTGGCGAGATGCTGATTGCAAATTCATGTGTCTTGATTGGGACTTTCAGGAAGGTAGTGAGTAAAGCGCAGCGATGGAGTGATAGGTGAGTGCATGTCTGTTCATGGCTATTTTGTTGCTGTCATGCAAAAAAAAAAATCAAAAATAATAATAATTAAATAGAAATCTCCAAAACAGCAAATTTACAGAAGAAAAAAACTCTATTCCACATCATTGTGGAGCATTTCTATTGGTCCGTTCATGATGAAAACTTTTGATGAACATGATGAACAGTTGCCAGATTCACCTTTAATCAAAGGTGAAAAAATGGAGACAACCGTTATTAATTTCATACATTTTAAGATTTTCAAAAGACGTTTCTCATTTTTTCCTTAAAATCTCCTTGAAGAAACCAAAGAACTGTATCTTATATCTGTTAAATATTATAAATATAATATTTTCCCATCAAAACACTGCAGGACAACAGCCCCTCCGTGGACGTAGACTGTCAGAGGTCAGACATTATGCCTCTGAAATGGTCTAATAGATGAATTACTAGAATTAATGTTATATTTCAGAAGATTAAACTCAAAAATCAGATAAAGTACTGTATATATGAGCGTACAAACAACATCTCCACACCCTGACACCAGCCGTGACGCCTCCTCCAGGTACATGGACTCATACGTTTAACAGAGTCACTGTTAGAAATGCATTCATTGGTGCAGAGAGAGAGTAGATCAGGGGGAGAACATACAGCCCTGTGGAGCACCAGTGCTGCAGCATAGAGGGTCCAAAATGTGGTCAATCAGCCTGACATAACGTTTCTTGTTGGATAAGAAGTTGTGGATCCAGGAGCATGCAGATGAGGGGATGCCGAGGTGCCATAAGTTATCAAGTAGAAGGTCAGGAATGACAGGCATAAGTGTTGTGACCTTCCAGGTGTTGCAGGATGTAGGAGAGACCCAAATTAAAGGCATCATCTACAGACCTGTTGGCTCTATATGCAAACTGCACAGGGTCCTGGAGGGGCATCGGTCAGAACCTCGAGATGTTGAAGTCTCTCACAGCACAGATGTTAGGGCAACTGTTCTGTAATCACTCAGGCAGGAGATCTTCTGCTTTTTGGGAGCTGGTACGATGAGGTTTTGAAGGCACAGCAGCCGCGGGACTGATTGAAGTCCAGTGAGGATCAGAGAAAGCTGTTCAGAACGGTGTCCAAGTGCTGCAGGTGACACACCATCAGACCAGGAGCATTTCTGATCCTCTGTTTCCTGAGTACGTGGCTGATCTGCTGTGGGTGTAGGTGTATTGTAGGTGTAACTTGTCTGTGCTTAGTTTGAATTTGTGTTTGTCTGGCTGGTGTCATTGATGATCAGCTGTAAAATTCTGCATGAAAGGCTACTGACGTTGCATTTTTCAAACATGAATGAAAAATAACTTCATTTTCTTTGTTTAAATGCTGTCTGATTAGAAATTGGAATTAAATATTCGAATAATGTGAGGTTCTGAGTGTCGGATTTTATCGTTATAAGCCACCCCGGTCAAAAGTTCACCAAAGAAAGCTGTTTCTGTTTATGTTATGAAATGTTTGTTGTGAAATTTGAAGTTTTTTCAATAAATTAAATCAAGAAATTCAGGATTTTTTTTTTTTTTTTTTTTACCTGATTCCTTCAAAAGTCACCGTACGTCAGTGTTAAGAAGCCTTACAGCTTCAGTGGAGAACTGACATATCAGCCACAGACTGTCACTGTTAAACTAAGGACCAGGCCTGGACATCAGCTTTAAAAGACATCGTCCTACCCTTCCCATCACTTCTTCGCCGCCGTGATCAACGTTACAGCCGTTACTGTACATTATTTATGGCTTTTATAGCAAACAGGTCTGAAATGCAAAAATGTGCCTTTATTAGGTGGCAGAGCAGAGTTATCTCCGTGAAATATAGATGAGCACACATCCAGGAGGAGCCAGAGCAGAAATATATTCATTATCTCTGCTGGGGTTCTTCACCCAGCTCCACGGTTCGGGTTGTCATGGAGACCTCAGTCCCTCGCTCTCTGACTCGCGCTCTTCTCTCGCCCCTGTTTTCCAGGTCAGGTTATGAACAGTTGAATGCTTTGCAGGTTTCCATGACAGATGGGGTGCAACAGTTTAGCCTTCTACCTGTTGGCTGGCTTTTCGCTGCCTTGAAATGGACCGAAGTGGTGTTTCACCTCCTTTGTTCGCCTGATTGCGTAACAGAACCCTCAGTCCATCATTTTCAGATCATTGTTACTCATTGTAGCTTAACACACTTCATCAGGAACACTGTACATACTACACTAATAACGGTTGCTCCCATCCTGGATTCCATGGGATGTTGGAAACATTCCTTTAAGGTTCTTGTCCATGTTGACTTCATCCATGCTGTGACTCTTTCATTCGACCACATCCCGAAGGTGTTCTATTGGATTTAGATCCCGTGAGTTGGAGGACACCTGAAGAACATTGAACTCATTGTCATGTTCATAAATCCAGCTTAAGTGACTTTGGCTTTGTGAGCGAGTCCTTACAACTGGGGTCCAAACGGTGTCCGATCTGGACCTGGACACAAGCTATTTACCTTTAACAGACTGCTTCTGTTTTGACCAGCCTAACGTCTCTAGACTACACAGTCCAGGGTTATCAGCCCAGAAAACAGAATGTGACATGTGATGCTACTTAGCCAATCAGATTTTTGCATTTTGTTGCGCCCAAGATGAAGGCTCAGTGAAACCAGAGACGTTATAAATAAGGAGACTGATCACCGTCTTAAATATCAGTGTGAGTTCAGCATCTGTTTCCTGCCATTTAGCAAAAAGAGCTCATCAGCTTATTAATCATCTGGCTGATTAATCATATTTTGGGGCTGGTTGTGGAAAGCAGTGATGTGTTTTCTTAAAATGAGAAAATAGCCTTCATTTTGAGTGGTCATGATTTATAACTGGTCCAGTTCAGTGTGGACTGCTTAGATGTTCCAGTAAGATGTTCCAGACATTGAGGAAAACCGTTAATTAAATACCCCTGCGTTACAGCGTCTGTCATTTGTGTTAATGAAGGGATGCACGGGGTCAAGCAATTGACCATAACAGCCAAAGTTTGTCAAGAACACCGTCCCACGCGGATCCACTACCTCCACCATCCTGGACAGTTTACACAAGCCAGGCTGGGTGCATCAGGGTCCATCTGTGAGCCTCAGTAGAAATCCATAATCATCAGACCAGGCTTCAAATGTCCAGTTTGGGTGATCCTGTGTCCATTGCTGCCTCAGGTTTCAGTTCTTGGCTGCCAGATGTGGACCCCAGTGTTCTGCTGTTGTAGCCCATCCTCCTCAAAGCTGGAGGTTGTGTTGTTGGTTCTGCAATGCTTTCCTGAGTGGTAAGCTGTAGCCTTTCTGTTAGTTCCAACCAGTCTGACCATTCTTTAGTCTGACCAACGGAAGAACTGCCCTCACTGGATGTGATTCTTCATTACAGTATTTGGAGGAACTCTAGAGACTGTTGTGCTGAAGATCACAGCATACCAGCAGCTCCAGAAACACTCAAACCAGCCCTTCTGACACCAACAATTCTGCCACGCTTGATGTCAGCGTTCCCTGATTCTTCTGGCCCGTATTTGCAGATTAATGCAGTGCTCTGCTGCCACGCGATTGGCTGATAAGATAATAGCATTTAGGAGTTGTTTACAGATGTTCCTATGAACTGCACCATTTAAATGGTAGTGCAATTCGCTCACGTCCCCAGGCGTTTACGAATTTTTAGGGTTGGGTCTGGGTTAAACGTGTGCATGAGGTGTTCAGAAGGTCTTGAGTCCAGCCATCAGTGTGTGCTCTGCAGTGGGTGTTGTTTCTGCTGCATTACACTTGAGTTCTGCTATTTAGAAGAGTAAGAGTGTTCCCTGATGAAGATACAAGGCCAGTATTAAATGACCCCACTACATAATTAAAATGTGTGAGATTTTAATTAAACCCCTGGAACTGGACCAAAAATAGTTCGGCATGACATGTGATTCATTGCCTGGACAGTGATTTTGTGTGAAAGCACATACTTTTTCCAATACATTCACTTTTCGCTCGGCTGGACACATTCCGATGGAATAGGCGTGTTATTGCTCTACGGTTACGACTGGTCGGTTGCAGCTTTATCTGTAGGAATGGTCAGATGTAGACTCAACGCTTCTTAGGTGCACTGTGTGTCCAAGTGTTTGTGGTCACCCCTTCTAATGAACACATTCGGCTACTTTAAGCTGCACCCATTGCTGACACAGGTGGGCAAATGCACACACAGCTTGTCTGGTACATGTAGAGAAGTGCTGCCAATAGAATAGGACTCCCTGCAGCAGATAAACACCCACTGGCCTAATGCCATGTGTGAGATAGAGGGTCAAAAAGCCCCCAGCATTGATCTGTGGAGCAGTGGAAGTGTGTTCTCTGGAACGAAGGAGCTCCACCTAATATTTTGGGACTGAGTTGTGGTGATCATCTAACATCCTGACCTCATTAAGGCTCATGGTGATGAATGCCATCACATTTCCACAGCAGTGTGGAGTTAAATCTGGGTTAAATGTCTTTGCAATGTTTCAGAATTGAATAGAAAGCCTTACCTGGACAGTAGAGACAGTTACTCCAACAAAAGTAGGATAAATGATTTCTAATAGTCTTGATTTCAGAAGTGTCTCAATACTTTTGTCCGTTCCTCTCCAAACTGCGTTCATCACCATGTTGTACTGGTGTGTTTACACACGTATGTCGTCACAAAGCTTGGAACAATCCATTACCATTGAGGCTGCGTGGACATTTCTGAAAATAGTCATTGCAATTGCAAAAAAAACAGCTATTTTATAAAAGGCTGGGCATGTTTTTGACTGACCCTGCAGGAAGGTTTAGCTGAGTCAAGAGTAATGGTGCAAAACAAATCCCACTATATAAGAAATATTCTAATATATTCTGAAAACATCTGTATTCTCATAGGGGCTGTAGGCTGCTGCCTACATTTGCCTAGGGCTAAAAACATCTTTAGGTCCAGGAAGGACAGAAAGTCATTCATTTTTAATGAGCAGATAATTTTACACAACGTCTATTTTTTGTTCCCTATGAATCAGTGGATAAAAATGTACAAAGAATTCACATATTTTTGGTCATCTCTCCTTAAAACATATCCTATACCCCTTTTTTGGGGTGTCTGGATGCACCCTTGGTCCAAGCTTCTTCAGGCTTTTTTAGAATAGGGTGCCCCCCTGGTGGCCACTCGCAGGACTTCCCACTGCAATACAGTCTCAAATACAACCCAAAACATCAGGTTGGCACTTTCTCCCGCCGTCAGTCCCGTTCTGAACCTGGATATTAAATCAGGGCCTTGGAATGTCTGCACGTTGGCTCTACACCATGCAAGGCCATTCATTCTGCTGCCGTGCTGTGATCATAACCCGTGTGTGGTATTTGTTCTGTCACTGCACAGCTGTGATTTACTCTGCCTTATGTTACGTTATTGCGTTATAATTGGAAATTCTAATGTCTAGGATTTTTGTTCCTCGTCACCCGGAGTCGCTCAGTCACGTCATTGAAGATGAAGGATGGAAGAGTTTAAGGGTCATAAAAAGAGAAGTGCAGATGCATTCATGCTCCACTGAAATCCCTCCATTTATAGCAAATGGCAGCCCCCAGGGTTACCCAGCGCCGCAGGCCGTAAAGCACCCATAAATGAGTCACCCATAAATGAGTCACCCAGAAATGAGGATTGTTATTATACCATTTCAACTTCTCATTGCACTCTTTGATTTGGAAAGACTCACATTCATTACTGTTTCAGTGTTTTCTTTTTTATTACAGTTGGCAAACAACACTATACATCAGTCACCCATAACATTAGAACCACTTACAAAGTGCTGAAGTGAAGAGCACTGAAGATCTTTATGGTCAGGCAGCTAATAAGGGCTGGGATCTACATATCAGACAGGAGTTCTTAAAGTTGAATGGTTGAAAGCAGGATATATTGAGAGATCAGTATGTTGGGGGCTTTGAGAGATCAGTACGTTCAGGACTTTGAGAGATCAGTACGTTGGGGTCTTTGAGAGATCTGTACGTTGGGGTCTTTGAGAGATCAGTACATTGGGGACTTTGAGAGATCAGTACATTGGGGGCTTTGAGAGATCAGTACGTTGGGGACTTTGAGAGATCAGTACATTGGGGGCTTTGAGAGATCTGTACGTTGGAGACTTTGAGAAATCAGTACGTTCAGGACTTTGAGAGATCAGTACGTTGGGAGCTTTGAGAGATCAGTACGTTGGGGACTTTGAGAGATCTGTACGTTGGGGACTTTGAGAGATCTGTACGTTGGGGACTTTGAGAGATCAGTACGTTGGGGACTTTGAGAGATCTGTACGTTGGGGACTTTGAGAGATCTGTACGTTGGGGACTTTGAGAGATCTGTACGTTGGGGACTTTGAGAGATCAGGCAACCTCTTTTAGGTTTACAATACTCTTCCATAACCTTCCACAGCCGTTCATTCCCATTTTTTCTTATACCAGTCCATTCTCACACCCGTCCACACTCAGGTATTTCTATACCAATATGTGCCTATATGCCCATTTATAGCCATCTTTTGCCATCCATTCTCATAACCATCAATACCCATAAATACCCATAACCTTCCATACGCATCTGTACCCTTCCTTACCCATCATTCCCATCTGTCTTCATTTATATTCATACCAATCCATTCCCATAGCTCATGTATTCTCATATCCAATATCTACCCATATTTACTCATCCACAGCCATTGATACCCATCCATACTCCTACTCATCCCTCTCCATCCATAATCATAACTCCGTCCATCATTTATCAGCTTCATAATGCACCAAGAAGGGTTCTACCATCGTTAGGCACCAAAGAACCTATTTCCAGGACTATTTCGAAGCCTTAAACCTCTAGCAACCATCTCGAATCTTGAGTTTGTTCATACTTTGGTCCATTTATCTCGACTAATCCACATTAATAGGCCTAATAACTGTGTAAATTCGATTTGCTTTGCTCTAATCCACAACCGTTCCACTGCACGGCCAGTGGTAGGTTGTCTTGTTAATTCCAGTCGGAGAAAAAACACCATTTCTGAAAGTCATTGTAGCCGTACGAGAAGCGACTGTTCTATATAAAGAGCACAGTGGCAGTGGGAATGATCTTAAGGGTGTGAAAACCTGTCAGCTGTGTCGAGCTCTGCAGTCTAGAGGATCTCTCGGTAATGCTCGGCAGATCTCAGAACAGGTTCCTTTGGTTCGCTCCTGAGTTTGTTTGCTTGGCTCCCTCGGGGGGAGCACTCTGGGTGTTCACGAGCCGACTGTAACAAGCACATCCGGGCCTGTCCTTCCTCCGACACTGATTGGTTGATTGATGAGCTGTGACAACTGATAGGCATGGCTGTTCCTGAAGTTGAAATATTTATAACTTTTACATTCTGTTTTCCCAACAGCAACTTTCTCCCCGGAAACTACGTGTGCGAGATACTAGTTCTGGTGTTGATATGTGAACAGATGGGCTGCAGATTGGTTGCTATGTCATAGAAGGTTCTTCCCCAGGGATGGAGCCTATGTATACATCCTGGAGGGCCTTGGAGAACACGTAAAGAGGAGGAACTGTTGGTTTCCGAAGGGATGACCCTCTACGTAGGACATGGTACTCGTATAGTACCAGTTAAATGTTTGTACACATGGCTGAACGGACAGACACATTATCCTATAAGGTTGTCCAATAAAGGTTGTAGGTGTGTCCAGATTTGTGACTGGTACCGTATCTATGATACTGGTACTATACTGGTACAATTAAATACTGATACTGTAACGTTATACTGTTTCTAAATATAGGTTCTATCATATCGTTTTTCACATAATGTTAAGCATATCTAGATTTTTAGATGTTTAGTCATATCGCCCAGCCCTAGTTAGCAGCAGACCCTTTAAGTCCTGAAAGTTGTGAGGTGGAGCCTCCATGAGCATCAGTGAGCCTTGAGTGCGTTGGTTGTCCAGTGAACCAGTTTGGTAGATACTGACCACTGCATACAAGAAATGCCCCACAAGACCTACCAGATGTTTTGGAGATATCCTGACCCACCTGTCTAAGCAGTACAATTTTGGTTCTTATTTTTGTTATTTATGTACTCATCAGTATTATCCCTTCTCAAGACTTTTATTCTGAAATTTGCACACTGTGTAAGAAACCAAACATACCCACCCTTCCAATTTTCCTCCATAACCCGATATCTGGGACAGTGATGTCCTCGGCCCCACCTCCTCTCTCTGATCAGTCAGAGTCTGTATGCAGGTTGAGCATCAGCCCCGCCCCCTCTCTCTGATCAGTCCGAGTCTGTATGCAGGTTGAGCATCAGCCCCGCCCCCTCTCTCTGATCAGTCAGAGTCTGTGTGCAGGTTGAGCATCAGCCCCGCCCCCTCTCTCTGATCAGTCAGAGTCTGTATGCAGGTTGAACATCAGCCCCGCCCCCTCTCTCTGATCAGTCAGAGTCTGTGTGCAGGTTGATCATCAGCCCCGCCCCCTCTCTCTGATCAGTCAGAGTCTGTGTGCAGGTTGAGCATCAGCCCCGCCCCCTCTCTCTGATCAGTCAGAGTCTGTGTGCAGGTTGAGCATCAGCCCCGCCCCAGTTAAAAGAGTGAAACCGGTCAGAATAAAAGGTTTGCAGGGTAGAACTGGTAGAACCCTTGACAGATACCATGGAAATCTTATAATCAATGTTTTTCACTTCACCGGTCAGTGGTTTTAATGTTATGACTCTTTGGTTATTATTGAAGTATTGTTTTGTTGGACACCATCATAAAGTGATGCAAACAAGCTCTCTCAGCATGTGCAGTCAAGTCAGATAGAAGAGCCCTAAAGCATGAGGGACACGGGGATTGATTTGCTACTCGGTTTTCTTTCATGGTGGGTTCTGCAGATGGCAGGTCCAATTAAATGCGGATAAATCCACAGCTGAATTAGCAGTGGGGGGGTTTAAGGCCTGTGTGACACCACTACTAATGAAAATGTCCAGCACTGATTAAACATATTTATATATTTAAATTATATTTACATATATATATATATAAGGTCGGCAACCAGCTGACTGTTCCTCTGCTGGTCCACCCTCATCTCCTAAAAGCAGATAGAAATGCATAGAGACCTATTTTTTTGAAAATAAAGGAAAAATAATGACTAAATAAATATTTTTTTTATGTTGTTGAAGCCTTGCTGGATGGAAACTGTTTACTAAACTAATTTACAACAGAATTGAAAGAAAGATCAATGGAAAAATTAGGCCGTAATTGGAAATTGAGTCATAAAAAGTAGCATTTTGTTTAAAACTTTGCATAACTGTTGGTGGACCACCAAGAAAATGCTGCGCAAAACGCCAGGGGACCACCAACTCAGCCATCAGTGGACCAGCAGGGTCTTTAATTGGGGGCTGTAGAGCTCTATTGATTTCTTTTGGGCCATATTGAACTGAAATTTGTCATTATCAGGGCCCATTATGAAGGCCCTTGCTGACACTACTCCCCAGATAGTGAGCATGTATCAGTCCGCTGATGTGATAAGGTCATTAACCCACTGACTGTCTGCCACAGCCGGTCCGCCCTCGGACCATCAGAATATCGTCCTTCATACAAAATATAACCAGTGCCACGCTGATGATTGAGTAGAGTGCTGACTGTGAAGCGTCCTTGGGTATCTAGAAAGGTTCTGTGTATGTCCCCAGCTGTGTTTCGCAGGACGAGAAGCCGAGTAAAGTGGAGTAGTGTAGGTCCACGCCGTGGTCCATGCAAAGCACCATTACACAGGTTAGTTGACCAGTCCAGACCGGTTTGAGGTTAGGACATTGGGATGGAACTGGAAGACCATAACCTTCTATTGTAGCTCCAGCGCAGATCAAAGAAACATCAGACACCAAACATGTCCTGAGTGGGTAACTCCATTTTGGGTAAGAGGGGAAAGCGTCAGCTGTGATCTGTCGTTTTTAGTCTGCGGGTGTGAAGAGGGAGAGCACTGTGCCTTGACAGACCGAACGCCCCCGTGGAGCAGCGTGGGGGGGGTGTGGCTTTAAAAGCTGGCAGACTTTTGTATGTTTGTGGCACCTCTGTGTGCCAGAGTGCTGACAGATTGTTTCTCTTTGTTTGCTTTTCCACCTACAGGGGCATTCCTGGAAAGAAATGCGGCACCATTATTGTGAAGGCTGAGGAGCTGGGCAACTGCAGAGTAAGGTCCCATATGTCAAACGTCTCATCTGTGCATCCCTATATGTCCAAATATGTCCTGTAGAGGTACTATCAAAAGAATAGGACTCTCTAGAGCAGATTATCATGCACCGTGCTGTTGGCACCATGCCCAGTCAGAGATGTGGGCTAGAGGGGTACAAAGCCCCCCATTGAACAATGAACTGTGAAGCACTGGTTGGGTCTTCTCTGGAGAGATGGTGCTCCATCCAATACTCTTGGCATAAATATGCGAGATGGGGACGAGGTGGGTGAATATCCTACATCCTGACCTCACTAACTTCTACTCTTGGCAGTGTATGCAGTCAGATCCTCACAGCAATGCCCATGTCCTTCTCTGGACAGTAGAGATAGTTAGTACCCTACATTTCAGAAATAAAAGATTCCCATCACTGCCTTCAGCAAGACCCTCAGGCTCTGCCCGACACTCTTGTGTGCCTAAACTGGAACAGCACCCAGCCAGAAGAACCCAGGTTCCACACTGATTCACTTCATTACCGACCTCTGTTGTATAACATGGTGTTTAGTGATAAGTTATAGGGTGAGTAAATGAGCTGTGATAAAGTTTAGGGTGTGTGTGTGTGTGTGTGTGTGTGTGTGTGTGTGTGTGTGTGTGTGTGTGTGTGTGTGTGTGTGTGTGTGTGTGTGTGCACCTGCTATTTGCTGTAATAGGTCTGCATGTGTCAGATCCCAACAGACAAACACTACTACATAGCTACAGGCTGGAAAAGCAGTCAGCTTGGCACACACACACACACACACACACACACACACACACACACACACACACACACAATGCACATATACACAGCCTGTGCTGGACAGAGGCCACAGTGTTAGTTGGATAATAGTATTCATGACCGAATACAATTCTCTACTGGATCATAGCACACTGACAGCTGTCAGAGAGAGAGAGAGAGAGAGAGAGAGAGAGAGAGAGAGAGAGAGTGAGAGAGAGTGAGAGAGAGAGAGAGAGCATACGTTTAACTGTGTGTAACTGTGTGTATGTGACCTTTGTGGATATGTACATGTGTGTGTATGTGTGCGCATGCGTTAGTGTGTATGTGTGTGTGTGTTCCGGTGTGTGTGTGTGAAAGAGAGAGTGTGTAATACTCATGTGTGTATAATAGAAGTTATTTGTGTTTGTTTCTGAGTGTTATTCTGTGTTTTGTGTATACGTGTATACTTCTGTGTGAATGTGTGTGTGTGTGTATGAGTGAGTGTGTGTGTGTTTGAGTGTGTGTGTGTGTGTGTGTGTGTGTTTGTGTATGTGTGTGTGTGTGTGTGTGTGTGTGTGTGTGTGTGTGTGTGTGTGTGTGTGTGTGTGTGTATGAGTGAGTGTGTGTGTGTGTGTATGAGTGAGTGTGTGTGTGTGTGTGTGTGTGTGTGTATGTGTGTGTGTTTGAGTGTGTGTGTGTGTGTGTGTGTGTGTGTGTGTGTGTGTGTGTGTGTGTGTGTGTGTGTGTGTGTGACTGTGTAAATGCCTGTCAATAGGATTCCTCCTGTATCTTCTCAGTCGGGCCATCTGGGGGAAGCTCAGTGAATGTAGACGACCATTCAACATTCACTCGATATCATTAGTCCAAGAAGAGCCGGTTGCCAAATGCTGAATTAATCCCCGCATGTCTATAGCAGTTGTACTATGTGCCCTAGATTTCCGTGAACACTCCTGTTTGCTCCCATAACCCGTTTCTGTCTCTGAAAACATCCCTGTCCTCCAGGAATCTGTGATGATGCAATTTTGTGGCAACAAGCTGGACAAGAAGGACTTTTTCGGCAAGTCTGACCCTTTCCTCGTCTTCTACCGCAGCAACGAGGACGGAACGTGAGTAGCCCAGCCAAAACACACACTCTGACATGTACACAGATGTGGGTTTTATACGTGGGAAACAGACTGGAAAAGTTAGGTATGTTCTGTGTGCTTCTACAGCATCTACATGATGCTTGTTGTCATGGTAACAAGTGGTACTCTACCTATGCATTTCAGTTTGGACCGGATTACTTGTAATGTGCATGTAAACTGAGACTTTCATACATACATTCACTCATTGCCAAAAATATTTATAGATATTTATTGATCGACTCATACAGAAGTGGTGTCTCTCAGTTCGGCGTCGGGTTTAACGCAACATGCCAGACGTCTCTGCATGGAGCTGTAGAGGTTCCTAATGGTGTCCTGTGATGATCCATCCCATGCAGCTTGAATGTTCTCACTCAGTTCTGCAGATGGTGTGGTAGGGGTGGAGTGTTGATAGAGCGTCCAATAGCATCCCACACATTTTCAATCAGGGACAGGTCTGGAGATGAGACCGACCACGGCGTAGTATCTGTGTCTTCAAGACGAGATCTTGAGACTGTCCTGTTGTCCTTTTGAAATAGTGCACCAGAGTGTGTGTCCAGAAAAGATAGGACAGTTGGTCGCCTCCACCAATCATCACGAGTGACTCCATGAGTCCCTTCTGCAAGACACCATTGCAGTCGATTTTAGCTGGATGCAACTATTTTGGCACGGTGAGTGTATAAGGCCTCAGTCTTAATCTTTGCATGTAAGCATAGGCATTGATTCAGCCAGATGTTTGAAATTCGTGTCAAATTCTGGTCCATGTTGACATGATTGCTTCAGGCTGCTGTGGATGAACCTCTTCAGTGTGCTGTTCTTGGATCAGTTGAGGTGTGCTCTGGCCAGCTCTGCTAACAAGCGTCTGCGCTCCTCCTGGAGCCTACCTCCTCAGGGCCTGCTTGAAACACACCGTGTGACATGCTGGGAATGCATTATTCACCTTACACCTCAGGGAGAAGCTTTTAGATGGTGACGCTCGCTCTCTCTCTCTCTCCTTCTCAATTGATTGCCTCCCTGCAGACTGTGTCGTAAAACAAACACAGACGTGGAGTGAAGGGCTGTGTAGAAAAGTCATCACATCCATGGATTTAAAAAGAAATGTGGTGTGAAGTAATATGGTTGATTGAATATACAGTAGAATATTTAATAACAACGTCAGGGCAGGTAGGTATAGTGTATCTGCATGGTGACCCCAACGCATGTCCATTCTCAGCACTGCAGTCACACTGACGTGGTGGTGTGTTAGTGTGTGTTGTGCTGGTACGAGTGGATCAGACACAGCAGTGCTGCTGGAGTGTTTAAACCCCTCTGTGTCACTGCTGGACTGACAACAGTCCACCAACTAGAAATGTCCAGCCTACAGCGTCCTGTGGGCAGCGTCCTGTGAGCACTGATGTAAGACTAGAGGACGACCAACACAAACTGTGCAAATCGGATGAGCTTCTGTCTCTGACTTTACATCTACAAGGTGGAGACACTCGGTAGGAGTGTCTAATAGAGTGGACAGTGAGTGGACACAGTGTTTAAACACTCCAGCAGCACTGCTGTGTCTGGTCCACTCGTACCAGCGACACACACTAACACACCACCACCGTGTCAGTGTGACTGCAGTGCTGAGAATGACCCACCACCCACATCATAGCTGCACTGTGGTGGTCCTGTGGGGTCCTGATCATTGAAGATCAGGGTGAAAGGAGGAGAATAAAGTCTGCAGAGAAACAGATGAACTACAGTCTGGAATTATAGAACCACAGAGTTCTCCTGTGTGGTCAGAGCTGAACATGGAAGGTAAGTGCAGAAACCAGGGTAACCCTGGTCCAGGAGGCACCCCCGCCCTGCACGTTTTAGCTTTAACACACCCCGTGCAACTCTGAGGAGCTTGTTAATGAGCTGATTAGTTGAACCATGTACATGTTTTGGGCATCTTAATGTATACATTCATTCGTTCCTTCGTTTGTTTCGCTTGTTCCTTCGCTCATTCGGGTGTTTGTTTGCTTGTTTATCCATTTATTAGTCCTCGACTAATTATTGTAT
Organism: Acestrorhynchus altus; assembly: GCA_034509495.1. Classification (NCBI taxonomy): domain Eukaryota; kingdom Metazoa; phylum Chordata; class Actinopteri; order Characiformes; family Acestrorhynchidae; genus Acestrorhynchus; species Acestrorhynchus altus. Next base: position 3,008,581 of record CM067501.1, read on the forward strand.
TTACATTTTTGAAGATGGACAGGACTGGTACGCCAGAATCTCCTTTTTATATCACTACATTTTATATACCATTAAAAAGGCTGATTCCAACCCTCTGAATAATAGTGCACGAAAAAAACATTACTGTAATGTTACTACAATGTTACATTTCCGTTGTTATACAGCTAGCGATCTTAGTGGGTCCCTGTCGAATCTCTGTATGTGACAAGATTTATCCCAGGTCATTTGGAGCATTTCTATTGGTCCACAATATAATGAACAAATGCCAAAAGTCATAACGACAAAGACGGAGGCACGTGGTTTCTGAGGGATGGTTGCTGAGTGAACCACTACATTTGAGATAGGATTGAAAGGTGCAGGTGGTTGTATGCTCTTAAAAACCAAGGTGCTGCAAAGAGGTCTTTGATCAACTTCTTTTCAGTGTGAAGAACCTTTAATTTGGTAAAGAACCTTTAAAAGGTTCTTCAAAAGGACACCACCTTTCTTTTCGAAAGTCCAATACCTACTAAGACATGGACCTCCCTCCAGGTCGGGGGGGGGGTCAAGGAAAAAGAATAAGAAAAGGGATTATTCCTAAACGGAGCAGTGAAGCGAGAGCTGAGCCAGAAAGCAAAGCCTCACGTATGGTCTAGAAGTTTGGGCTCTGACTGAACGTACAAGATTGCAGCCGAAATGAGTTTTCTTTGTCAGGTGGCTGGGATCGCTGTTCGTAATAGAATGGCGAGCTCCGTTATCAGGGTGCAGAGCTGCTGCTCCTTCGTGTTGACAGGAACCAGCTGATGTGGTTCGGGCATCTGATTAGGATGGTGTACGAAATAAACCCAGCTGTGAGGAGACCCGAAGGAAGAGCGAGTGCCGAGGGATCCCGCAGGAGGACCAACACCATCAAAAGCAGGATAAACTCCTTTTAATACACTTGATTTCAGAAGAAACTATGAATTAGAGGCGTCCCAGTACTTTTGCCCTTACAGTGTATGTATGTTTGATGAGGTGACCTGTAACTCGCCTGTCCAGCTGTCATGTCTGCAATGTTCTGGCCTCTGGTTCGTGGGGTTTGGCAGTTCTAAGGAGAAAGGAAAAGAGAGAAGGCAGTGAGAAAAAAAAACGTAGGATTGCACGCTATGCTTTTTTTGAGCAGCACCATCACATTTCGCTCCGGGTTCTTTGAGTTCTCCAGGTTCTCCGGGTTCCACAATCAGAAGAGGTCTGACAATGGGAACATGCTTAAAAGCAGCTCATCATAACGACTTAAAATCACACCAGAATCAGATTCTCTATTTATTAAATGATTAAAAAACTAATATTTCTCTATTTTTAAACATTAGGTGGGTTGAAGTGAAAGAGGGGTTGAACTCTAATGACTGAATCATACACACTCGCAGATTGTGCTTCTAGAAAAAGGTGGATTATTGACATTTTCAGTGCATGTGTCTGTTTAAGTTTTGTCGTTTGCAGTAAGTGTGTAAATGAATTTGCTCCAGGGCCAGAGCTTGAGGAGCACATAGTGATGATAATGTATTTAATGCATTGTTGTTTTGTGTGTATTGTTGTGTGTCATAAAATGAAACTTTCAAGTGCGTTCATGAAAGGATCTGTAGTTACAGGAAACATTTAAAGTCCAAGTCCTCAGCATGTAAATCACCATGTAAACCACCTGTTTCTGAATGAAAATACTTCTAGAATATAAATATAAAGTAGAATATTGCTTGTTTCATTTTAAGGTTTCATTCCACAATAAGGAGGGTGGGGAAATAAAGGCCCTGGGAAGCTCTTGCCCCATAGCTCGGGCCTAGTGCCATCCCTGCCTTGGATATATCTTAGGTACTCTCTGGGATACCTTCGGAACCACCTAGCAACAACGTAGTTACCACCTTGTAACACCATAGTAAGCACTTGGCAACTGCCATGCAGCACCATAGTAACCACCTAGTAGCACCATACTAAACACTTGACAGCTAACTATCAACCCCATAGGTATACCGCAGCAACCACCTGGCAAAGCAATCTAGCCGGGGACAATCTAGCAGAATTCCCTTCCTGAAGTGTAAATGAAGAACACATTATTGTACCTTTATTAATATATTTAATGCAGTGTGTGTGTGTGTGTGTGTGTGTGTGTGTGACCAAATTGGTTGTGTTTGCGCCTTCCAGATTCACCATTTGCCATAAGACAGAAGTGGTAAAGAACACCCTGAACCCGGTATGGCAGGCCTTCAAGATCCCCGTCAGAGCCTTGTGTAATGGAGACTATGACAGGTATGCCATCAAATCCGTAGCCGTAGACGTTTGGTTGTCAGGAACAGACCACTCCTGAAACGTCGCTGTGTGTGTGACTGCAAGGTGTCTCTGAGGTGCCGGCTTGTGGCCACACCGTCCTGTGGCGACCAGTTGTTGAGATGTAGGGGTTCAAAGAGGGAAGACAAATGAGGAGAGAGAGAGAAATAGCAGTCCAGAGCTCCTGCTTGTTCCATATCGATGAGAAGCAAAGCCTGAGTGAAGTGCTGATTAGGGCCTTGCTGCTCCTGCTCTGCTTTATCTGTGATTGAATGTGTTTGAAGGACTGGGGGCTCTGTGGGTCTGTCTGTGGAGATTAGATGCTGTAATAGAGTGTGTGTGTGGGGGGGGGGGGTGTAGTTGCTCCTGCAGAGAAGTGCTGAGTGTCCTGCTGAGTGTTAGTGCTGGCATGCAACAACAGGATGCAGGCTGTTGTTAGTGCATGTTGTTCGCAGGCTCCTGCAGATTTTGCCCCAAGCAGCTCTTCAGCTCTTCAGCTCTTTTGCCGGAGCCAGGAGTTAATGACTTACTCATTTCTAATGCCACACTAATTTCCGTAGTTAGTTTACTCCAATTTCCATGGTTAGGTCTGGAGTAATGAGTTCTGAGATGAACACCTTGTTGCTGTCTGAAGAGTTAAGGCGACGAACTATTAGATTGTGTCTCACTTTGTGTCTGTGATCATTAGTTTGCCAGGTGAGTCCAAATAAAGGAAAACTACGTAAAAAGGATGTTCCAGAGTATTAAGCCACATGTTTCCAGCAATATGGGAAAGAAAAGGCATCTCTGCGGCTGAAAAGCATCACATAATGCAACGTATGGAAACATTCAATGTTTTATGAAAACCTAAGCGTGATCATAACCATCTTATGCCTCTGGAGTCCCACAAACCTCAAGGTGTAGGATCCTCCAGAGGCTTGCTGTTGTGCATAACCCAACTATTCATCCACCCCGAACTAATGCTCACAAGCAGAAATGGTTGCAGTGGCCCAGACACACATGAAGACGAATTTTCAAACACTCGTCTTTGCTAATGAGCGCCGTACCATCTCATGCTGCAAAGAATACCTCTGTGTCATTGGTTGCTTTGGGTATAAAAGAAGAGGAACTCACGGTGTGGCCACCATCACCTCCCCTGAACTCAACCCTTTTGAGAACATTTGGAGTGTCCTCAAGCCAAAGGTCCATGAGGATGGGAGGCAGTTCACATCAAAACAGCAGCTCTGGGAGGCTGTTTTGACATCCTGTAAAGAAGCTGCAACAGAAACTCAGTGGATGCAAGAATTGTGAAGGTGATCTCATGTTAACACGTAACGTGGCCTGTTAAGCCGTTTCTGATTGAAATAGCTTCTGATTTTAGTAAATGTGACTCTTAAAGCTGCATATTCAACAAATTTTCAGTTCTTTACCACCTATTTAATGTTCTGAAACTCCATTGTGCATGGAGTGTTCTGGAGCAGTGCATTTTGGGTTTTTCACTGTTGCCTCACAGCAAGAAGGACCTGGGTTCGATCCCCGGGTGGGGCGACCTGGGAAGCTTCTGTGTGGAGTTTGCATGTTCAACCCGTGTTCGTGTAGGGCTCCTCCGGTACTCCGGTTTCCCCCACAGTCCAAAGACATGCATGGTAGGTGAATTGGTGACTCTAAAGTGGCCCTTAGTGTGTGAATGTGTGTGTGTGAGTGTGAGCCCTACGATGGATTGGCGCCCTGTCTAGGGTTGTTTCCCGCCCTTGCGCTCAGAGTTGCCGGCTGGGCACCGGCTCAGAAAATGGATGGATGGATGTTTTTTATGCAGATAACAAACGTGACAAAACAGTCGACACGAGGGCTCAGTAACCCTGTCTGTTACCCACGTCTGTGCAGAGAGATCTGGATAGAAGGGCAGTAACGTCCAGTCGTTCAGTCAGCCTGTCCTGTTAGTGTCTCAGTGTGTGACAATGTCCGACACAGTGAAGAGGAGTTGTGTACCGTCTGCTGGTACAAACGACCTCCTGTGCAGTGGCGCTGAAGGAGTCTGTGGCTGAAAGTGCTGCTCTGCTCTCCAGTGAGCATCCGAGAACAGAGCCAGCCTTCTGGATCGGTTTGTTAACGATCCAGAACGATCGGTTTGTCTTCAATGTTCATAAATTCAGTCATGTAACTCCTCTGCTGCGCTCCCTTCATTGGCTCCCTGTAGCTGCCCGCATCAGATTCAAAACCTTGATGCTGACCTACAAAGCCAAAAATGGACCAGCCCCTCCATACATGATGGCAATGGTCAAAACTCGAGCTGCACCAAGAGCCCTTCGAGCTTCAAGTACAGCTCGGCTTGACCCACCATCCCTCAGGATGCAAGGTAAACATGCATCCAGACTCTTTTCTGTTCTGGCACCAAAATGGTGGAACGAACTTCCCCTGGGAGTCCGAACAGCCGAGTCCCTCAATGTCTTCAAACGCAGACTGAAGACTCATCTGTTTCAGGAGTACTTAACTCCATAAAGACTTGTTTCAACACGGTCTAAATGTGTGGAATCTCTAGATTCCAGCCTTATCTACTAGCTAAGGATGTTCTAAGTAAATAGCAAAGCACTTTTGTAAGTCGCTCTGGATAAGGGCGTCTGCTAAATGCCACAAATGTAAATGTTAATGTTCTCGGCCTCCCCAGCAGACTGCCGTGAAGACGACAGCACCCACAACGACACACTGGTAGAAGATGGCCAACATTTTCCTGCACACTTTGAAGGACCTGAGCTTCCTCAGTAGGAGAGTCTGCTCATCCCCTTCTTGTGCACGGCCTCAGTTTTGGCCCTCCAGGTTATTTTGTTGTCCAGCAGGACACGCAGATATTTGTACGTTATTAGATATTATATAGACCAAGACGAAAGGAGCTTATGAGATGATGAGGGTGGTCCGTGATAAGGATAGCACCACCCTTTAGTTTAGGAATTTTAAGGTGTGGAAAGCTTTTGGAACAACGGGCGGATCACATTCAGACCATTCCGACACATTACCAGGGGAGTAAAACTTGATTCTCATTTGCACTCTGTCTGGTTCCGG
>CM067501.1:3018890-3052408 GCA_034509495.1 Acestrorhynchus altus
AGGTCAATTCCGGCCAATCAGAAGCAGAGTTACATCATAGACATCTGGGCGCTAAAACGCTGTGATCGAAATTCAAAACCATTGTGAGGTTCACACTGGTGTCAGTGCGCAGTGGTGCCCAATGCCTCCGAGCACTGTACAGTCCCTCAGCACATCACAGCGGATTGAATTAAACCAGGGGATTTCAGCCAGTATATAATATGCTGGTAATCCGGCCTGTGGTGTCCATGATGTCTCCTGTGTCTGGTCTTTGAGGTAGTGGTAATATAACTTCAAAGCCCTGCAGATGACGTGGATTTTGACGCATCCTTTGAAAGCTTCACATTTGGAGAGTTTTATATAGTGATGCTCAAGCACAGCACTGCAGCTGGACAGGGCTGGAGGAGCAGCGACTCTGAATGTCAGGCGGGTCCTGCACTGAGAGACTGGAGCTGAAAATAAGCAGCAAGACCCTCTTCTGTAGGCATGGAGTCCATTCCTTGTGGAGAGAGAGAGAGAGCGAGACTGAGAGACTTTTTTGACTTTTAGAGCCTTTATTTAAAACAGAGGATCTACTACTATCGCACGCAGATGTTTCACATGTACATGAATAAATAAATAATAGTCATCCACCAATGGCAGGACACATCAAGAAAAAATAAAAATGACATTAAAAAATTAAAAAGAACTCTGAGGCAAAGTAGAGCGGTCTCATCGAGTATAAAACAAATGGCATCGTCACAACACCACAGAGTAATAAACGCATCGAGGTCATTCATGCTTTTATAAAAACTAAAATCGAGTAAAACCCGTGACTTCACCAATCTGCAGAAAACACGTACTGCGTCTGATCGCGTCCTGTGCCAGCTTGTTCTTTCTGCTAAGATACACTGCCATCTTAGCCTGTCCCAGAATAAAATTCACCAGCTGGCACCTGGACCTCTCTTTCTGGAGCTGTTTAAACCCAGGATAAAGTCTGCAGATTGAAGTCAGATTAAGAACATAAAACATTCGTAAAACATTGAATAAGGGGCGTAGCCTAAAACAATGCATAAAAGCATGGAAAGCAGTCTCCCTCTGGGAACAGAATGGACACCCGGGAGAAACGGCGGGATCTAAAATGGAGATAAAAGCGTTCACAGAAATTATACCATGTAAAACCCGACCCTGCAAGTCAGCAACCTTTTTGGTCAACGGTGGCTTATACGCCTCCACTCCAGGCTTTACATCATCAGGTAAAAGATGAAGCAGTGCGCCACAGCGTATCAACCCTCCCCTCCAGCCTCCCGTTTGTTCAGTGCTGTCACACAAATCCTATAAATCATTTTACTGGAGGCTGTGAGTGCAGTTCTAGGTCTCCTATGCGCCCCAGAGGGCCCTCACAGTCTTGCAGTTCAGGAGACAGAAGACCAGGGGAAGGGTCCTGTCACTCCGGGCAGTCACCCCGCACCATGGTCTCTCCATGCTTTCGTTCGTTGGGGAGAGCAGCGACACTCAGTGAAAGCTCAACAGACAGGCCACCACACGCCGAGGCGCAACCCCAGCCGTTCTGCCAGGTCCTCCACGATCAGGTCGGGCCATAAGTCCACAGGGCCGCGAGCGTTAAGTGACCAACCGAAGACCTCAAGACCATGTCAAGTGCAGGAAAGGAGGCGCACGTGTCCCATGCGAGCCCGTGGGCAGGGTTCCTCAGCAGCCAGTGCAGTGAAGTACTGTCCATCTTCACAAAGTTAAAAGACTCCCAAATTTTAAAAGACTGCGATAAAGTGACCCAAGTTTAAACATCTGACACCTAGTGTCCATTAAAAGCTGGAGTCTTGTCCAAGCCAGGCACGCCCTGTTTGCAGGACTTTGCATGCCCTCCACCAGCTCACTGGGCCCAAAGTCTCTGGATGAAAAGCAGGCGGAATGCCTGCAGCTGTCCTACCTAAGCCCAGATGGACAAGTCCTTGACTGCCATCCTCTCTCGGAAGATGTAGGACACCTTGAGGTACCCAGTGAAGCTGATCCCAAAGAAAATCAACTTCATAAAGCCTGGATCTCTGTTAAGCAGACAGGTGGAGACATTTAAACAGATTTGTACCCCCTAGGGAGAGCCTTAACAGGTTGTTAGTGACCAAATCGTCCTCTGTAGGACATTTTTGAGGTTAGCCAGTTCCATTTCCCTGGGCGTCCTTTGCTTTTTCAAGAAACGCCTTCCCAGTTCCTGTCTGTAGCACTATCTCCCAAATATACGCCCAGATAAAGCCACCGTCCTCCGGCCAGCCCATCTGGCAGCTGGGACCCCACCATCCCAGTCCCCAATTAAAATGGCGTCACTCTTGGACCAATTGACTTGTGCAGACGATAAAACCTGAAAATCACATAAAATCTGAGTTAAAACAGTCACATCAGCCTGAGTGGAGAGTAAAATAGCCAGATCGTCTGCATAGGCCGAAACACAAATTGGGACAGAAACTTGGGGCATGGAGAAACCAGAGATCTTCTCCCTCAGCAGACATAAAAAGAGGTTCTATGGCAGGCGTACAGCATGCGGACAGGGGACAGCCCTGTCGGATACCTCTGAAGACTTTAAAGGGAACACAAACCGTTGACTGTAAGTATACTTCCAGTGTCACTGTACAACAACTGATCATGGCTGTGAAATCAGAGTTGAACCCAAAGTTCTCCAGAACTTTCCAAAGGTAGTATGTTCAACCCGGTCAAAAGCCTTTTCCCTGATCCAACAAATAAGACCAGTTTTCAGACCCAACAGCCTGGAGACCTCAAAACATCCCGAATCAAATATACGTTGTAAAGATAGACCGACCAGGCACGTACGTCTGGTCTACGCAGATCCTACTATCCACCTTTAGTCTCAAGGCCGGCTTTTTTTTTGAGAGCAGTTTGTAGTGGTACACAACAGGGAGACAGGGGCGCAGTTCTTGAGGTCGGTCAGGTCGCCTTTTTTTGGGAGCAAGGTGAGCACTGCTCTCCTGCAGCTCAGGGGCAGCCTGCAAGCTGTCAGGAGAACCTCCAGCATCCTCACCCATTATGGACCAGAAGCCTTATAAGCTCGGCCGGAAGGCCATCAATCCCAGGCGCCCGACGTTCTCCATTCCCGGAGAGCATGCAGCTCCCAGGAGAGTAATCCAGCAGTGCAGCACCCTGCTGTCGCGTGAGCTTGGCACACGCTGAAGAACCTGCCTCTACATCGGTGTGTCCGACCACTGCCGCTCTATACAGCTCGAGAAAAAGCTGACTGTCGGCTGGCGGATTTCGAAGGCTCCATCAAGAGATGCCCGAAGTAGTCCCGAACAGCGTGCACCGGCCTTTCTGTCCATTTTTACGCTCAAGACCAAAAGAACTTGGAAGCGGGGCATCAATTCAGTCACGCACACAAGCGTGATCGGACCAGCGCCCCTGTGCTGTGATGCAGTAGATCCTCTAAGGCTGGCTTTTTCTTTGTAAAACCTAATATGCTCTTGGTCTCCTGGTCTCCACCAAATCCTGGAGCCCACTATTCCAGTCTCCAGGCTTTAAGTCTAAGCGATGTCCCTAGTGACACTGGTATACTGCTGACAGAACAATTTAATGTGAACTTTGGCTACGTCCACCACTGTTGAAGGGAGGTAAAGGTGCAGTGCTAAACATCCCAAAAAAGTAAAAGACTCTATAAAATTGGAGATCTTCACAAGAAGTGGTGTTAAAATGCTGTGTTATGCACTCCTAGGCTTCACATTGCACTTTGCAACCTTGCAGTGGACCATAAGTGGTCAGACAAACCCACAGGAGAAATAAAACAATGTAAAGAGACAGGTGATGACTAAAAACATAAAAGCGGTCCAACCTGTGAGAAGCGAATTGCTCTGACTGTGAGCCCACGTATACTGTCTCTGCCTGTTATGGAAGTTCCTCCAGAGATCACACAAGTCATGTTCCTCCATCACTTCACACATTCGCCTACGAGAGGCAGCGTGGGGCTCCAAGTGGTTCTGTCCAAACCACTAGTAGTGCAATTAAAATCCCCACCCAGTATTAAGCTCAGTGAAAGACAGCTGGCTAGTACTGTACTGGGAGTGTGTCTAAAAAGCTCAGCCTGTCAGCTGCACTGAGTGGTATAAGCACAGATAAAGCGAACACCTCATCCCTCCAAAGCAGGCCCGTACTTTCCAGTCTCCCCTTCCCCAAAGCCTCCCCTCCACCGTATATGAGACAGGAGTAAAAGACTGCATAAATCAAAACAACAACACCACCGCTCAGAGAGAAGTATTATGGCTAAGGACGGAAACCCCTGTCCTCTGCGGTCAGTCAGCAGCGTTCTGCGCACATCACTGTGGGTTTCCTGCAGCACCAACATCAGTCGTTTGAGCTTCAGTAACTCATAAAAGTTTAGCGCTCGCTTCCACCGTCCCTAGCTCCATTAATGTTAAGAAGTAGCTAATGTAAAACCACTCATTAAAAGATAAAGGAGATTTAAAAAACCAGTCGTAAACAATCCCAACTGAGGAGCTAAAAGCGTCTAAAAGTCATCATCAGCAGCCTTGTTGAGCTGGTCACCTTCTTCAGCCTGATAAATCTCAGGCTCAGTAAAGCTCCGTCTTTCCTAAAGTTTCCATCACTAATGAACTGCTGTTTGTCAGGAAGTAGTCTCTGACTTTAACACCAGACTGGCCCTTTGGTGACTTGGGCTTTAATATCTCAACAGTGTACACCAGGGGCAGAGACTCATCCTGGGAGCACCGGACCACCCTTAAGCTGTCAGAGTCCTCATCCACCACATAACCTCATTTTGGCCTGTTTATGGCTGCCCTGGGCATCTTTCTTCGTTTCTGAGAACTAAAACAGTGTCATCACTCCATTACCACCTCGACTTCAGTCTCCTGTACCCCTAACATAGCTGTTGCAGGCCCAGCTGCTGCCCCTACAGCCCACATCCTGCTCATCAGAGACAAGGGGCTGGTCAGATCCACCAAGTTTCCCCCACCAGCTTGGCAGGGAGGCCCACCATTATCCGACGGCCGGAACCACTGCATCGCAGCAGGCCCAACCGTGACCAGTTCAGCCCCTTCCAGGTGCATCAGGGTGATGGCAGCCATGAAGGCGGCCACCCTTGAACCATCCACGACGGTTTGCCTCTCCAGATGCCCACCCCAGGCCAAGTGGCGACCTTGCGCCCAGGAGGCGGCCACTGCAGAGCTGGGCCTTCACAGGACAGGCCCTCCAGCAGGCCCAGCCACCGAGACCAGCCAACGCCAGGGCAGCCGCCACAGGCTCCCAGACACGGCTCAGGAGCAATCCGGTTGGGGCAGAGCGAACAAGGTGTCAATGGCCCCCGTCAAAACACTTCATGGCGTATCGAGATGACATAAACCGGGTAATCCGGCCGTCCACCTGAACCAAACCAGGTCCAGGGTGTCCGCTCGATCCTTGAGCACCATGTAAACAAACCTCTAAAGAAACCAGGTGTTTTAATCAGAGCGATTTACAGCCCAGGATTTTTACAATAGGAACACGAGCTTCCCAAAGCGGGAGGCTCCTGCTCAACATCTCATCCTTAATGAAGGACATTAGACAGGACAATCTTCTTAGAAGGTGCTGGGAGACACAGGAGTGAACTGGCCATGGAGAACAACACCACTCTGAATGAGCTCGTTTGCCCTCTCGATAGAGTTTAGGAACAACACCACTACACTGTTCATCCTGGAAGCTGACGTGTTGGAGTGACCGACTGCCTGTCAGCAGCCAGACATGATCCCTCCACCCGCCCTGCACTCGATCTTTACATGTGGCGTCGGGACAGACTCTCATAGGCCCAGGAGACAGATCCCCACCATGCTCCAACCACACACGCACTGCAGCACACACACACACACACACACACACACACACACACAACAACAAACTCACAGGCACGAAAGTTTGGCAAAAAGCCAACAAACACGCTGCTCTCAGCTCACGCTGCTCTCAGCTCACACCGCTCACTCACTTGCGCCTCAGAGAGAGAGAGAGAGAGAGAGAGAGAGGAAACGAGACTGAGAGAGAGAGAGAGAGAGAGAGAGAGCGAGACTGAGAGAGAGAGAGAGGGCTGAGAGAGAGAGAGAGGCTGAGAGAGAGAGAGAGAGGCGGACTGAGAGAGAGAGAGAGAGAGGGCTGAGAGAGAGAGAGGCGGGGCCAGAGAGAGACAGACAGTGTGAGAGAGAGAGGGGAGAGACAGAGAGAAGTGAGAGAGAGAGAGAGAGAGACTGAGAGAGAGAGAGAGAGACTGAGAGAGAGAGAGAGAGAGAGGCGGAGAGACTGAGAGAGAGAGACACAGAGAGAGAGAGAAGCAGAGAGAGAGAGAGAGAGAGAGAGAGAGAGAGAGAGAGAGAGGGGATGTAGACTGGAGCTAATCTTAGCCCAGGTGTGTGTGAGTGTGTGGTGGTCTGTCACTCTGTGCAGTGGACAGGTTTCAGGTTTCACCCATGCGTGCCGGACGCCCCGCCCACGCCGAGTGCTGATCTTCATTAGACAGGTGCTGTTCTGGCCACGTTCTCCAGGTGGCCGGGTCTCCGAGTGGTCAGTTTAATGGCAGGATTCTCCTTTTAGCCTCACTCTCCACTGGAAGGGTCAGCAGCTCAGACTGGATTCAGCTCCTCCTGGTCATCAATCTCACTGTCCCGTCACCATCACTCTCTCCCTCACTGCTTTCTCTTTCAATCCCTCAACTATCTCTCTCACTCTACTGCCTCTTTTTGTATCACTTTCTCTTTCTCCCATCACTCTCACTTTTACGATCACTCTCCCATTTCTTTACCTCTCACTCCTCAGCTTGGCCTCTCTCCCATGTTCTTTCTCAATCATTCTCACTCTTTCACTTTCTCTCTGTGTTCTCTGTCAGTATTACGTTCTCTTTGTCCCTCGCTCTCACTTTCTCTCTCACCCTCTCTGCTTTCTCTCCATCCATAAATCTCAGACTTGCTTTCTCTATCACTTTTTTCCTCTCCGTTACTCTCACTCCATCATTTTCTCTCTGTCACTTCTTTCCTTTCTATCCCTCACTCTCCTTTCTCTGTCACTCTTTGCTTTCACTCACTCTCTCACTCACTCACTCAATCACTCACTCTTCCCTCACCTTCTCTCTGTTGCTCTTCTTTCCTGTCTCTCTCTCTTTCTCTATTCCCCCCTTCATTATCCTAACAGCTCCATGTCCAAGCATTCAATTACACTTAACAACGTAACAGTCGCTGAACCTCCGAGACCCAGGACTCTGTGTAAATGCCACCGTGGAGGCTGAGTATCGACAGCTCGGTGTGCAAAAGATCAGGCAAATGTCTGCGTGGATGTTTGTCCAGTCATACGTTTGACCACGGCCTGCTTATTAATGAGCCATTCGGCTGACGGCTGTAGAGTTGGATTTCTACTGGATACTACACAGATGTCTGAGTGACCCTGAACGTCCACACAGTGTCCTTAAGTCGATTAGTACGGACTGGCTGCATTGGATCCTATTTTACAGTCGTATTTTCAGTAATATCCTGTTTAATTCCGTCAAATAAAAGGATGTAAAATCTCACTCTATACAACTGGACGGGCCTTTCTGTTCTCACACCCCTGACCATGGGGGGCTGTGGTGAAGGGGAACCAGGGAGCCAGTTGCTCCCCCTCCATTTCTGTGTCGAGAAAGAATCGAAGAAATGCGATTCACTCAGAACTCTGTTTTTATGTAGTGAGGGGTTGGGTGGCCCTACAGTCTAACTGCTGCTCAGGGTTCAGAGCTTTATTAACAAAAGCCTCTCTAGTTGAGGACGTCATGTGATTGGAGGACCTACAGATGGGAATAAATAGTAAACATAGTAAGTTTAGAGGAAACTGAGTTGAGTTAACGTAAAAAAAAGCACTTGGCCTGGTTTTAAATGTTGGAAACACTTCAACTATTAGTGCTATGGCTACTACTCCTCACTACTATTACTACTTCTGCATGTATTGCTGCTCTAACTACTATTACACTTCTCTACATGTTTACTACTCCTAACTACTATTACTACTTCTACATCTCTTTCTCCTACTACTATTACTACTTCTACATATTGCTACTCCTCACTACTATTACTACTTCTACATATTGCTACTCCTAACTACTATTACTACTTCTACCTATTGCTACTCCTAACTACTGTTACTACCTCTAATATTTATTGCAACTACTAACTACTATAACTACTTCTGTGACTACTAACTACTAATACTACAACTACTACTACTGATACTATAGCTATTGCTACTACTATGGCTGCTACTACTACAATTACTAATTACTGGTTCTACTATGAATACTACTACTATTACTACTACTAACCACTATTACTACCTCTAGTAATATTTATTGCAACTACTAACGTCTACTACTACTAACCACTGTTACTAGTTCTATGACTACTACAACTAACTAACAATACTACTACTATTACTACTGATACTACAGCTAGTACTACTACTATGGCCACTACAATTACTACTAATTCTACTATGAATACTACTACTATTACTGCTACTTAATAATAGTGACCACTATTACTAACTATAATTACTACTACTACTACAGCTACTACCAAATTTGTTAGAGCACCATCAGATCTGTGAAGTTATACATGCCAGAAGCCCCTCACTCCTCACAGTCCATCATCCTATAAATCACCATCTCTGCCTGCTGTATTCATGCTGAAGTTCTCCACCATCACACCGTCACACCCCGTTACAGCATTACATCACTTACCTCAGGAGGACTGGACCTTCTAGCTCCTAGAAGAAACCACCTAAATTCCAGCCCAGTGTTCTCAGAGTTCACTCCCTCTCTTACAGTCTGGCCTGATTCAACCGCCCAAAAGAATATACACAGACACGTCTGCAGTTATGCTGCATGAAAATGACGACAGTAATGCAACAGTAAGAACCCGAAAGCAGGAAGCCCTCGTTTACATGCTCGGTGGAAATCTGCTGCTGATGCTGGTTTTAAGCCCACGGGTATCAGGTCGTATTACAGAAGCTCTTCCTCTCAGCTGAAATCTCATCTTGTTTGTTTTCATGCTTGTTAATTAGCACCTTGCTGTCTGTTTATCTCTTAATGCACTCCTCCTGGTGTTGGTGTTGACGTTTTGTGAAGCCAGCTCCTGAAGTGTTGCTTATTTTTGAACCAGAACTTGCTTAGGATTTTGGAGATTCTCATCATGTGAACAAAGAGAGTGAAAAGTTAGAGCCTCTAATGGATGCTGTTGAAGATCTTCTGCATTTCGGAAGTGGTTCTGTTGCACCACGTTGTGCTTGAGTGCGTCTGCATGCTCTTGATTATACAATGACTGAAACAGAAAATCAGATTTAGTCAATAATCCCATTATTGCTCCAGAGGCAGGACTGTTTAAAAGGTTAGAAGTGGTGTAATATTACTAATATTACAGGAAATGAAATTAAAGTTTTTGCAAAGGTCCATCATCAGCCCTGTTTTTGAGGCATCTAAATCTTCACTGATCCTACTGTAGATGGTCAAAAGGAGCGGAGCCCCCCCAACCCCTCACCCCATGGGACTATTAGAACCTGAGGCTACCTCCTACAGGAGGTAAAAGAGTCCGGAATCCTACTGATGCCGAAACGATCAAGGAATGGTAAATGCCTACACGTCTTCACAATGCCACCTACAGGTGTAGGCGTTCCCAAGCCGTCCAATGAGGTTGCACCACCAATCAGTTTACACACCGAATACTTGCTCATAGTGGTTGCTGTTCGTCACAGTGTCTCTGAAGGCTGGTGAAAGTTTGGACTTTCACTGTCACTTTCCTGTACAGTTCCACCAACTCTGGATCAAAGGACACGGCAAATTAAGAATTGATCGGCGAGGATTTGCGCAGCTGGTTCAGAGAAAAGCCTCAGTTCTCTGTTCTCATTTCTTTTATGAACCGACTGTGACCAGAACCATTTATGCTCATATCTGTGCTCTGTGTTTTCCCTGCCTCGCTCTCACTCTCGGGCCCCGTCCCTTGTTCCTATGTCTTCCTGACGCTCCGCTGTGCCGTGATTGACACTGCGTGTGAAGTGCAACTCATTATCCGGATGGGCCGGGTGAGTGCTATTCAGCGGCAGTCCTCCAGAGAGCCAGTCATTGTGGAGAAGCATAATCCAATCAGCTAATTGTCATTAGGGAGCTCTCAGAGAGAACAACTCCGTTACACTAAATTACAGCATTGTGTGGTGATGTTTCTGAAAGCACAGCTGCCCGCAGTCCTGTGAGAGTGTGTGTGTGTGTGTGTAATCTTTCTGGAAAACCAATCGCCAGTGCTTTAGCCAACACACAAAGGAGTGTGTGACCAAAAACTTCACCCTCTCTTAACCCTCTTAGGTCCTGAATGGCATTAACTCATTAAAACAAGCAAAGAAATCATTCACAAGCTTGCACAGAATACAGAATGTACAGCCAAAACATTAAAACCACCTGGCTTATATTGGGTAGGTACCAGTCGTGGCCTTTGGAGGCATGGACTCATAGCTGCTTTATGGGATTGGACCAGACGACTATGACCCATGTCTTTCCGTAGTGGTACTGACCACTTCATACCGGGAACACCTCACCAGTATGGTAGAGCTTTGCTTCAATGTTCCCCATAAAACCACTGAT
Organism: Acestrorhynchus altus; assembly: GCA_034509495.1. Classification (NCBI taxonomy): domain Eukaryota; kingdom Metazoa; phylum Chordata; class Actinopteri; order Characiformes; family Acestrorhynchidae; genus Acestrorhynchus; species Acestrorhynchus altus. The sequence continues at coordinate 3,029,494 of CM067501.1, forward strand.
ATGGAAGCATTTGTGGTTTATTCGGTTTGGTGGTCATGTGTAGAGTGTGGCAGTGAGTTGGTGGGGAGCCGTGAGCTGTCCCCTGCCTCCATGCTGCACCCTGCCCTAACAAATCACACCTGGGACCAATGAGGACAACGAGCCGCAGTGTTTATCTCTCTTTGAGCTGCTCTGTACCGGGCCACTGTAGCCACGCCCCCTTTCCCCAGTGTTGGCTTATAATGGGTGTAAAGTGTGACTGGAACTTGAACACAGTAGGGTCAAAAGTACTGGGACACCTGCTTGTTCATTGCGTCTCCTAAAATGAGTATTAATAGAGTTGATCCTTGGACTAATCTGCTGTATAGGGAAGGGCTTCTACTTGATGTGAAACATCGCGGTGAGGATTTGATTGCATCCGACAACGAGTGTTCAGGTCAGGTGTTGCATGATCACCTCCCCACCTCATTCACAAAGTGCCGTATGGCGCTCCATCATTCCAGAGAACACAATTCCACTGCTCCACAGGTCACGCCTGGCATTAGTCATGTTAATGAACTTGTGTTAATTAATCCTCAGAGAGTAGGTCTAGTAGTAGTGTGTGCTGTGACATTGTAAAGGTACAGTACTATCCCCCCCGGCTCCACCACCCCTACTCAGAATACTTCCTCTGGATATGCATTTGTAGCACTGATTTGAGGTGTTGCTGGACCCGTGCGTTATTGCTTCTCCAAAGTTTTGAGCATTTTTTAAACTGATTTAATGAAATAATCAATATGATCTAACAAAGTTTACTTGTTTTTTAGAAATATATCCTGATGATCGTGTACATTTAGGTGGAATCGTGAAAGAATAATGCAAACTCCACACTTCTACTCATATGGCTTCTTTCTTCGAATACTGTCTGAGTAAATCATTCTTATTAGTCTATACATGATTCTCATCTTTTTAATAAAAGAAATAATGTCTCTCGGTGGACACAGAGTAGAAAATGTAATACTAATTATCAGCGTAATTATCTCGTGCTGGTGATTGATCACGCCCACATGGCCAGAGCATGACTTTAATATTGCAGGGTGTCTTACAATGTCTATAAAACTTATGCACTTAGTGGACAAGACTACACTGTACATCCAGACCGTGTCCTTACCGCGTACTGTAGAATCCCATGGAATGGAATGTTTAGGGAGCAGCACATGGACAGAAGAAAGTAATGACAAACCAAAACAAGCATAAACTGTCTAAACCATCCAGACTAGGAACAAAAAACCTAACCAACAAAGTAAGAATCCAAGAGTTTTCAAACATAGGGTCCAAACGTGAAGACGTGAAACACATCCAAGAAATACACAGACAGATGAGAGACACCCGGAGAAGATGACAAGAGGGCAGGGCACCAAAGGTGAGATAGGTGTAGGCGGGGCAAACCCGGAGACAAGAAGGTAAACAACAGAGCAGTGTGCTGAGAAGTACGTGGGAGGATCAAGACCAGACAGGAAAACGGAGACAGGGAATCAATGTAAGGGGAACCAGACAAAAGCATGACATTGGACTTTCACCACCACATAGAAGAACTCCACCAGAAAAGCAGGACATCCAATTTGGAATCAAAATTACAGGCTCACGGAAGATGGAATACGAAGAAAGAGAAAGAAATAAAGAAAAGGTATTATAGAAAAATTGATCGGGATGGTCAGGTGTGACACAATACAATACAGTGTCAAAAAGCTGCATGAAAAATCTAAAATCAATGAAATTGTTATTATTATTATTATTATTATTATTATTATTAAAGTACACGTTGAATTAGAACATGTCAAAACAGCTGTGAAAATGTTTTTGATCATTTTTATTAAAACTATAAACTGTCATATTGTATATTTTTACATATAAAGTGATGTATTTCAAGCTTTTTGTTTTAAAGTTGATACTATGATTACTGATCTATTCAATGCTCTTTTGAGATTCTGGATTCCCGGTTTTCACGAGGCTCGAAACATCACTTATATTCATTCATTCATTCATTTTCCAAACCGCTTATTCCTGAATAGGGTCACGGGGGAGCCGGTGCCCAGCCGGCAACTCTGAGCGCAAGGGCGGGAAACAACCCTAGACAGGGCGCTAATCCATCGTAGGGCGCACACACACACACACACACACATTCACACACGCACACACACAGGGCCACTTTAGAGTCACCCTACATCATTATAATGAATATGAAATATGATAGTTTACCTTTTTGAATGAAATTGTGATCACGAATGAGCTTTTGAACCATATTCGATTTTTTTGATGTAGCTACGAAAGCCCTGATTTGCTACATTGAAATCACAATGTAACCATATGATTGGTCATTAGAACTTTATTTTACAAAACCTGCTTGCAAGAAAATAAACAGTCATGTGTTGCACGTCTGGGGAGGCTTCTAGCACTTTCATTTAGACAGCTTGTCCCACTGTGCAGTCCAGAGCTCCCCGGGACCAGGGTGAAGAAACGGGCATCGGCTGTTTTCACAAGTTATCGTGTTAAACCAGCTTTAATGAGAGAATTCTTTACACAATACAGTCAAATCCTCAGTAACGTGGGACACAGTCGTGTTAGGAGTCGTCTTACCCAAGGACTCTTATTGGTGCAGCACAGCATAGTTGCCCAGACTGGGAATCAAACCCCAGTTTGCCACATGGTGTGGTGGATGGCTGGTGGTGTTATCTGTCTAAGCTTCAAACTGTCTAACCCTCCATGTCCTCACAGTGAGGGCAAAATCACACCTTGTCTTCTCAGCTTTATAACTCGGGAGGACCTTCACTCACCAGCACAAAGCACATACACTGCAACTCCGCAGAACCGACCTTTCCCATGAATACTGCTGTTATCACGGTGCCGTGAATCATCAGAAAATAATGAATTGTGGAATATCCTGACTTTATAAGATGTGTTTCATAAGCGTACGTTAGTCTCCTAATACACGGCCCTGAACTAAATACTTTAAGTACTTTAAATACTTTCATATTTTAAAAATGTTTAGTAATTTACATGGTTCTCACCGGTGCACCTGTTGATACTCATATACTTTGTCAAAGTAATAATCAATATAATAAAATATCAACTTTTTTAGATTCTCAACTTACAGACACAGTTCGACCAGAGATCTAAGGTTTAATTTCAGTTTAATCTCTACATTCAAAAATAAATTTGAGCAAAAAATGACTGAAACAGGCGTTTGGTAAATCTCATAAATAGAAATTTGGCCACTTTCATGAAGATATTAAACTCCCATAAAGTTATGAACATATTGTCTCGTATAATTACTGTTATTACAAACAAGAGACAATGTCAAAAACAAGGTGGGAGAAGACATGAAATAGGGCTCGGTCCCGAAGGGCTGTGTCTGATCTTCTGTAACTTGTTCACTTTATCAACTCCAGTTTCAAACTCCAGACACAAGGCGTGTCTTGACTGATGGACTGCAATAAGCGTAACCAGGCCATTAATTTAAAGCCGTCCTGTGAAAGCTTCCCGCAGACGTCGCCTCCCTCCCTGCCGTGTTTACAGTAGTGGTAAACAATCTCTCCTCTAACAGAATGGAAACAGATGCTTTGTCGTATCAGTGATGAATGGAGTGACAGCGATGACATGATGATGATGATGAGGATTAACGAGATGAGCCGAGCTTCTCACATGACACGTTACTCATTTTGTAGCGACTGCAGAGACGCATCTCCAGCTTTGGGGAAACAGGCCTGTTTGTTTATGCAGCGTTAGATGAAGGAAATGAACACAATAAAACTGGAGACATTTCTGCCGGTGGCCTCAGATCTTCAGCTGACAGCATTGTGTCAGTGTGGAACACTGTTTAATGGGGTTCCTGTTAATGTGGTGTAAAGGGTTTAGTGAGAAACACCAAAAACTAATTTCAGGATCACCTGGGGTAAACAAATCATTATCGTTAGGAATCAATAAGAATCTATTCCGTATTTAATCAAATCATTAAAAAATATCATGCAGGAATTATGAGAGGATGGGTCGGGATTTCAATTAAAATTGAAATTTTAACACAAAGAAATACTAAAAATATTACTCTATAATATCACGCCATGAAAAATGAGTCCACTGCCCTGTTTGTCGGCTGAACCACTGAGAATACTGACTTTTAAGCAGCCGAATGAAAGGGTTAAACCGACATTCTATGAGAACTGGTATTTGACAGTGGCCGAGTTAAAGGCTATGTTCACATTACCTGGATGAAGTGACTCAAATTGGATTTTTTTGCCTTAATGGGATCCAGATCTGATTTTTTTGGGTGGTGTGGACATATTTGAGAGAGAAAGCAGGCTAGTTAGACTCTCTGGGACTCCCAGTCACGGTGTCTAATTCAGTATCATTCCTACAAACACACCGAATAAGACCCTGCTTTAGAAAGCAGTGAAAGTATTGAAACCAAAAGTCAACGTTTATTCATTTTTCCACTTTTTTCACCATTAAATAAATGAAACTGCCTAAAACTACGTTTACTTTTCACACTTGACGTGTTTGATGCATTTACGAAGAGTGCTCACGTCGATATTTTTGTTTGGTAGATCCCTACGATGTACCAATGTGGGCCTTTCACGCCCCTAATTTGACCGAAATGTCCTAGCCTAGGCAAGAGGTGTCTCCTCTGCCTGGATGTCTGCTCAGCCACTCAGCCATAACATCTGTTGGCCACAGAGCTCATGCCACAAGACATTTCCCCGACTGGTCGCTCATGCATGCAAAATGCACTGTGCACTCAGAGCAGGCCTGGAAAACGCGGAAAAAGCTCATTTCCCGGTAATCCTCGCTTCATCTGCAAGAAGCCGAATCAAAGTGACAGCATCCGGAGCTCGCAGAAAGCTATTGCACTGAGACCTTTTACTACCTTGTCCATTCATTTACCTTTTTTTTTTTTTTCAACTGACCAGTGGGATTGCACACAAAACAGTGGGGGATGGGAAGCTGGTGTGCAGCAAATCACAATCATGGATGTATGCTGGACGTTTGCCTCTCCATCTGTTGCAGACCTGTTTGGACCTTCTGCATTAAGAATGTTTCATTCTGACGACCTGCTGAGATGAAAGTGAGGTCTGTTTTTAACTTGAAGTGTTTGACTGGCCCTTAAAACCTGCTTTTATTGCTTTAACGTCCAAATGAAAAAGGTGTTATTTTAAAGACCCCACAGGTTATCACCTGGCCTCTGCAGAGACAATCCATCCATCCATCTTCCATCTTCACGGGGGAGCCGGTGCCCAGCTGGCAACTCTGAGCACAAGGGCGGGAAACAACCCTAGACAGGGCGCTAGTCCATCATAGGGCTCACACACACACACACACACACACACACACACACACACACTAAGGGCCACTTTAGAGTCACCAATTCACCTATCATGCATGTCTTTGGACTGTGGGGGAAACCGGAGTACCCGGAGGAAACCCACACGAAGACGGGGAGAACATGCAAGCTCCACACAGAAACTTCCCAGGTCGCCCCACCTGGGAATTGAACCCGGGTCCTTCTTGCTGTGAGGCCACACAGAGACAATCCATTATGGATAATGGATTTTTGTTGTCTTTTGTGACATTGTATGTAGACTTTTTCAGTAAGATACAGGGACAGGATGTTATTATTATTATTATTATTATTATTATTACTATGAATTATAATAATAATAAAAATGTGGTGTCCAATGGTGACCGTCTGGCACATACCTGTGTCACTCCGGTTGCACCTCTGCCATGCTGGGAAAAGTTACGAAACTTTCTATTTTATGCCACTTTGCAGTATAATGAAGTGCCATCTCCTCACCAGTGCCATGTGTCTCTGAGGCAGCTGTCAGCAGGATCCGGGCGGGAATTAAACTGCGCTCTCCGTCCGAGTCTCAGCTGCAGCTGTACCGGCCTCCATCTCTCGTTCTCATTACCCGTAACTCCCGGCAGCGCACCTGCTTTCGCGTCTAACCACCTCCATTACACACACTTAGATTGCAGGGCTGTAGTGGGGCAGGCGCCGGAGCTAAGCCTCTGTTTATTGAGCTGTCATCTTCCACCGAGGAGAAATCGATGTGGCGTTACGCAGCGCGCCGGGACCACTGTCTCCCCATCGCTCTCTATCTTTCTCCCTCGCTTGCTTTCCCACTGTGCACCCCAAGATGGTTCCTTTGAGCTCTTTGTGTTCTGCTCTCCATCGGTCATCAGCTGCCAAATGCACAGGTAGCGACTGTTTTCCATCTCGGTGCTGGAGGCGACGAGAGGGAACTGTATGGAGGAATGGTGAGAAGAGTTGAGATGCAGGACCGAAGGGTCAGAGGTGCAGGAAGATGAGGCATTGAGGCATTCACGCCACAAGATCTCTAAAGGTGTTCTATAGTATCTAGCACCGAGTGTAACATTAGCAGATCCTTTAAGTCCTGCACGTTGTGAGGTAGGACCTCCATGAGCATCAATGAGACTTGGGCATCCATGACTCCACCAATTGTCCTTTCTTGGTGCTCTTTTGGTAGGTACTGACCACTGCATACAGGGAACACTCCACAAGACCTGTCTGATGTTTTCCAGATGTTCTTACCTCATCGTTTAGCCACTGTTCGGCCAGGAAAGAGATGTTTGTTTCTCCATGTTTCCTGAGATTTAAAACTTAAATGGTAGAATCTGTTGTCTCTGTGTTGGCTGACTAAATGTGTTTGTCTGTGTGTGTCTGTGTGTGTGTGTGTGTGTGTGTATGTGTGTGTGTGTGTGTTTGATGCTGGGGCGTTCTGGCTTTCTGAGAGCCATTCGTGTGTGTGTGTGTGCGTGTGTGTGTGTGCGTGTGTACAGTGTGGACTGACAGCACTGAGGACTCCCAGGGGAGTGTGTTATAAAACAACACAGCATGCAGCACCCCCCCCCCCCCCCCCCACACACACACACACACACACACACACACACACTCTCTCTCTCTCCCTCTCTCTCTCTCAGGTTGTTAGCCACTGAGAGAATCTCAAGGTCTTGTGGTGCATTCTGTTGCAGAGAGGGGCTTCTGAAGCACCGTGGTAATTACAGACTTGTCCAGATGTTTGTGGACGCCCCTTCTTGTTTATTCTTCTTTACAGTCTTTCTCAAATGCTAAGACACATTTCTTGAAGCCACATTTCACAAAACATCGGACTCTTCCCACAAACAGTTCTCAGAACCGAACATTGCAGTCAGAGCAGACCTCGATCAATCAAAATGAAACAGAACAGTCATTAAACAAAACATACACATAATGATCAGGTCATAAAGCTTTAAGGAAATAATTGTTATTGTCCACAAAGGACAATGCAAAACAAAAATTTGATTAATATAATTATATGTTTGTGTGTGTGTGTGTGTGTGTGTGTGTGTGTGTTGCTCGCATTTTATTCATTGTTCTTTGTCTCACACCTCCTCTTCCTCTTCTTCCTCTTACTCTGCCTCTGTGTCATGTCTATCATTTGTCAGTCCTGTCCCCCCATGTCCCCCGTAGCACATGGTTTGTGTTTGTTTTGGTTCAGTCTCATCACTTGCTCCGCCCATTCCCAGCTGTATCTCATTTGTAACCCTGCCCCTTCCTAATCAGTTTGCTCCAGGTGTGTCCAATGTTGTCTCCTATTTAAAACCCTTTGTCTCAATGTGTCTTGGTCAGTCCTTTTGGTTCCCGTAGCGAGCTTCCGTTTGTTTATAGACTTTGTTTTCTTCATGGTTTGTTTGTTAGTTGAGATTCTGTTGGTTTGTGTGTTTGTTTCCATGCTGTTCCCGTGTCTGTTCGGTGTTGTTTGCGTAAGTTTGAGTTCCCCAAATCAATCTTCAGGTTTGTTAATTTGATCTTTATCAAATTACAGACAGGCAGCAATGTTCTTTATGGACAGCAACAACCCTGTCATGCTCACCACTGTTGATCAGTGTTCTCCTGATGGTGGACTCATCAACATTAATATTAAGCTCCTTTGGGTGTCTTTGTGACCTTGCAGACTATTACACACCTTGCTGTTGGCATGATGTTTGTTGGTCAAGCACTCTTGGGGTAATAATGGTCTTGAATTCCTTCTAATGTGTCTGACTGGATTCACACACACACACACACACACAATCTTTACCCTGCCCAGTCCTGCAGCTGTAGGTCAAACTCATAGCATATGGCTAGAGGGTGGACAGGTCATTGTGAACATATCAGGGCATTTTTACCGCCTTCTCACACACAACCAGTCACTGACCCTCTTTATACCCCATTTCTGTGTTTACCAGACCGTACACCTACAATAGAACCCAACCTGTTAGATGAGATTCCGCCCAGAAAGTCACTGACCTCCTTTCCCTCCCTCTGTCTGTACTGCTCTGTTTTGCTCATCTGGGTGCCTGTGACCTCTTGACTTCTTAGCAGGAGACTCATAATGCTGTGTGTGTGTGTGTGTGTGTGTTCACATTTTTGAAGGACAGAAATGTATTGGCTTTGTTGGAAAATGAAATAGGTCCACAGGACCAGCTCAGAGCAGGTATTATGTGGGTTCTCTCTGCTGGATTAGGGAGTTAAATAACTACATCACCTGGCCAAGAATATCACAATATTTCAAATCAAGGACTAGAGGACGACCAACACAAGCTGTGCAGAAACTGATGAGCTTCTGTCTCTGACTTCACATCTCCAAGTTGGAGACACTCAGTAGGAGTGTCTGATAGAGTGGACAGTGAGTGGACACAGTGTTTAAACACTCCAGCAGCACTGCTGTGTCTGATCCACTGGTACCAGCACAACACACACTAACACACCACCACCATGTCAGTGTGACTGCAGTGCTGAGAATGACCCACCACCCACATAATAGCTGCTCTGTGGGGTCCTGATCATTGAAGATCAGGGTGAAAGGAGGAGGATAAAGTCTGCAGAGAAACAGATGAACTACAGAGTGCTCCTGTGTGGTCAGAGGAGCTGATTGAATGGACAGTGAGTGTATAACCAATTACGGCTGGTTGGTGTTGATCCTTTACTAATTAGTCCTTTACTAACTAACTAGTACAATAATACATATGATACAATATTACCATAATGATGATTAAAAATGTATTTTTTGAACATTAAAATAATCAGAAATCATAAACGGTCATTTCTTTTTCACAAAAGTATTCATACCCTTTGCTGTGACACAACAAATGGTGAACAGGTGCATCCTGTTTACTTTAATTATCCTTGTGTGGATCTCAGCGAGAGACCACCTGTTGCAGTTTGATTTGATTGGACATGGTTTGGATAGAGACACACCTGGGTGTATGAAAACGGCATTGTCACTGCATTGTCCAAAGAAAACCCAAGCAGTCCAGAGAACTGTCTGTGGATCTCTGAAATCAGACTGTTGCAAGGCACTGATCATGGCATGAACACAAAACAATATGTAAGATTGTGCAACACAGTGGCTTCAACCAAACCCGGTTCTGATAGGTTCTGATTGTGTTATAAAATGAGGTTCACCAGACGTACACAGTTCAGAGTCTGAATAAATGTCGCTCTCATTTTCTGAGCCATTGGTTAGACAGAGGTAACAGTCACATGATCCTTCTGTTCCCGTCATATCATCGGAACAGCAAATGGCATTGACTTGTGTGATCCTCAGCCTCAGCCAAGCCATAAGATCAACAGCGTACCTTCCACAACAGATATGAGCTTTGTCTTGATCACTGACTTTACAACCGACGCACACCTCAAATGCTTTCATGATGAGATCCATCCATCCATTTTCCTCCGTCCCTCCGGGTCGCGGGGGCAGCAGTCTAAGCAGGGATACCCAGACTTCCCTCTCCCCTGACACCTCAGCCAGCTCCCCAGGAGGGACCCAGAGGCGTTCCCAGGCCAGCCAAGAGACATAGTCCCTCCAGCATGTCCTGGGTCTACTCCGCGGTCTCCTCCCGGTGGGACGTGCCTGGAACAGTTAAACATGTTAAGACGTGCCATACTCATACTATGAAACATGGTGGTGGCAGCATGATGCTATGGGGTTGCTACTCAGGGACAGGGACCTGGTATCCTTTGAGAGATGGAGGATTGCAGCCAAATACAGAAACATCCTTGACAGATACCTCCTCCAGAGCTCAGCAAACTCAGACTGGGGTGACCCTTTAACACATCAGTGACCTGAAGAACGTGGCAAAAAAGCACCACGATGGCTTCAGGGCAGGTCTCTGAACATCCTTGGGTGGCCTAGCCAGAGCTTAGACTTAAATCCCATCAAACATCTGTGGAGAAACCTGAAGATGGCAGTTCACAGACACTCGCCATTCAGTTTGATGGAGTTTGGGAGGATCTGTCAGGAACAATGGGATAAACAGATCTAAGAAGACTGCTGAAGGAGCTTGTGTGTATGAGTCTCAGAAATTATATCTATTTAAGATCATATTGATAATATAAACCGTGCAATGTGTCCAAATACTTACTTACAAATATGGGACAAAACTATGAATGTGTGTGTGTGTGTGTGTGTGTGTGTGTGTGTGTGTGTGTGTGTGTGATTTAGCAGTACTCCAGGCAGCTAGGCCACCCTCTGTTTCCTAAAAAATCCCAGCACTCATGCAGAGAGATCTACCTCCTACTGTCCTTGCTCACGGTCCTTCCAAACTCCCACTCTTTTTCCCTCCACTGCCCCCCTTTTTCACTTTCTAGCCACTAGGACTATTAGGACGACACTATATACCAGTGTCTTTCAACCCTGGTCCTGGAGGCACCCCTGCCCTGTATGTCTTTCTGAATTCTGTGCTTTTACACACCCTTTCATCTCTGGTCTTTTCTAATGAGCTGATTGGTTGAATCAGGTATGGTGGGGACAGGGAAAGCTCTGAAATATGCAGGGCAGGGGTGCCTCCAGGACCAGGGCTGAGAAACACAGCTATATGCTGTTTGTAATCCAACTCACAATATATAATTCAATTGATTTTCCACATGATGTCTTTGGGTGCGTCCCAACGGTGCACTTATTACTATTATTAACTAGTTTCTGAGTATGTAGGACATAACGTAGTTAATATATCCACGATGCCTACTCAGAACCACTTGTGAGAGCATTTTTGATGGACAATGTTCTTCCAAAATGTAATTTGAAAAATAAAGGTTGGAGTTACTGGAAATAAAATGGTGGATAATGATGCAAGTGTGACAACATCAGGAGTAATGACACCGCGATCCAAAACCCCAGACTGCAGCCACAGTAGGGCAGGAGGCTGGTAGGACTGTCCCTTGAAGTCACCTTCTTAGTAGACTATTGGTGACACAAATGGAATAGTCCTAACAAGGCTGCACGATGTTGTCACCAGAAAGGTCCTGTATCACGAAGTTTGCAATCATGCAATCATGCAGGATATTTTTGCAGGTTGACCTACTTTTATTCACCTAAAAAGTATGGATTTATAGGAGACAGTCAGTCATGTCAGATGTACCTTCCAGAAGATCTTAAGCTACTTGAAATTGTGTTCATTTGAGATGGAAATATAAATAGAATTTAGATATTTGTTTGAATATGAGCAGGTTTTGATCAAAAATTTGGAATTTTAGAATTGCCACCTAAATTCTAAAATTCAGAAATATAGGAGTAAGTAAATGAAGTAAGTTTCTTTAAGGACAGTAAAAAATTGTTCACATCTCAGAAATCCTGTTAGAAGTTGGTCAACGTGATTATTTTTGAGCTGAACAAGTTCTTCGTAACACCTGTCAGTGGTCAAAATAAATAAAAAAACACAACAACCTAAATATCCTTAATTATTTTTGTAATTTGTGCATGGATCAGTATCCCTTGGGACTTTTATTCTGAAATTTGAACACTGTGTGAGCAAAGGAAGAGAGCAAACAGCCCCTGCCGCCTTCTTTTCCCACTATAACCCAATTTTTGTGTCATCAGCCCTGATCACGCTGATCGGTCGGAATATAAACAGGCAGTAAACACACTGGATGTCTGCTACGGCGTTTAAACTGGGGCTTAATCAGCAACTTTTAGGTGCTTATTTGACGACACACATCAAACCCGTGGTTAGATCGAGTAGGTCTTGCAGTTTCTATGTGTATCTTGCCTGTAGGTTACTCTGATCCTGAGGGAGTTATGATTAGTATGATGTATGTACTTTATAGTATTAGTGTGTAATGAATAAAGCCTACTTATGTACACAGCTTACCACACATAACATTTTGACCAATGAGGTTACTGTACAGTGATAAAGGCATCAGCACGAGCTGGTTTAGGTCATTATCTGTGACACTGAATGAACGCGTTCACAAAGAGAAGCCTTTACAGCAGCAATCCAGAAGAATTTGTCTGTTTATTGTTTTAATTTCACAGAAAAACATTATTTTCTTATGTTTTTAGAGTATCGAGGCACTAATGGGCCAGGGTAAATGAGGCCTCGTGCTTATCCTCACACACATATTTACACTTGCCAGTGCTGTGTGTGTGTGTGTCTGTGTGTAACTGCTGTAACCTTGGTAATGAGGGTGCTATAATAAAAAGAGACAGCTCCGTACTTAAGGCATCAGTCTGGCCTGCTCTGTGTCCCAGCAAAACCCAGACACACACACGCGAACACACACACACACACACACACACACACACACACACACACACACACACAGCACTATCTATCCTCTTTCCCTTCTGGCATCACTGATATCTGAGCTGCACAAATAAAAGTATAAACATTTAAACATGTTTTTGAAGATTTGAAATTTAGAAAATGTGCTTTGGGTCGTTGTCTTGTTGCAGCACCCAGTGTCTCTTCTGATTGAGCTCGCGGACTCCTGCCCTTACATTATCCTGTGAAGTGTTTTGATGCACCTTCAGCTTCATCGTCCTTTCAGTGTTCGAACACGTGTTCAGGATCTGAGACAGTAAAGCAGCCCCAGACCGTGATGCTCCCTCCACCAAGTTTCACAGTGTGGATGAAGTGTGTAATATTGCGTATTTGTGTTTAGAAAGTTCCCCTTTTGTCTCATCCGTCCATAGAACAGTTTCCGAGAAGTAACTTGTGGGTAGTCACGTCATTTTCCAGGCTTCATAGATCAGGATCAGAGTAACTTACAGACACGATATAAGATTTACTCGAACCACTGTGGTCTCATCGTTGCGAATAATCCAGTTCCAAATACAGATAAAATTCACTCGTCCCAGTTTAAACGTGTACATGCTTGACCAGCATGCAGACTCTGACTGATCAGTGAGAGGGGGCAGGGCTAATGACATCACTCCCCCAAATATTGGGTTATGGAGGAATGAGGGGCTGTTTGCCTTCTCCTTTCATCCCTAGTGTTCAAATTTCAGAATAAAAGTCCAGGGAAGGGATCATACAAATACAGTAATAAAAATAATAAAGGATGTTATGGTTTTTTAAGTATTTTATTATTACAAATAACTTATTATAAGTAACCTTTTATTATAAATATGCTTTTCAATCAAATCATTACAACAAATTAATCCCAAATCTTCCATTTTCACCTCAAAAACATTGGTTTCTGAGATGTGAAGCACTAGACTTCTGTACTTTCTATAATTTTTCATACTCTTTACATTAGTTATATATTTTTGCTAAGTGTTGAGCAGATAGATGTTTAATAGTGTTACGGTTTCCTAACCATTATTGTTGCCACAAAGCTGTACTATATCAAATTATACAAAATTGAGGGGGGAAAAGTCCAGTGTCTGCTGTGCCTTTTCTGGCCCACAGAATCTATAATATGACTTTAATACGAAAACGTACAAACACATTTTCACTGATCTACAAAGACGCTGTTGCTGTTTTCCAGCTTTAGAATTGAATAAACACATCGTGATCCAAAGCTAAATATTGTGTTTTGCTTGTTTTTGTATTGGTTTAACTGGTTCTTAACTAATATTTGATCATTTTCCCACACAGGCAAGTACAGCTTCTATTTGTCTAGATGACAGCTTTATAGAATCCTGATATTACTGGAGGAGCCTGTGGGCTCTAAACTCTTATTATGTGTGCAGGGCTGCAGCGGCACGGCTGAAATAAATGTTCCTTTTCCTTTGTTCTACAGGACGCAGATTAATTTCACTGTGGCGATTGATTTCACCGCTTCAAATGGTGAGTGCACCGGTCATCGCGGGACTGCTGGGAAATGTTCAAATGTATGCCACCGATAACCCTCCTCTTCCATAATGAGCAACATATAATGCTGTAAAGAGCGGTGATCGCTGCAATTACAAGGACAGGCCTGGTTTTTAGATCCAAGCCACGCTGGGGGATGATTTTTATTATTCCCACTTCTGACCAATTAGAGTAATGTTTTTATGGCACGGCCTCCGAACCGGCAAATCCCTGAAACATCTGTGAAGCTGTTATGGTGATGGGACGCAGGTGGTGGATGTAAGTGCAGGTAAAAGGGATTTATCAGCAAAACAATGCAAAAATACAAAGTTCAACTGAAGAACTGAGGAGCCAAACAGACAAAGAGCAAGAAACGTAACAAACTAAACTGACTAGAAGCGTGAAAATCCAAAGAGCACAGAGACTCCACACACCTGGAGAAGATAATGAGAGGGCAGGGCTACAAAGGAGGCACAGGTGGGAACACTGATGACAGGGCGGAGCTAGAGGTGGAGACAAGACAGACAAGGAACAGAATGGAAACTGCTAAAACTCTGGTTCTGTTACATTAGTTTTAGTTGTTGCTGATCAAACAGCAGAAATTGGAAATGTCGTGGGTGGCATGGTGGTGCTGCAGGTAGTGTCACTCAGCTCTAGGGGCCTGGGGTTGTGGGTTCGAATCCTGCTCAGGTCACTGTCCGTGAGGGATTGTGTGGGGCGTCCGGGTACACTGGTTTCTTCCCACCACCAAAAATGCACGTGGTGGATGAGTTGTCCATAGCTGTGAGTGTGGCGCCCTGTCCAGGGAGTATTCCTGCCCTGCACACTGATGACTCCAGGTGGGCTGTGGATCAACCCTGATCAGGAAGAAGCGAATAAGATAGCGACTGAGTGTTGGGACTGATTTTGCAGCATAAACCATTATTTAAACTCAGTATCAGGGTTGTGTACAGACATTTCAAGAATTCGAAGTTAAATTAACACAGTTATAGATTTATTACTAAATAAATGCCTAAAATTAGAATCAGGTGCAGCTACAAATGATTGGACCATCTTAAGAGAGAACTTTGGAGGAGCCTGTCTTGTTTAAACACTAGTGTGGTTTGTTCTTGATTGTTTAAGTGAGTGGGATCACCAAGGAAATCTGATTGTAGATCCAAACGAGTTTGGGATGGAGTTTGAAAAGATCCCAGCTGGAAATCAGACGTTCCACTGACCAAAAAACACCTCTATGTTGTATTTTTATCTAATTAGAACTAATTATATGTGTATATACTGTATATATATATATATATATATATATATATATATATATATATATATATATATATATATATATATTTGTGTATAATTTATTATAAATATATTATTTATTATCTATTTATTTAGCCTGCATTACTGACCACGTGCACTTCACAAGCCTCTGAGGGACGGACCAGATCTACTTCAGAGGTCGCTGACCACATGCTTCAAACGAAGACTCCAACAAATCTAACCTTGTTGATCAACAGCTTTAACACATCGGATTCAATTCAGTTTAAATATTCATGTCAGAATATTGGGTGTTTCTGGACCCTGCTGTTAGAAAGGAGAAATGAGAAATGATCTTATATGGCATGAAATCTGTCGGACATCCTGGTGAAATCGATGCTGACATGAATAGATAACGCAGAACACAAATAGTGATTTCAAATATTTATTCTAATATTTTTTTTAGATGCACTAGTAACGGTTTTATAAGAGGTATCCAGAATAATAAACAGAGCACTTGGGCTCATGAGGTCTCCAGGATGTTCCTCAAGCTATTGCATTATGGTGGTGTATCCCAGTATACATGTGACACTGTGGATTGTGGAATGTTCACACACATCTTCAGAAGTTGAATGTCTAGCGTTCAGCCTCACAACAGAGGTAACACCACTTCATAATCAAATTGCATTGAATTTTATAAGATGCATATGATTACAGTCACACTCAAACCTCGTATCTGCTAACTGACACATTTATAGGAGAAGAGTAGCAAACTGGTGTCAAAAATTGAGAAAAGCTCCTTATCTGGGCAATATGAGTTTATTTCCTCAATAAACCACTCCAATAGATGTTTTCCATTAAACATCTCCAGAGGTCTCCTCATGGAAGTCTAGTATTATTTCTAGTCTCATCAACACCTCATCAACAAATCAGTGATGTCAAACCAGGTGTGCTGCTGATGGAATCGAACAGATCCAGGTGCTGGCTGCAAGCATCTTGGAGAAATTTGGAATCAAGCTCACGAGTCCTCAACTACTTTCTTCAGAATGAGAAATTCGGAAGAATGTTTTTGACTGTATTTCTGTTTCTCTGCGACTGTTCGAACGGGATCTTGGGTTTTTGTAGTAAAAACTCTTATTTAATGTTTGTATAAATTAATATTCATTTTTCATGACACACACGATTGATTATAATGAACTCATTTTTTCAATGAGAGGTGAAAGTGGAATCTGGACCCTTGTTTGACCCCTTTTTTTGCCTTTTGCGGTTTCTAGGCAACCCTGCCCAGCCGACCTCTCTGCACTACATGAGTCCATACCAGCTCAACGCCTACGCCATGGCACTCAAAGCCGTGGGTGAAATTATTCAGGACTATGACAGTGACAAGATGTTTCCTGCACTGGGCTTTGGTGCCAAGCTGCCTCCTGATGGGCGAGTGTCCCACGAGTTTGCCCTTGTGAGTGACCATCCTAAAACTAGAGTAAACACAATGCTGCTCATTAACGTTACACAGTATGTGGTCTGTTAATCATTCGTTTTAATCAGTGCAAGAATCTTCAGTGTCGGGACTGTTTACTGTGTGCTGTGGGCTTCCTGAACAACCCCGTAATCCATGACAAACTACATTTATATTCAACTTATATACAGCTGTATACTAAGGTTTTGCGTTCTGTACAGCATTTTTGAAATACCAGCAAAACAAATTACACCAGTGAACCATAACATTAAGACCACCCCCTTCTTTCTACACTCATCCATTACATTGGTAAAGGTTCATCTTTGTCTCATCAGTCCGTAAAACTTTTTCTCAGAATTTCTGAGTTCCTGTCCTTCTTGCCAAATAGTAGTTTGCATCTTCTGGTGAAGCTTTGGTTTATGAAGTCTTCTGCAAACAGTAGATGGTAAGAACTTCACTGCTGCCCTCTGGAGGTTGCTGAGAGTGGTTTTCGGCTCTTTCTTTACAGCACTTACAATGTCTCTGTCATCAACTGTTGTTGTCCTTGTGACAAGTGAAAATTTTCTTCTCTAGTACAGTCCAAAAGGTTGTCCTAGCTATGGCCAGTATTTCTAAGGTTCTGATTGATTTCCCATGTTCATAGGTAAAACCCAAATCTGAAACTGAGCGTAGCCATTCAATGTTTTCCAATAACGTTCTTGTTTGGTTTTCCAGACTGTTGTGAGATTTTGGGGCATGTAGCAGAGGTGGTGCTACAGTTACGGTGTTAATATCAATTTGTGCAAATTTGGTTCAGCATTTAGCTTCTAATGTCATCATGTGACAGATGCCCCAACTAACTGGCATCACACACTATGTTTGTACAACTATGTGTACAGCTACTTTAACTTGCACCAATTGCTGACACAGATGTGCAAATGCACACACATATCTTGTCTAGTCCCTGTAGGGAAGTCGGAATAGGAATAGACATGAACCTATTGACTCCATGCCTAATGGCATATGTGGGCTTTGGAGCAGTGGAACTGTGTTTTCTGGAATGATGGTACTCCATCCAATTAGGAGATCCTGCCCTAATGTTCTTGTTGCTGAAGGCTGAAATACAGTTACTGTAGAGTGAACTGCAGCAGTGACAGCAGACCCTGTGTGGCAGCTGAAGAGGTGTGGACGACAGCATATCCACTGAAGAGACGAATAACCACTAGTGATGATGATGATGATGATGAGTGTATCTCCAAAATGTCAAAATGGCAACTTTACAACAGGAGTAAAAAACCTTCTTAGCTTTCAATGGATATCAATGTATAATAATTTGATTCCATGTCATTTTGGAACATTTCTATTGGTCCCTTCATCAGGAATATTTCACAATATAAAGAACAGCCAGTTTCACCTTAAGTCAAAAAATGAAAAATGGAGATACAAGGTTTTGGCATGAACAGAAATGGCTGCTCAATACAGAAATATAGCGTATTTTAACTTTAACAGTGTCTGCACTTGGGAACTTTTGTACAGTGCTGTAACTTTTCCGAGACTGTAGACAACGTTACTAGACGTTTACACTCCTGCGGCCTGAGCAGCTTGTTACGGCAATGCTCGTTTTTATTTCCTCCTCATATCCCGAGTTAAAGTTTCATAATTTCTCATTTCTCTGAGCCCTCACAATCTGCTGGTATCCGTAAAGCCCTTCTCTTCCTGGAGGATTTGCTAGTAGCGATTTCCAGCCATGTTCTTCATAAAGTTTCAAAAGCTGTGCAATAAAGTTGCCCTTATTCCATTTTTATGAAGCAAATACATCCATATCCTTTCATTCTGAGTCTCAGTTATTGCCCTTCAAGTCTTGTTGAAGAGCATCACAGTCACCGGCGTCTTCTGTCAACCTGCTTGGAACTAGTCCTCGTGCCATGCTCGGGCATGTCCGTCAAAGGCTGCAGAAGCTGCGATAAAGGCAGCAAAGACCATGCTGAGTCCTTAATGGTGGACAGATGCTGCACCATCTGGGCTGTGGACACTGTTTTTCACACCGAAAGAGTAAAAACTAAAGAAAGGGAAGAGTCCACTCCAGGCTGCTAACACTTAAATGTTCTTCACACGTGTTGAAATACAAGTAAAGGCTTCAAAATGAGCTGACTTTGATACTTTGGTAGTGTCCTTTCATCCCGTTTGTCCATGGGCCCTGCAGGACAACCGCATAGGTCATTCTCAGTGGTGTGATAGTGCGTGTTGCACTGGTACGAGTGGATCAGACACAGCAGGTCATTAACATTCTTTGACTGCATTCAGCAACAAGAGCCTTAGTGAGGTCAGGATGTCGGCTGATCACAACCCCCAAAGTAGTGGTGCCAGTGATTGCAATGGTGCCAATAGGTTCATTCCCATTGCTATTCAAGTCTTCTCTACAGGGTAGAGCCAAGCTGTGTGCATTTGCACACCTGTGTCAGCAATGGGTGCAATTTAGTAACTGGATGCATTCATTTGAAAGGGTGTCCACAAACATTTGGACATACAGGGTGTCAGAATCCACATGCGTAAAGCACCCGTAAGCTGATTTGCATACACACAGTAGATCCTTCCCCAGTCCATGGTTATGTATCACTTCAGTCGTGTGAGGGCTACAGCAGGCTCCTCTCGTCGGGGTGAACATTTCACCTCGTTGTAGTTTACGTTCACCTGTTTCACCCGCAGTTCCCTGGTTGAGCACTATGATTGATGTCTGGTGATTTTGCCGGGCAAAGTGTCCCCGTGTTCCGTCGTGTCCGGTGAACCAGTCACGCACAGATTTGGACATGTGCACCCCACAGTTCTCATCCTGTCAGTGTCGGTTTTGTGTGCTGGTTGAACATGAAGTACAAGTGAGTGGAGGGGGATACTGAAATGGACAGAATCCCAAGAGACTGGTGTGGTTCTAGCCTGACTGGTCTGAGGCAAAGAAGAATTTAGCTTAGAACCAAGTTCCGATGGATTTTTACAGTTTACTATATTAACCCTTTAGAAGGATCTACAGCTGTTGAGCCGTAGCTGATGCCCAACCCCCCCCCCCCCCCCCAACACCCCTCCAGTGATGCGTCATACCTCCGAATAACATTTCTGATGGTCAGGACCCCACAGGACCACCACAGAGCAGCTATCATGTGGGTGGTGGGTCATGCTCAGCACTGCAGTCACACTGACATGGTGGTGGTGTGTTAGTGTGTGTTGCTGGTACGAGTGGATCGGACACAGCAGAGCTGCTGGACCGTTTAAACACTGTGTCCACTCACTGTCCACTCTATTAGACACTCCTACCGAGTGTCTCCACCTTGTAGATGTAAAGTCAGAGACAGAAGCTCGTCTAGTGCTTCATCAGTGCTCACAGGATGCTGTCGCCTGGACATTTCTGGTTGGTGGGCTGTTCTTTCATGACTTGTATGTCATTGTTTGGTTCTAGAAATGGAGTCAGAGCTGGTGAAATGGAATATATGAAACTTTATTAAGTGTTTGGTTAAATCACGACTGAAAACATTTCTATTACTTTTCATTAACACCTCTAAGGGGACACTAATCTGTCTCCCTCTCTCCCCCCATGTCCCGAGCTGCCCCAGGTGCCTGGCGGATACTATCTTTATCTTCCCTCCCTCTATTTCATTTCATTTCATTTCATTTCTACTTTTCTATGCCCATGTATTGTCCCGTTTTTTATGCTCTCCGGTGTCGACCAGAGGAGGATGGGTTCCTCTCTTGAGCCTGGGTTCCTCTCAAGGTTTCTTCCTCCTAAACTGAGGGAGTTTTTCCTTGCCACTGTTTGCCCACTGGCTGCTCATTTGAGGCTCGGACCCGGATCTGTGTAAAGCTGCTGTGTGACAACTTCCTGTTGTAAGAAGCGCTATATAAATAAAATTGATTGATAGATTGATCGATTTGATTAAATGGGTTGGACCGCCAGACGTTTAGAAACAGAAACACACAAAATGAGCTGGTTTTGTCTCAGGGACTGACCAAGCACGAGGTCATGTGTTCACGCATTCACACATTCAGCTGTCCTGTGATGTGTCCAGGATGTTCAGTATGTGTCTCATGAATGAAAGTGGAGGACAAAGTGCTGTAAGATGTTTCACACGTTTTAAAGGGTCTGTGACACATATATCAATGCGGGTCATATATATATATATATATATAGTCTGATGTGTACATAACCTTACAGCAGAGCACTCACACGTTTGTCTTTCCTCTTGTTGTCTCCGCAGAATGGAAACCCTCAGAACCCCTATTGTAATGGGATAGATGGTGTTATGGAGGCGTATTACCAGAGCCTGAAGTCCGTCCAGCTGTACGGCCCCACCAACTTTTCCCCAGTTATCAACCATGTAGCCAGGTAACCCTCCCACAGGCTCTATGGGGCCTCTGTTTTTATGTCAATAACATCTTCATCTGTTTCCTTGATGCATTTTGGTTCACAGACCTGTGTGCTTTAAACTTTTACAAGCCAAACGTTGTAGTGCAAAGTGAAGTTAATGGTTTTGAGTTCAGGTGAAGCTCAAATGCATAAATAATATAAAACTTCACTGTTTATGGTAAAAACTAAAAGGCCTAACACGCTGCTGAGACCTCCACTCCCACTGTTCATGTAGTGATATCAGCTCCGGGCAGATCGATACGAAGCAGTGGCCCCGTGTTCAGCCCGTGTGTGTTTGTTTCATAATTAGTTTACTTCGGGATCGATCGCTTCCTGTCGGCTCCAGGGTTGGATAATGGAGCGCAACAGGAAAGTACGAGAACTAATGAAGGGATTTATAGAGCAGGTAGTGTGGCCTGATGGACAGAAGGAGAGCAGCAAGAGTGACAGGGAAGGTTTACACCACAGTAGTGAGACCTGTTATGATGTTTGGTTTGGAGACTGTGGCTCTGCCTAAAAGACAGGAGGCTGAGCTGGAGGTGGTGGAGATGAAGATGCGGAGATGTTCGTTGGGGGTGACGAGGATGGACAGGATTAGGAATGAGCAGATCAGAGGGACAGTGAAGGTGGAGCAGTTTGGAGATAAAGCCAGGTTGAGATGGTTTGGACGTGTGTTGAGGAGGAATAGGGGATATATCGGACAAAGAATGCTGGAGATGGAGCTGCCGGGCAGAAGGAGAAGAGGAAGACCTCGGAGAAGGTATATGGATGTAGGGAAGGTGGACATGGAGATGGTTGTTGTGATAGTAGAGGGGGCAGGGGATAGGGCAAGATGGAGGCAGATGATCTGCTGTGGTGACCCCTAAAGGGAGCAGCTGGAAGAAGAAGAAGTTGTGTATCATAGTGCTTCCAGCACCATTATTACAGTCTGACTGTAATAACTGTGGAGTAAATTCATAAAAGAAAGGTGTAGCTTTTACAGTATCAAAGCAACAATGCTGGAGTGATTGTAATCCAGTATGAATCAGCAGTGTTTGTAGTCTTTATAATATTACAGTAATAATTATTAACATTAGGACAATATTAACTTTAGCGGGACTGTAATAGTCCTGTATGAGTTGTACAGTTGGGGGGGGTGTTACAGGAATAACTACACATGCTGTAACTGGCAGCAGAGTTTAAACCAGTATAAAATATTCAACCAGCTGATGCATCGCTGTAGTAAAGCTCTGCTGGGGGACTGTAAATATATGTCCACAACGTCTTCAAACTGTCCAGGCCTGTTTTTTAACAGTACCTTCGTTTCACTGCCTCAGGACAGGAAAACTCAATTTGTCCATCGCCTTGTCAGCCAGAATAAAGCCAGCAGACTCCATATAAATCATATCAGCTCAGACGGTAAAGCAGGGACGGAAAACAATGCATCCTTTCATTTCAGCAGGCAAATATCTCTCAACCAGCAACGTTCTGTGTTCCTTACACACGTCTGATATAGAGGTTTAGGTGCTAATTAGGAAAAGTTGGTTAAACTGTCTGCGAGGGCCGCTGTGCCGATCTGGCCGAGTGGGCAAATGACACCATGTCCGAGAGGTGACAAGAAAGTCTGTTCAACTAACGGACTCCAAGTCATTATCACTGATGCTCTTGGGGCAGACCCACACACACACACACACACACACACACACACACACACACACACACACACACACANNNACACACACACACACACACACACACACACACACACACACACACACACACACACA
>CM067501.1:3052801-3177801 GCA_034509495.1 Acestrorhynchus altus
CTCTCTCTCTCTTTCTCTCTCTCTCTCTCTCTCTCTCTCTCTCTCTCTCTGTTTAATCTCGGCATTTGTGGCATGTCTCACGCCCACGTGGTTTAATAATATACTGCTGTATGGTTGCGCTGGTGCTTAGAAACTGTGCAGTTTGCTTTCCCTATGCTCCTACATCTACCCCTCAGCAACATGTTCGTTAACTCTAGTGATGAGGCGGAGAGAGAGAGAGAGAGAGAGAGAGAGAGAGAGAGAGAGATTGGCTTTTCATTGCTGAACTGGTAAAGATAACACAGCCTCTGTTTGCTCCTTAAATATCACTGTGCCATCGGGAGCTGAAGGAAGGCAAAGGTTACACACATACACACATCATATCCGAGAGAATAAAAAATTCCATCTGGAAATAAGACAAATATATAGACCCACTAAGCAGCCCTGGCTGTAATTACCTGCAGGCATTGCAGAGGTTATTCGTTTCATTAAGTTCCTGATGAAAGAGCTTCTGCTTGCTGGGGCTCCGAGCTTGAAACATGGGAATGTTTATTATATGATATTTCCAGAGCAGGCGACTGAGCTATTGCTGTGTGTGGGTTTTCTGTAGGTATGCTGCCTCAGTGAAGGACGGCTCTCAGTACTTCGTCCTGCTCATCATCACAGATGGAGTCATCTCCGACATGGCCCAGACCAAAGAGTCCATTGTCAATGTGAGTGTCTAGCTGTACCTCCATTTTTGCCATTATTACTTGAAATAATGTGAATCCTTTTGTTAATTTCAAATTTCGTGATGAATGGACCAAGAAATGCTCCAAAATTACTTTTAATTACAGTTTACTCCACCTAGTTTCATAAAGTGTCCCCCCTATGGTGTATGAAAAGACAGCCTTTAGTGTGAATCGTCACACACGTCTTACAGTTGTCCGACAATGCCAGCCCACCATCCCTGTCTGACCCACCTTCCCACTCCAAACCCGTTTCCCTGCAAACAGAACAGTGAGAGATAAAGTACTGAGAAACTGATCATACAGTAGCAGTCAAACGTTTGGACACACCGTTTGTCCAGTATTGCAAATGGAAATGTTCGTTGTATTTGAAAAATAATGTGTCTGTAATCATAAATGAAATTTTGTGGTTCATGCAATATAGAGTATACACCATACTGAAGTTTCTAAGACTGAAGACCAGTCTGCAGGCCCACACGTCCATTCAGATCTTCACAGTACTGCTCCAAAATCTAGTAGAAAGTCTTTCCTGGACAGTAGAGACAGTTAATCCCACAAAATGAGGAGAAGAAACAGGGAATAAGCAGTTGTCCCAATCCTCTCGATTCTGAAATATGGTGAACCTATTGGCCCCTGTCCAGTGTCAGGTGTGGTATAGAGGGGTATAAAGCCCTGTGAAGCTTGTGGAGCAGTGGAATGTCATGAGTGCACACTGAGCAGACAAAGACAAAGGGACGCAGACATGCTTGTGGGGTTTTAGAGGATTGAATCATATAGAAATAAGGATACAAAGACTGACGGAAACAAAGGAACATGAGAAACACCTGGGACTGGATAACGAATGGGCGGGGTTTCAAATGAGACCAAAGCAAAACATGTGCTAAGAAGCACGTGGGGAAATGCAAAACAACCCAGTGACACGGGGGGAAGACAAGAGACAACGTGACAGAGGGTCCAAACGGGACAGTTCCATGGGATGAGTTGGGGGGCTGTGACCATTCAACCTCCTGACCTCACTTACACTCTTGTCGCTCTTTTTAATGCATTTGTCAGTGTATCCGTGTGTTTTGTCCGAAGCAGACCTAGTTGAGGACAGTCTGAACACTCAGTGTAGCTCCACTTGTCTTTATTATCAGACGAGACGGAGCTTCGTAGATAGGAGAGAGAGTTTCCCCCATTTGAAGGAGAATAAATAGGATAGGATTGATGGAGAGGGTGAGCAGCACTACTCTGCTCAGGCCTAATCAATCACTCCTAATGACACACACACACACACACACACTCCGTCTCACACACACTCCGTTTTCTCTCTCTTCCTCTCTGTCTCTCACTCTCTTTCTCACCTCGGCTGATGGCTGTCATTTAAAAAGAGTCACACAAATTGTCCTTCGAGGAGTGCCTATTACTTTTTCATGGCAGATCCATAAAGCCTTACAGACAGCCTGGCAGCTCGGCCTCATCCATATGGATGACCTGTCACACTCCGGACCAGCGCAGCGCTCCACTAATGCAGCAGGTCCAGCGTAGAGAATGAAGTTGGCACTGTTTCACAAGCCACCACATTTATCACTGATTGACCTTTTTAAGGCTCATTTGTGGTCCCTTTAGGTATGAAATTGAACGCGTTTCAAACGATGCGTCCACTCGTACCCATATACTTCCATTTTTATGTTGCCGTGGACGTTAAGCAGTACATCCACTTGGTGGCGATGGTGGAGGAGGTTGTCGTTTTACCATTTGGCTGTTGTTTGCTGCATTTCTCGGCCACTGCGCCGCAGAAGGCAGGTCCAAAGCGAAGGACAGCTGAGAAGTGCACACGTAACACATAAAGGGAAAAACAAAATACAGAACCACAAAAATGACATTCGATCTGCTCCTCTGACCACACAGGAGAACTCTGTGGTTCTATAATTCCAGGCTGTAGATCATCTGTTTCTCTGCAGACTTTATTCTCCTCCTTTCACCCTGATCTTCAGTGACCAGGACCCCAGAGGACCACCACAGAGCAGCTGTTATGTGGGTGGTGGGTCATTCTCAGCACTGCGGTCACACTGGATGGAGCTCCACCGTTCCAAAAAACCTACTTCCACTGCTCCGCAGCTTAATGCTGGGGGTCTTTATACCCCGCTATCCCACGCTTGGCATTGTACTGGCAGTACTTCTCTACACGGCCAGACAAGCCGAGTGTCAGCAGTGGTGTAGTTTAAAGTGCATGCGTGAGAAGGGGTGTCCACTATCATTCACATCACTGTAACGTATAGTTTTGTATGTATTTTTGGTTTCATGATCTTAATCTTCTGTTTTCTCATTTGCTGTCTCTGAAGGCTTCATGTCTTCCCATGTCAATTATCATCGTTGGCGTTGGACCTGCTGAGTTTGATGGTAGGACTGGATTAATTAGGGTTTTTTATTGTGTGATTTATTGCATTAATGTAATGCATCTCTCCTCTTTTCTCAATCTGGTGATGTTTTTGAACATATTTTCCATTCTGACACAAATTATTATGACATTGTAATATTATTATTGTACTTGGTGCTGTTTGTTGTCTCCCTCTCAACTCTGGTCCTTTTCTGTTCCACTCCATGACATTTTTCATTTTACACCTCCATTACACTTGTCCATGTATCTCCCTTTCTTTCTCCCTCACTTTTTCTAAGTCTCTCTCTCATTCTCCCTCTCTCTCTCTCTCTCTCTCTCTCTCTCTCTCTCTCTCTCTCTCTCTGCATGGGTTGGTGTAATTTGGTTGTATTGTGTGGCTCAGTGTGAGCTGCTGTGTAAATCTGCCTGCATGTGAAGAGAGAAAGAGAGAGAGAAAGTGTGTGTGTGTGTGTGTGTGTGTGTGTGTGTGTGTGTGTGTGTGTGTGTGTGTGTGTGTGTTTGAGGAGAATATAAGGTTCATGTAATCTGACAGCAGAATTTCTCTCCAGCACAAAATACCCCCAACACACTCACACACACTCACACACACACAATCTAACACTCTTACATGCTCACACACACTCATACACACATGCTGCTCGGTGAAGACCTCAATGTTCCTCACACACAGTTATTGGCAGGAATGGAGATGGTAGTACAAACAGTCAAGAGGGATGACCAAACCCCCACACATCCACTCACTCCCTGTGTGTGTGTGTGTGTGTGTGTGTGTGTGTGTGTCTGTGTGTGTGTCTGTGTCTCTGTCTGTGTGTGTGTGTGTTACTGAGCTGGGTCTCTGTGCTGGTTCTCTGCAGCGATGGTGGAGCTGGATGGAGATGAAGTGAGGATTTCATCGAGAGGCAGATATGCAGAGAGAGACATCGTGCAGGTACAGTGGGTTCTCTCTCTCTCTCTCTCTCTCGCTCTCACTTTCCTGCAAACATGTCTGCCTAGCCATGATCCAGTGACTGTCTTCACGTGTACCAGAGGAGACATGTGCTTCACATCACATCCCAGCACAGTGACTGTCTGAAATTGATTTGTCTAACTGGTTTACAATCAACCACAGCGACACAGCAGTACCACACACCACCGTGTCAGTGTGACTGCAGGGCTGAGAATGACCCACCACCCACATAATAGCTGCTCTGTGGGGGTCCTGTGGGGTCCTGATCTTCAGTGGTCATAATGTTGTGGTAGATTGTAACCAGTAAAACAAATATGAATTGTGAGTTTGATGTAGTTTAGCTGCTATAACACACACACACACACACACACACACACACACACACACACACACACACACACACTTTGGTTTTGACCTGTTCTGCTGTAGCCCCCTGCCCTCATTACAGCAGATGGCAGGAGACTGTTTTCCAGCCGTCTGTCTTTCTATTACCCTATCCCAGTCCTTCCAGAATGTCCTCTTCCCTCCCCTCATGACATCATCTTTCCCTCTCTCCAACCTTCCCTCTCTTTCTCTCTCCTTCTTCAGCACTGTTAGCCTTGAACACCTCATATTTAAGTACATGGACATTTGATTATCATTCGGTCATCATCACATGAACCTGCCTTGTGACGGGAAAGTTCCTGGTTCGAATCCCTAAACTTTCAGGGTATGACCGAAGTGCCCTTGACCAAAGCACTGCTCCCCGGGGATAGGGCTGCCCACTGCTATGGGCATGTGTGCTCACTGCCCCCTAGTGTGTGAATTCACTAGTACGTATGTTTGTGTATTACTGTGTGAGGATGGGTGGAATGTGGAGGACACTCCTCTGTGTTTGAACCTTTACCATGTGAACAACACTGAGAGGTAACATAACTAAACACTAAAATAGAGGTTTACGTAGTTAATAGTGTATTTTTGGAGGAAGCTGTCTTATTGGACGTCAGACATTAGTTTGGTTTGCTCTTGATTGTTGAAGTGAGTGGGATCTCCATGGCGTGAGCCAGAGAGATCTCAGTGGCCTTCAGAATGATGGTTGTTGGTGGAGATGAGCCTGGGGAGGGATTTTTGAAAGACCTCAAAACAGTTCAAAGAAAAGAAATGAGCCGTTCAACTGTCAGAAAATAATTTACAAGTGGAGAACATTTGAAACAACTGCCAACATGGCCAGATCAGAATGTCCTAGCAAGTCCAGCCCAAGTTCAAGATTCAACACTATATAAAACATAATTAATAGACTAATATCAAATATGATTGGCTCACATTGCTAATACTGTATTTTAGAGGAGACCGTTTTATTTAACCCTCAGACATTTACTTTGGTTTGCTCTTGATTGTTGAAGTGGGATCGCCATGACGACGATTAGTGAAATCAAACTTGTTTGGTCTCTTTCTGAGGGTAGATGCTGTACGTTGACATCAGTGATGTCCTGTCATGTCGGGGACTTCTTTGCACATCTCGCGGTCTGCACTTGGGCTCGCTTTGTCAATCAGTTGTCAATTAATTGTCTAATTGTCAGAGGTTTTTGTGTGGTGTCCTTTTTCCCTTCCTCACACCACTGCATCTCCTGATGTCGGCTTGCATCTTTACGAGTTAAGTACTGAAGCAGCACTTTAAATAAAAAGATGTAACTCTTAAGGTAATTTGGCTCTCGTTTTCAAGAGGCTTTTAACCTGATTGGCATTGTGTGTTTGATGCCTCAGCAGTGTTATTATGCTGATTCGGAACACTTTGGCTGCTTAAATGCCATCTATGCTGGATAATTGCTGTTTTCAAATCAGCATTGCAAATTTCTTACAGACTTGTGTAATTCTTCCTCCTTTACCAGCATGCCATTCGGCTGCCAGAAGCTCGGGTCCAGCTCTCCGTACTGTGTTTACTGCATTATGTTCATACAAAACTCTCTCATGAAGCAGGAATATGTAGCATTTTTATCTGAAAATGTCTGCGGCAAAATAAGACTGATGCTTGACTGACCTTTAAAAGGGAGGTCATCTGTTGCTACTCAGGGCTCGGTATGCTTCGAACTGCACTATGTGGCTCTTATGAAGTGGGTCACTCACCAGAACTGTGTAACATTGCATGACCTGAGTTATATAGGAATAATCAGTCCACGTGCTTCTTTCACTTTCGGAGAAGGTTCTGTATTTCTCAGATTGTCCAGAAATGCATGTCATTTAGTAATTACACTGTTAGAGTGTAGGGGGAGCCCAGGAGCAAGATTTTCAATTCTTGCATAATATTGCTTTTAACACTGTAAAGCCCCTCATGCACAGTAACATAGACGTTTTCCAGATGTTTCCCGAATGCCCCAATCATTTGCACTGGACATGCCAGAGATGTTGTATGAGGCTGAAGTATGAATGAGAGTATCTGTTTACAGACAAAGTGACCAAAGGGACTGGCCTTTACCTTCAGTTTCCAGTATTATGGCCTCTCTCTGTTCATGGAGACCAAATGCCAGTCTTGTGTGAGTGGAAATAACTGTAAAGACTCGAAGGACTTGTCAGGCCATGTGTCCTGCATGCACTACACAAGCACCATCCACCACCACTTCCCTAACACGTGGAGTATTTCCTGTAGCGTGCCTTGCCTTATCCAGATAACTGGAGTCAAAGGATGCTTGGTAGCACCTTTAGATTGTAGAGGACAGACCATCTAGTTGTCATTTAGGATAATACAAGGTGAACATCTACCCCCGAGGTGCCTGGAGGGAAGTGAGAACCCAGCAGCCTGCCTACGGGAGACCACAAACGACCCTCAGGGCAAGGAAATGGAAGAGCACCACCTTCCAAGCCTCGCCTCCCCTTTTTGTAAAAGATATGTGTGAAGAACATTTAAATAGGTAAAGAACCTTTGCAGCAGGGGTAGACTATCCTGGTCCTGGAGTTCCATCTTCCTGCCCCTGACACAATGCCCCAACACTTGGTTTTCCCACATTCTTTCAAAGTCCTCTGATCTGATCGTCTGTTTCTCTCTGTTGCAGTTTGTCCCCTTCCGGGACTACATCGACCGTACTGGGAACCACATCCTCAGCATGGCCCGACTGGCGAAGGACGTCTTGGCTGAGATCCCTGACCAGTTCCTGTCATATATGAGGACCAGGGGCATCAAACCCTCACCTGCGCCCCCTCCCTACACACCCCCCGGACACCCTCTCCAGACCCAGATCTGATTTGCCTCTCTTTCTCCCTTTCTGTATCGCTCTCTCTCTGAATCACTCAGTGATGTAGAGGGGCTTGCTTGCCCCCTCTATCTGTCTCTTTCTCTCATTGCACTATGGGCAGTAGAAGGAAGACAGCAGCATGGTCAGAGAAGGCCAGTGAGGGAAGATTTACTTCCATTATAAGCGTTCTTCTGTCAGGGTCTTTCTGTCTCTCTCTCTCTCTCTCTCTCTCTCTCTGCCTGAGAACCTGGCTACCTTATCTGTTGTAGCTTCGTCATTTTGATGGACAAGAGTCGGACTTTCTTTCTGGCCCGCTCTCGGACTGAACGGAGGGATGAGGCAGTCTCTCTTGGACTGCACACTCTTTCAGGAGAAAGGGCCGAGGGTCTTCTTCCTCTGGCAATGAACCCACTCTCGACTGTTGTAAATAACTTTGGAAATAGATATTTCCTCTTATTTATGTATATTCTTCTCTCTGTCTCTTCCTCTCTCTCTCTGTTCCTCTCTCTCTCTTTTCCTTTTTTTACTTTATGTTTCTCACCTTCGGTCTCTTTTTTCTCTTTTTGAGCTTCTCTAATTCTCTTGCTTTTAATTATATTTTTTTCTCTACTTTCGGCTCTTGTCCTCTCCCTTCCCCCTCTTTTTTGTCCTCTGCCTCATTCTTTTTTTAATTTCTCTACATTTCTCTCTAAACTCTCTCTTTCCCTCTCTTTGTTTACTCTCTCTCTCTCTCTCTCTCTCTCTCACTCAGTGTTTACATGTTGATGATTTTCTTACTGTTGGATACTTTTATATGCGTAAAACTTTCAATATGAACTTTGGAATATTTTGGGAATCCTCTCGGCGTGTTGTCTTTGCCACGCGTGTTGCAGTGGCAATTTAGCGTCACTCAAAAAAAGCGCATCTTTTGCATGGCGTGAAGTAACAGCCAGCTCAGATTTGTGATGCATGTTCGGATTTCATCCATTTCTTTCCTTCTTCCTTTCTTTCTTCCTTTCTCTCTTTCTTTCCCTCTCTTTATTTCCATCGCATCACCCTGGCACTATCACGGTGTTCGTTTTGTGTGTGTGTGTGTGTGTCTGTGTGTCTGTGTGTGTGTGTGTGTGTGTGTGTGTGTGTGTGGGTGTGTGTGTGTGTGTGTGTGAGTGTGTGAGTGTGTTCCATTGCATTGAAACTTTAGCAGCTGCTCTCAAATCGGATTTGAGACTATGAGCCCAGTGGTCAAAAACACAGATGCCATCATTTCCTTCCATGCGTTTCTGCTTTGACTAGAGCAGTGTGTGTTTGTTTTATAGCTGTGTGATTTGTGAATTAGTCATAAATATATATATAATATTACCATATATTTTATCTTAATCCAAGTTGCCAGATTTGCCCAAAGAAACGATTTAAAGCACATTTCAAAATTCCAACCTCAACCTCCTGCACACAGGATTTCAGGGTTTGGTGCATTAAAGTCAATACAGTTAGCTGGACTGAACATCTCCACTGATTTATGAATGAATGAGATCTTTTCCAAAAGCAGCTACTGAGCAAGTCTTAGCAGGTCTCTTTTTATACTGTGCAGCCTCAAACCAGACAGAACTTACACACATGGCTGGGAAATCTGGAATGAAACAGGTTTTTAGTAAAGCCATTCCTTACAGTCTTACAATCTTAAAATCGTAAATGAAGAAGTGTGACTCAAAGCTGGAGGCTGCTTTTATGACATCTGCATCATATCTTCAGTCACAATCCGGCGTTCACATTTCCACAAGCCTTCTTAACCTTCTGGAAATAGAGGAATGGGGTTTTTATGACTCAGTAGCTTCAACAGGTTACAATCAATTATAATAAAATGCCTTCAGACACAAATTAACATGAATGGTACGTGAGAAACCAGTGTTTCATTGTAGCCCATCTTCTTAGATCCAGTTGATCTATCCATGCTCCGTCCACAAAAATGCTCTTCCATAGAAATGGAAAAATGTATGGAACGTTGGGAAACCACTCAGGATATATCTGGATGTACATCATATTACACTGTACTGTTGTTTCAAAAATTAGACTTTGAGTTCATGTTGAAAATTTCATTCAGAGTGGAAAGCTGTCATTCAGTTTAACCACCTGTGATATTTCAAACCAGTCTTGATTTAGTGTTGATACGTTTCAGTTACAGCTCAAAACGTCTGGAGATATGTCACTTTAAGTGTAATCAATATAAAATAACACATTTCTTAATTAAATTTTGAGGGGGAATTTTTTGAGATGCACTACTATTGTGGCTAGAACTTTAGTAGAGCATTACACCCATTTCACATATTGTTATAGTCATTCTCATATTTTCTTATACACATACTCAGAGTGGCTGGTATTATGATAATGGGGTAGGAGGTTGTTGAGGTTGTTGAAACCACTTATGCCAGGTTTCATACTTAAAACTGCTATTACTATTACCGTTATAATGCATTCGCATGATTCTGTACCTGATATCTTAAAGGTACATTTGCTACAGAACACTGCTTTAAAGACATGGAAATTTGCGGGCCATGTAGTTCTAACCCCATTTTTATTCCATCCGCAGTGAATCATACTTTACATGGAATGAAATTTCTTTGCCCAACCTCAAAACTGCTGCTATGAAAGAGCATGTCTCTGGGTGCTGCATGAATAGCATATCTGTCATATGGGTGAGAATGCCATAAAAAAAAGAAAAAAGACAGACATCGGACCCCCTGCACCTTTAAATACCACACACGTTATAGGCCTATACCGTAATGTGATCACCACAGTATGTAGCAAGTGTAATTTTAAACGCTAGAGTTCAACTGGACTTTTTTACCTTCACAGACTTTAATGTGCTGAAGCCTCGTGTCGTCTTATTCCAGGATATTTCTTGTAACTCTGCTGTTGTGAGTGGGAGTAAATACTGCGAGTTGTTTTTCTCACTAGAGGTAGCTTAATATGAAGTTCATTGCTGATCTGCCTTGAACTGCAATCAGGAATTTTTACAGTGAAAAAATAAAACTGTCAGGCATAAACAGGTCTTTATTAAAAGCTTAAAGGAATGCAATTCTTATATAAAATCATCTGGAAAAAAATATTCACTGAGCTGCCAGTTTATTAGGCTCCACACCTCTGGTCCGTGCCTGGCATTAGGCATGGTATCAATAAGTTCATGTTTATCTGCTGTAGAGAGTCTTATTCTATTGGCAGTACTTCTACAAAGACTAGACAAACTGTGTGTATTTGCACATCCAGATCAGCAATGTGTGCTACTTAAAGTACACTATATGTAAACAAACATTTGGAAATATAGTGTATTGTATAATGATTTGCCCTTCCATCAGCAGGTAAAGACCACAGCAGCATCACAAGTGACCAGATGTCATTTAGGTGGTGGTCTGTGGTTGGATAAGAACAGGGTAGGTGGCTGATAATCTGTGCACCAACAGGTCAATATTTATAAGTATCTAAGCCTACAAAGTGCATCTATATGGTTGGTAGGTGTTTCTGATAAAGTGGCCAATGAGTATAGGTACATAATATGTGTATCTAATAGCAGGGGTGGGAAATACTTGAGTGGCCGTACTTCATTAATTTGCTTAAGTACTGTTTTGGAGGGTTTTTAATTTAATTGAAAATTAACTACCACTTGGGTCAACCATTAAAGTTACATTAGTGTAAGATTAGAGAGGTGGAAAAGTACTTTAGAGTACTTTTGTGGATTTTGAATGTATTGAATTAAATATACATTTACTCAATTGCATTACTGAGGGAAAAAAAACATACTTATTACTCTAAAATGTATACTTAGTCATTTAAAGTACTCATTACTTATTGTGTGAACCAATTACATCTACTATCAGCTTGTGCCAACCATTAAAGTCACATTAAAGTGTCAAAAACCTGATCTAATAAACCTTAACCTTTTTACTTGATTGTTTTTCCAAACTTTGACTTTTACCTAAATACTTTTTTGTATTTTAACACAGTACCCACAGTGCCACTTAAGCCCAGTTTCTCAGTGCATCTCCATGCCTGCTAAATAAACTGGCAGCTCAGTGTAGAGTACGTGGCAGGGAAAGGCAGCACTGGACACTAGGAGTTTATAAGAATGCTGTTTGGGTATATGAGCGCTCCGCATGCTTACAAACTCAGTCTTTTGCTCTTTGGCAGCTCGTTTTAGCTGCTGTGTCTGACCGTCGTCCATCTCTGGTGCCAGAGCTTTTGCCAAGCTACACCACATAAAAACATGCATGCCTGTCAGTGTGTAAGGAGTGTGTATGAATGCATAATTTGTGTTTTTGGGTGGGTGGGTGTTTGGGTGGGAATACTGACGAGTGCCAATCTGGCAGGTTTTCATCTGAAGGTTAAACGTGTGATTCCATTCACATGAACTCTGTTTACTGAAGATATCCAAATAATATATTGTATGCTTGTCATATCTTATAAATATAATGTGCACTATGTTTGCATGTACAGTTTTACAGAAGATGCACCAGTTCTTTTGTTATTAATAGAGTGTTTTTGAGACAAAAAAAGAGACGACAACAACATGGAAAACAACTGTACAAAATTGCCTTAATCTCTCACTGAATTCTTGGAATTGTGCAATGCCTTCAGATATGAATTGTTCTATATTTTGTGTCAGTGTAGAATTGCTTTCTAGTGTATATTTTCTTTGCACAACTTCATGTATTTGAAAAAAAAGAAATCATATTGTACTTTTGGAGATCAGTGATTAATCAGAGAAAGCATGATTGCAGTAACTGATTGTCTGGTAAATCCATATGATGAAATGATTATTTCTGTATCAAAGTATTGATTTTGGAATAAACATTCTTACTAAACATTTCCTGCTTTTGTGATGGACTTTATGCTCAGTTTTTGGGCAGGTGTGAATACAAATGCAGCTAAAAATTAGAATATTGAGAAAAGGTTTATTTGTGTTCATAATACAATTTTAAAATGAAACTGTGATTGTATATTCACTACATGTAAAGGATTTTGTTTTACATTTGAACAGTGTAGCATGAAAAAAAAATATCTGAATATTTCAAGTTCGATCCTCTCCACAAAGAAGGCCAGCCAGAGAAGGTCATTGCTGGCTGTTCTCAGAGTGCTGTATCAAAGCATAGTAATGGAAAGTTGACTGAAAGGGGAAAATGTGGTGGGAAAAGGTGCACAAGCCACAGGGATGACGAGTGAATTGTCAAGATTCAATTACTTGAGAGAGCTTCACATGAAATGGACTGAGGCTGACGTCAGCCATCTCCAGGATAGAGGTCACAACTGCAGCGTTCCTAATATCAAGCTCCTCGTGAAGCAACAAAAGCATCAGCAGCATCTTGTTTTCCTCTACCCCAATATCTGGGTCAGTGACTTCATCAGCCCCAGCCCTTCTCATTGATCAGTCAGAGCCTGTATGCAACTCGATCAAGGGTAAGTCTTGTAGGTTATGATATGCCTGTAGGTTTTTCTGATTCTGAGATATGAAGCCTGGAAAACAGCATGCACCTGCCCACAAAGTGCAGATCTTGGGTTCTAACAGTTTAACATTCTCTATTTTCAGTCTCTCTCTCTCTCTCTCTAGCTCTCTTTCCCTCCCCTGATCTAGAGGCCCATTAGGAGTAATGACTGTTTTTGCGAGCTGGTGTGACACTCTAATTGCAGCAGGAGAACGTGTACTGCTTGCCAGGCTCCAATTACCGTGCAGTACAGTGAATAAAGCGTCCAGCAGTAACACCACCAAGGGTCACCGAAGTATCAGCCTTGTCCTTCTTTGAAAAAACTTTCCAATACATGGTGTCCATCAGCTGCAGAACACACCCTGTAATTTTTTTTTCTGCCTACACTGTGTTTAGCAGTAGTGGAGAGAGTACTGAAGAACACTGAAAAATACCTGCATACTGCTTCAGTTCACAGAACAGTACTTCGGTGAGGAGAACCGGTGAGGAGAGGGTACCAGTCTTTACAGAGCTTTTGTACTGTGCCATTGTTATGTGCTCTCCGGTGTCGACCAGAGGAGGATGGGTTCCTCTCTTGAGCCTTGGTTCCTCTCAAGGTTTCTTCCTCCTAAACTGAGGGAGTTTTTCCTTGCCACTGTTTGCCTACTGGCTGCTCATTTGAGGCTTGGACCCAGATCCTTGTAAAGCTGCTTTGTGAGAACTTGCTATTGTAAAAAGCGCTATATAAATAAAATTTGATTGATTGATTGATTTCTTCTTCAACAAACTTACATAGTGCAGTTAGCAGTGTGCAGAACCTGGAGGTACAATGATAGAAATGCTATTCTCCCCATTACATGTCAAAATGATTTTTATAGCGGTTCATTTATGTGGTTACATATTCTATTTTGTGATTGTTTTCTCTGTTTGCCTTGTTTTTATGCAATACTGGCCAGGGACTACCTGATGAAGAACTCTGGCTTATTTACAATCATACAAAAATGACAGTATATCTTTAAAGCACATTATTTTGTAAGATGCTGTTAATTTTATGAGATATTTCAGTGCGTAACTAACAAGCCCAGGGAACAATATTAAAAGCTACAATCCGGTAAGACTCGGAATATTTGTTTTTGGTTACAGGGTTAAAACCAATCTATAATTTATTGCTCCTGTCAGTGGCTGTCGGGGGTTGTCAGCCAGCCAATATAAGCAGAGCTCATCTAGTTTTCATGTAAAAGGAAAACCATTATTTTCATTCTGGGGTAAAATAACAGGTTGGTAAATAGGGTTGTTAAATGATATTTGAGCAATCTTCACCCCTAAACGAAGAAACACATCATATTTATACCTCAGTCACAACCTATTCATTCCATGAACCTTTAAAGCCACTGTTCAGATTATCAAAGAACTGACAGATTTGTAATCAAATCAAGATTGCTGTTTGTAGTATTGTCAGTAGAATAGGACTCTGTCCCCAGCAATGAGCTGTGGAGCAGCTGACCTGTGTTCTCTGGAATGATGGTGATCCATTCGGTACTTTAGGGATGAACATTAGGGTGGCAAATGCTCACAGCAATGCTCCAGAGTACAGTAGAAAGCATTCCCTGGCTAGTACAGACAGTTACTCCAACAAAAGCAGAATAAACCTTTATAATACCCATGACGATTTGAACGAAACCATGAAAGAGATGTCCCAATACTTTTGTCCATGTAATGTATTTATATACCTAATATTCATGCAAACTCAACCAAGGGAAATTGGCATGAGGACAAACCTCGTGAATGATAAACTGTGATGTTGGGCATGTAAATAAGACTGTAATAGACTCGCTCTTTATAGAAATGTTAGTTAATAGCTCCAGACATATAAATTACCATCAGTTTGGAGGAGGTGGTGACAAATTTCATTTTTAATTGCTGTAGCTTCCCGGTAGATCACTTATTAAAAATAACAGCAGTCAGAGCTCTTTGTAACTCCTGGCAGTTGAGCTGAAACTCTGTGCGCACTGATAATTATATTTGGATCTAAACTCCTACCTGCTGAAAATGGATTTCAATGCAGTGAGCAACGTTAACACAACAGGTGAGATTTATTATGTGATGTAAATGTGACATGAAAAGAAAATGACACACGGTTTTCAACATTTACAAATAAAAATATTTTTCTTTTCAGTCCCCCAGAGTCTACTTTGTAGGACCACCTTTCGTTGCACATCTAGAGGCTGAAAACTAATCAGTCCGATTGATTGGACAA
The DNA here is from genome assembly GCA_034509495.1 of Acestrorhynchus altus. Lineage (NCBI taxonomy): Eukaryota > Metazoa > Chordata > Actinopteri > Characiformes > Acestrorhynchidae > Acestrorhynchus > Acestrorhynchus altus. The sequence goes on from CM067501.1 coordinate 3,067,727, forward strand.
CATCTGAGAACAGGATTTTTCCAGTCCTGCCACAGATTCTCAGTGGACTAAGGCCTGGACTTTGACTGGGCCATTCAAACACATGAATATGCTTTGATCTAAACCAGTCCATTGTGTTTAGGGTCATTGTCCTGCTGGAACATGAAGCTCCATTCCAGTCTCAAGTCTTTTGCAGCCTCTAACAGGTTTTCCTCCAGGACTGTCCTGTATTTAGCTCCATCCATCGTCCCATTAACTCTGACCAGCTTCCTGGTCCCTGCTGAAGAAAAGAATCTCCACAGCACGATGCTGTCACCACCATGCCTCACAGTGGGGATAGTGTATTCAGGTGATGTATGGTGTTAGTTTTGCATTAAGGCCGAAAATCTGATGGCCACATGTTTGCTGTCTCCCCTAAATAGCTTGTGGGAAACTGCAAAAGGGATTTCTTAAGGCCATATTTGTCGAGTACACAACTAATAGTTATGCTGTAAACAGATTCTCCCACCTGAGCTGTGGATCTCTGCAGCTCCTCCAGAGTGACCATGGGCCTCTTAGGGCTGTTTTCCTATGTAGTGCCCTCATTGCCTGGGGTGTCAGTTTACCATGTCTTGGTAGATTTGAGGTTGTGTCCTACCCCTTCCATTTTCCGTTGATGGATCAATTGCATAAAATCACAATTAAATACATTTACGTTTGTGGGTGTGACGTGAAAGAATTTAGTAGGACTATGAATGCTTTTTCATGGAACTGAAGGGATAAAAGTGGTGCACATGTTTTGGCTCACTGAGCAACACCATAGTAACCACCTAACAACTACATAGAAACCACCACTAATACCATTGCAACCATGGAAACCAATTTAGCTCTTTGGCTTTAGTCTTTCCATCACAAAATGCAGTTTTTTGGCTTATGTTTTTCTATTCAACATCTATCCATGTATTTATTTGTTTGTTTGTTTATCTTGATTTTATTTATTTACAAATTATTATTATTATTTGTTTTGCCCTATTTATGTACCTACTTAAATTTGCTTCTAAGACACATTTTATTTATTTTTTTATATTTTTATTTGGCATGTTTTGTCCTCTTAACTTTCAAGCACCAGTGGAGAGGAAGATGAACAGAAGCAAGCTGGCAGATTACTGAAATGTCTTCTCTAATCCCTCAAAGGCAATAGCAGGAGGAGCTGCTTGTTAATATGGGCAGACTGTGCTCTCCTCGTACCCACAACGCCATGCGTAACAAGCAATGACATTATCTCACAGGCCTGTCGCAAATGCCACTTATGATTACTATTGTCACCCGAACACGTATTTATAGAAGGAGTCCTGTATATTTATTTCTCAGTCATTTATCTCAGAAATGCATCGCTGTGAATCTACTGTTCTGTATCATAAAAGTCACATCTTCAGGTGGTCCACACTCCTTAAAAGGAGAGATCAACAAATCAACTGAGTCATAACATTAAAACCACTGAGGTGAAGTGTTACAATGTCACCTGTCAAGAGGTGGAATCTACATTGTAGGCAGCAAGGGAACAGTCACTTCTTAAAGCTGATGTGTTGACGCAGTAAAAATGGGCCACCTGAACCACGTTCACCAGGACCATCCTCTGATGTCCCCTGGACATCCTGTTCTACACATTTGAGCATTTTCCCTGTTTCTAACACAGCTGATTTAACTACTGACTTCACATGGTGTTAAAGCAGGTAATGCTCTAAGATCAGTCAGGTGGGCTCAATGTTATGAGTAAGGTTTGTAAAGTTATAATGTTGTTTAATGGTTCCCATAGTAACACACATCCCCATTTATAGTCTGGAGGTCTGGAGGTGATCGGCTGCTCTCTAGTATCAACAACACTATGTTCTCTTGAAGTTTGACTAGAGCTTTTGCTAGTGGGCTGGGTGTGTATGTAAGGTTTGGGGTGTAAATATAACAAGTCAACAGTTTCTTAACAATTTGGGTTTGGGGAACTGGCTTTCAAATATACAATGACACACCAAGCCACAAATCTACCCACTAACCTACACTCCTCACAAATGGAAAATGGCCATTCTCTTATCCGTTGGCATGGGTGGCTACACAGCTTTTAACATTCTGAAGTGACGAATCTGAAAAATGGCTCTGCGCTATGCTCTCCCAGAACTGTCTGGTGCATTTGCACCCCCAGATATATGGTGGACATCATCATAGGGGCACAGAGATTTTAGGACTTATTAGGTGGGCCACTACTGGCCTTTCAGTGACCAAAATCAAACATTTTGTGTGTGTACGAGAGGCCAAAACACACATATACTCATATATATATATATATATAACACCTCTTATATAAAAGCTCTCATGTCAGTGTGTGTCTGCACAGAATCTTCTTCTAAGATTGTATCTCTGCTGTTAAAAGGCAGTATTTTATTGCTGATTTTACAAAGAAATTTAGCTGAAGACCAACTTAATGAGACAGGAAGTGAGTCTACAATTACACTTGTGTGTTTGTTTATTACTGTGAGGAGTTACTTATTCATGCTATGCCCATCTTCCCTGAAAGTTTCATGCCTGGCAAAAGTTGTTGAGGTGTTATGGAATGAGCTTCAGTAACGAGAGGCACCTCCAAGCCCAGGTTTCTATATATAGAGCCATTTGCATTACATTTGCTCATGTCGAAATCTGTCACACGACGATAAATGATGTTCCCTGAATAATGAATTCTGGGAAAGGTATACTCAGCAGAATGCACTTCTTTAAGAAAGTCCCTTTTTGCCACTTGATGCTAAATAATAGATGCTGATCTGCTTATAATTCAAAGCCTCCATCAAGAATCAGTGCGTCTGGCAGGCTGATGATAATGCAGTGGAGGAAGCTTTCCAATAACAGGTCTACACGGCTACAACCCTTAAACCTGGAATGAAGTGCTCACTTTTCTGCCGACTAAGGTCACTGTGCTGATAATTACACAGGCTTGCACAGAGCACATCATCGAATCTGAGTCTTACAATTATTATTTTCTCAAAGCAGATAAAAAATCTTCTCACATCAGTGATGGATTCAGAAAATCTGCCTGTGAAGAATCTTCAGAGGAACATAGTCTTTTCTGCATTATGCTATGTTGACTGCATGGTCCGAACCAGCATATAGTACAAAGACATCCGCACACTCAAATCTGTCCAAAATCATTTTAACTGTAGACCAATTTTGTGGGATGTTTTCATAGCTTGATGTACTTTTATTCGACAAAAAATTTAGAAACGTATTTATAGGAGACACATTCCACATATTGTTATTTTCAGATGATCAAAAAATTATTTGCGCCTTCATTTTTGCTTTTTGCTTATAGGGAATAAAATTCCTCAAAAATCTCAAACATCCTGGTGAAAATTGATCGTGCAGAATGTTTCTGAGCTGAAAATGCAAGTATATTGATTGTTCATAGTGATTAGATTGACCTTTTCAATCCTTGTCAATCTAATCACTATGAATAATCAACATACTTGCATTTTCAGCTCAGAATCATTCTGGACGATCAATTTTCATATTTTTGAGGATTTTTATAAGCAAAAAGCAAAAATGTAGGTGCAAATAAATAAATACATATATATTATGTGTGTATATATATATATATATATATATATATATATATATATATATATATATATATAATGTTTCCTCTGAATCAGAATCCTGATGTGGGGAATGTCTTCCTTACTTTCAGGCCTGTTTCTACCAGTCAATCACAGCATATTTGTATATTGTTACTCACCAAGTGCGTCTGTTCCAGCATGGCTGCTTCTAGCATGGTACCATGTTACAAATCACTCATTTCCAACTGGTTTCATGATTATGACAATGAAGTCAGTGATCTTCCCAATCACTGGACCGGAATCCTATGGAACGTCTTTGGGATGTGGTCACAGTGTGACATCTGCAGGAATGATATACAGTTAGGACAATGCTTTTTTAATGTTAGATCAGCTGGATACTTAGGCTGAAATACGCTAAAATAAAACACAGCTGATTGTTATTAATCAATATTTTGAATCCTTATATTCATCAATTGCAGTCTAGCTAGATGGTGACAATCAACCCCCTCCAAATAAACGTGTTTAGATTATGATCTGCTTCTTTCCTTGAAGAGGCCAGAGCCCCAAAGATGATCTTATCAGCTGTTGTGCTTCTGTCTAGTTCCTTGTCCCTGCTCTGTCTTGTTTAGATATACCATGTGCTGTCCAGCGCCTGACTCTGCTGTATTTATAGTCTTGTCTCTGCCCCTAGCTCCGCCCTGTCATCAGTGTTCCTACCTGTGCCTCCTTTGTGGCCCAGCCCTCTCATTATCTTCTCCAGGTGTGTCCAGTCTGTGTCTGTGTAAAAGTAGCCCTTTGTTTCTGTGCATGGGTGTATGTGTTTTCAGCTGTCATGCATGCATTGGTGGTCCTTGTCGGGAAGGGTTAGTTTCATCTCCCTAGTCCAGGGTTCCTCAAACTTGCTCCTGGAGAGCTACCTTCCAGGAGACTTCAGATTCAATAATAATCAACCCCACCTGATCAACTTAATTACTGCTTTCAGAAGCTCCTGATTGGCTGAATGGGACATGTTAGACTAGGTAGCTCTCCAGGAGCAGGGTTGGTGACCCCTGCCCTACTGTTTTTTGTTTTAGTTCATGTTTCTTTCACTTTACTTACTGTTTTGTAATAAAACCATTACCAGTGGTTACGTCCACCTCTGACATCAGTCATAGTGAGGTAGTGGCAGCTAATGATGTCTGTTATACTGACAGGTGGTGCCACTACATTTACATTTACATTTGTGGCATTTAGCAGACGCCCTTATCCAGAGCGACTTACAAAAGTATCGCTCTCCCTCTCTAGGTGGGTAGATGACACTCTCTCACCCACGTCACATACTCTAGACTCCGGCTGCTGATGGCAAATAGCATGACGCGGGGTTCAAACATGGCCATCCTTGGATCATAGTGGTAGTGCCTTAGACCGCTAAGCCTGGGCCTAGTTCATCGGGAGCTAAATGGAATGTGTGTGTGTGTGTGTGTGTGTGTGTGTGTGTGTGTGTGTGTGTGTGTGTGTGTGTGTTGTGTGTGTGTGTGTGTATGTGTGTGTGTGTGGCTGGGCTTATAGCAATAATGTCATGTGGTAGAGAGTGAAATGTGGGTCATCCAGATTGATGGAGGGAAAGTGTGTGAGGTAATGATGATGTGCATTGTACAAATCACCATAGTAGATCACTCTGTCACTGTACAGCACTATCTCTCTCTCTCTCTCTCTCTCTCTCTCTCTCTCCCTGCAATCTTTCAGTTGGTATCAGGCTAAAGGTAACAATTCAGGCTGCAGCAGAGCTGACATTGGCCTGCAAGATGGTGAGGAGCTATGAATACGGGGTGTGCGATGGGATTCAAAGATTGAGAAGAGGAGGTACTTTGTTGCTCAATGTGTGGACTTTGTAAATGGACAGAGTGAGCAGAAGTGCTCCATAGGTTGATGGTGTGCAGTTCTCTGGAAGTGAAGCCATGAAATGTTAGTACTACAGTATGTTAATGATTGGCTGAAAGAAGTGATTGCATTTGTATATATCATTCCCAAGATGAACTGACGCTGTATTGGCTGCAAAAGGAGGCCCTAGAACACCATACTAATCAATTACTGTGGTCTAAAACCAGGTGTTTCAGTTTCAGTGTCCAACCCCTGTAGATGGATGGATGGATGGATTAATAATATCCAGCCATATTAAGTGACCCTGTCCTGTACTGTGCCTCAGTGTGTGATAATGTCCAAGGCTCCTTGCTTCAGCACAGCTGAATGAGTCTGCTGGTGAAAGAACTCCGCTGTCTGATCTGTAGGTCAAAGTAAAAAATCATGCATTTAATTTGCATAACAAACACGTTATTATGTTGATAATACATCATTGTGGTTGCTTAACTACACACGTCAGATTTTGCTGCTATCTAGAACCCTTTTTGCAAAGACAGCAGATGCTGAGCTCAGCACCTGGAAAAAATGTGCCAAACCCATAGAACACCCTGTATTAAATTGAATTATACATTTATAATCTTATACACTTCAGAATAGAATTCAAATCAGTAATATGCTAAAAATACATATTCATATTTTATATTCCAGAGCGCAGAACCTGAGCGATGTGACGACAGGCTATCACAGACAACAGAAAGCATATTCAATGAGGCTGCCCTGGCAGATATGATGGACAGGCCCTGACTGACACCAATCTTGGCACTACTTAGCCACTGTCCCCCCATCTCCTGCTGTGCACTGAGGAGGGCTCAGGGCCCATGTGAGAGTGTGTGCAAACAGAACTAAATATAACTCAGTCCGTCTTAAAATAGGTGATATGAAGCTATCTGCGGTCTATGCAAATGCACTTAATATGCTAATACACTTTATGCACTGATATGGTTTTAACTAGGGTGGACATAAAGAGGACACTGGGGCACACAGGTGTCTGTCATGGTTAGGATGCTGTAGCTGGGGGCTTCAAGTAGGTCTAACTTATAGGACTGTGGCATAATGTGTGTGAGGGTAGGAGGAGTTAAATATGTCAATTCATACAGTTATGCTAATGAACATTAAGACATGAGGTTTTGCTCCTTTATTGAATATATTTCTTCATTGAACACTTTCCCCTCATAGCTGGTATTTCCTCCTTTGGCTGGAGGACAGAATGTCCCACTCCTCCATGAAGAAGTCTTTCAGCTATGTGATGTTTCAACATCAATCTTTGTATTTCCCTCAAGCCTGATACATAGCAAATGGAGGCCAGCAGCTGGTTTGTAGTCCCAGATGAGCTTTAGATGGAACCCCCCAAAGAAACACCCTGCCTAATTGAAATTCTCCTGCAGTTATTGCAGTTTGCTATGCAGACAGAGAGAGATGGACTTACATTTGCCTCAAGCCTTCTTTCTTCAACCTTCTTTCTGAAGGCCATACTTTGGATCTTGCCGGGGGGGGTTATGCAACTCGTTTCAACAATCTCCCCAGGAAAGCAGTAGGCCCTGACAAAGCATGTCCCTGACTGCAGAAGACCTGCACTGCAGCGCCTCTTCAGCCTCAGCCTGCAGGTGGGAAGAGTGTCTACCCTTTGGAAGACACTGTGCATTGTTCCAATACCCAAAAAGGACCGGCCAAGTGAGCTGAAAGACTTCCAACTGGTGGCACTCACTTCCCATTTGATGAAGACGTTTGGAGCGGCTCTTCTTCTGTCTCCTTAGACCCCAGGTGCAACATGACCAGGGAGGTCTGCAGTTTGTGTACCAGACAGTTGGTGTGGAAGATGCAATCATCAACCTGCTACACTGAGCCCAATCGCACCTAGATAAGGGAAACAGCATAGTGAGGATCCTGTTTCTGGACTTCTCAAGTGCTTTCAACACCATCCAGCCCTTTATGCTTCAAGACAAACTGAATGGGATACTAATAAACCCTTGCCTGGTCACCTGGATCTCCAGCTACCTCACGGACACACCGCAGTATGTTAGGCAGAAGGACATCATGTCTGACACTGTGATCAGCAGCACTGGAGCACCCCAGGGCAAGGTACTCGCCCCTCTTCTCTTCACCCTGTACACGGCAGACTTCTGCTACAAGTTAGGTGCATCAGGGATGATAGTGAGGAGGAGTATCGAAGCCTGGTGAGGCCCTTTGCAGACTGGTGCCACAGGAATCATCTGCAGCTCAACACCTCAAAGACCAAGGAGCTGGTCATTGAGTTTGGGAGGTCCAGACCAAAGTCACAACCAGTTCTGATTGACGGAGATGAGGTGGAGGCTGTGGACTCTTATAAATACCTCAGGCTGTGGCTGGACAACAAGCTGGACTGGTCATGTAACATTGACCAACTGTACAGAAAGGGACAGAGCAGGTTGTACTTTCTGAGGAGGCTACGGTCTTTCAACATCTGCAGGAAACTCCTGTGGATGTTTCATCAGTCTGTGGTTGCCAGTGTCCTGTTCTACACTGTGGTGGGAGGGCAGCATATCTAACAAGGACTCATCCAGGCCGGACAAATTGACCAGGCGGCCTCTGTAGTTGGCACAAAGCTGGACTCTTTGGTGTCGGTGGCAGAGAAGAGGACTCTGAAAAAACTGCTGGACATTATGGACAATGCCAGTCATCCTCTACACACTGTCATCAGCCACCAGAGGAGCCTGTTCAGTGAGAGACTGCTCCTTCCCAAGTGCAGGACCAACAGACTTAAAAACTCTGTCCCGCACGCCATCAGACTGTACAACTCCTCTCTGGGGGGGAGGAGGAGTGGTAACAGGAGGACAGAGGATGGGAATGAGTAGGAACCCATAATCAGTAACCTGCAAGTTGGGCTTGGTGCAATAAACAGTGGGCTTGGTGCAATAAACAGTTCAAAAGTGCAATAATAATGTGCAATACCGCCTCCTACAGGACTCATTTTTCATGCCCTATTTATCTTTATTGTATATTGTAATATAGCCTCTATATTATATATTCTTTATATTATATATTCTTTATATTATATATTCTTTATATTATATATTCTTTACTAAATTAGTATCTTCACTATCTACTCTCTGCTGTACTGTATTGATGCTGCTACTAGAGCCTTAAAATCCCTGAGTGAACCCTCTCAAGGGACCAATTAAGCTCTATCTATTCTAAATCTAATCTAACAATCAGGCGCAAACCAAAGTAATGTCTGAAGTTTATATAAGACGGGCTCCACCAGGCAGCTGATGTGCTGCACCTTCTCATTTTAAATCATACTGTATGTGAAGGTGTCCTACCTTGTTTTACAAGGATCTTTTAAAGATATTTCTTTAGTTTAATGTGTTTAGTTATATCAGCACCGTCTCTCTGTATAGAATATACATATAATGAAGGTCATCTTTCATATATTTAAATATGTTAAAACATCACGGGGTGTCCTATTTTTTTCATGACTACAGATTAATAGCCAGGATTAATAATTAATAATAATAATTTTACATTGAGTACTATTTGGCATCATAATCTTTGATGATTTGGTTGTAATTTTATATCATTTAAATAAAGAACGTTGGTTTGTGATGGTGTTGAGTTTATTGATGAGGTCTGATGCTCTGGTTTGGTGTAGCTACTCTAACGGGAGTGGTCCACCACCCTGATCTAACACACGTATGATCAAGCTATGGCCTTCCTTCAGAAGGCTACTGTTGCCATGTGTTTAATCAGTGAAATCCGGAACAGCAGCTGTAGGAAACTTTATCAGCAGTCAAAATCAGCTGGAGGTTGTTTTGGGGGGTAAAATGCATGAGAAATGGCAAGAGTGGCAAGTGTGAAATTAGAGCTAATTGAATAAGTCTGACAGCCAGCGTGTGAGTTGGCAGCCCTGTTGTTTACTACATTAACCTCATAACTCCACCGCAGAACTCGGAAGCAACCAAACATGTCCTGACAGATCAGCTGCATTCGGAAAAAGGGGGAAATTGGGTAAATTAGATTTTTCACCCTAATGAGAGCTGGCATGTCAGATGGAATTGCCAGTCCATTACTTACGTTCAAGAAAGAAGAGATAAAGAGAAAACGATGTGGCGTGTGCTGAGTATGTCCCCTAACCCCGTTCACACGTATCATTACATAGTAAATGGAGGCCAGCAGCAGCTGGTTGCAAGTCCCAGATGAGCAGTAGATGGAAGCCCCTAAAGAAACACCCTGCCTAATTGAAATATTACTGCAGTTATTGCTGCAAGCCACAGTATGCCATGAAAAACTCAAGGAAAGAGAAGAAGGTAAGAGGAAGGGGAGAGAGAGAGAGAGAGAGAGAGAGAGAGAGAGAGAGAGAGAGAGAGGTGATGAAATGGTATATTATAATATTTAACACATTATTACAAGTAAAGCCTAATTAATTCAAGTTGAATGTATGTATATATATATATATATATATTAAACCTGAGTTATTCAGTATCCATGATGATTTTCTATCACCTATTAATTATTCTATCTACGATAGAACTTAAATTTAGTGTCGACTATGAATTATTCAGTATCTACTATAAAATATTCAGTATCTATCATTAATAATTCAGTATCTGCTAAGAATTATTTAATATCTTCTATGAACTACTCAATATCTCAATATCCACTTTAGATATTTTGAGCATCCACTCTGAATTTTTCAGCACCCACTATCATTTCAGTATCCATCATGAATTATTCAGTATCTCCTATGAATGTCTCAGTATTTACTATGAGTTTTGTGTCCATTATGACTAATTAGCGTCTGCTTTGAATTACTTAATATCTACTATGTAATATTCAATATCCGCTGCGATTCCTTCGGTATCCAGTATGAATTATTTCGTATTTATAATGAATAGCAGGTTTTTGAGAGTTTAAAGGGTTAATACTTCCATACAGTAGCTATATTTATTTGCACGCATAGCTGCTCTGGCTGAACTAAACGTTTCCTAGAAAAGCCCTTCTATTCACGTCGCTGTCTAAACATAGTGCTTTGAATATTTAATTTCACTCCATAGATTGACCTCTGCAGCTCACAGGCCATATGCTTGTCTCCAGCAGCCTGTGGAGCGTACAGTGAATGCAAATTTAGCTTCCAGTGATATTTATAGCATCAGTACAGCTGCTTCCCCCCCCACACAACTTTGCAGTGTCGGGGGGATTCTCTGCCCTTGGTAGTGGAGTTTGGAAAAGGGGAGTTGATGTCCTTTTGTCCTTCGTAGGGAGGCTGTTTCATGCAGAGCATCCAAGCTGGCGCTCTTGCCAGAACTCACTCTGTAGGTTTGTGTTTTTGTTTGAAAGAAAAGTTAAAGATGTGGTTAGAAGTGTACAGACTCCTATCCTGGAGTATATGTCTAAAGTACAGTGATAAGGAAGAGCACATCTCTCTCTTCTGTGGCCCAGAAGCAGAGATTAAAGCTCAGGAGATGGACATTTCTCAGAACACAGCTCACAATATCAGAAAGTTTGGATCTACATTTCATTTTCCACAATTTTTTTTTCATATTTAACACAAATTTGATCTGCTTTTAGCTTGAAGTGAGCAGTAAGGTGGTCTACACCGGAGCAAGATGGTGCTGATTAACCATATCTACCAAACAATGTTCTGCTCAGACTCTGAGCTCCACTTTTTTAATAGAGAATCCGCAGCAGCCACATGCTGCATGATGTGTTTAATGAGTTCTGTGTGGCCACTGGGACATGCTGGGAAGCTTTATCCACTTCATTAAAGACTCGTGTGGTGTCTGGTATCTGACAGAGAACAACTGGAAATGAACATCCAGGTCTAAATTTAGTGGTGAGATTGTTTTAAATGAGCCTGGAAGCTGTGGAATAAACCACTGACCGATGAAGATCCTCCACTGAGGATCTGCTTCCACTGGAACCAGTCAAGGGGTGCAATCTGCTTATTAGGCCGCAAGTGAAAAGTCAGTTCTTGAAGTTGATGTGCTGAAGCAGGAAAAATGGGCAAACATAAGAATCTTGGACACTTCCAATCGGACAAGTACCATTCAGGTCTTGAGGGACGGTCCTGGTATGCAGTGGTCAGTACCTAAAAGTGTAATATGTCACAGAAGCAATTCTGGACGGCTTGGGCTTGATACATTATCCTGCTGAAATATCCAATTACCATCAAGCAGTGAAACATAGCTGGCACTGGTCAATCACCTGTTTCATACCAGTCGACCCATGCCATCAGACCACACCACGTGTTGCCAGTCCTCTAGGGTGCAGTTAGCAACCTCACGACGCCAGGTGAGGCACTGTGTCCAGTGTTGTGGTGGGTCTTCTGCTCCCCTACCCAATGGAAGCTAAAGAACGCTTCACTGACCTGTGGGATATGCATGCGGGGCTCCTGCATTGAACGTGGATGTGACTCACTGTGGCCGCTGCGCTGTCCACTGTGGGTGGTAATGCCTTCTACATCGTATTCCCGGTACACATAAGACACTGTGGACTGAGCAATGTTAAACGCCCACACAACTTCAAAAATGGAATGTCCCATCATGTGTCTCTCAAGCTCACATTCACGTCACCTTGCCATGAGCAGGCTGGCCCGTGTTCAGGTTCAACTTATACAGGTGTGGGCGTTCCCAAGCGGTCCCCGTGAGGTAACACCTCAATCAATTTACATAGTGATATTCCATGACATTCCATATTCCATGTCACGGACTTGCCCATATACATTACATCATTTTCACATGGCTCAGCTGAGAAGAACTAATCAGCTAATGAGGCTAGATGTATTATACATGTTCCTCACAGCACTGAAGCCACAGACAAATGTAGAAGCTTTAATGGCATTTCTGATGTCCTGCCTACATTTGTCTTCATATCACCAGTGTGTATTATTGATACTGTTAACTGCACGGCCAAATATAGGTTGCAGAATGAAACTTTTGTTGTACTTTGTCTCCATCCTCTTGCTCTCGGCTTGGTAGAAGGTTCTGGAAGCTGTATCTGGGGCATGGGGGAAGCACCAGAGCACTGGGATTTGAGCATGTGATTGTGGCTCAGAAGAGTGTAGGTCAAACAGGCATTTACAAAATTGCAATATTGTCACCGAAATAAAGGAGTGTAATCAGGGTTGGGTTATAAAGGGATACAAGTACTGGCAGAACATTCAGAATACAAATGAAGCATATCATTGGTCGTATTCATAATGATTACCATGCTGGCCACTGTTGACCCATATTAAATGCCACAGCAGCATTCCAGTGCATGTTGACTGCTGTACACATGTACCTGCACGCACGATTCAAATGATCAGAGGGGGCGGGGTCAATGATGTCACTGTTCCAGATGTTGGCTTATAGAGGAAAAACAGAAGGAAGGGGCTGTTGGCTCTTTTATTTGTTCACACAATGTTCATACGTGAATAATGAAAATAATAAAGAGTATTTAAGCTGGTTTTTATTTGGACCACTGGCAAGTATTTTGAAGAACTTACGAAAATATACGTGTCAGTCTAGTCATTACAAGTACGTTTCAGCTCCAAAACACTCGGGAAGATCAATGTTCAACAGTGTTTCAATTCTGCTTATAGTCTACAGTAGATAGTTCTACAATAGAACCCTGTAAGACCCCACAAGACACCCTAAACCAACCAATTACTCATTTAAAATACTCATTTAAAATACTTCCTGCATTAGAATTAATGAATAATTGACCTAGGGTTCAAGGGGATGCCATGCAGACACTGTATACCTTGTATCTCCACAATGCCTTGCACTCCTGATGTTTCCCTCTAACTCAAGCATTACGAGATGTTTCAGCACTGCGTTGACCGGAACCAGTAGTCGGATCATCCTACCGTGCTAGCTTGCAGATTGCGAAAGCAGATCCACACAGCTGGTGAAGAACCAAAGACCTGTATGTGTAAGAGATGACATGTACCCTACTGTGTATACGTGTGTATGTGCTCCACGATGAGATGGCTAGTAGATGGTTCAGGGTTCAGTTTGATCGTGGGTGGTCTTAATAATGTTTGAGAACAACTGGTCTGATGGTCTAATAGGTCTAATGCATGTCCAAGAAACCCACTCTGTATGTTCTGAAGCCCCTCTGAACATTTACCCAGTAAATCAGATGTCAGCAATTTATGTACTATAATACCCACCATCTTGACTGTTGTGACCAGTCCAGTGGTCTTATGAACAGGGCAGGACTGGGACAGAAAATCCGCCCTGGCATTTTGGGCGTTATGAGGTACATATACTATATGTTTATTCACTTGGTGTCAATCCTATGAACAACTACATCACTAGAAGATCCAAGAGAGGAACAGGATCTCCTAAATAGGGAGAGCATCTTGCTTTGGGTGAATCTTCAGAAACGCTTGCGTTCTAGCAGCTCAGGACTCTCTCTCTTCTGCATTCTCACAACCAAATAAATAATAATAACAACATCATATTAAAAAATAAACCTTTTGCTTTTTGGCTTATAAAAATTATTCACAGTTCATCACTGCTTTAGACGTCGATCAAATAACCACGTATACTGGGCACACAGTTTGGTATATTCCATTTCCATCATAATGTATCATCAACTCCAGCACTTCAGGCTGCTCTGTGTAGTTCAACTGATTATTTTATGCTTTTTATTGAAATCATCTCTAATATGTATTTCCAGAATTCCCGACACAACAGCTCACTTCTAATTCTCGAGGTTAAAAGCTGCTCCCTCGGCTGCTTAATGAACTCACGCAAAGCAATTATGTCTTAAAAGCATTTGACCCTTTTGCTAATTATACTTTTATACGTTTTTACACTTACTTTAGTAAAGCTTAAAAAAAAGCTTTAACTTTTCATTTATCAGCTTTAAAATCTGTTCTCTCAGTTGTGTGAGGAGTCTCAGCTTTGACCGTCGGCTATTTTATCAGAATAACATGCCGATACTAATCATATAATAGAGCTAACATTCCCTCCATCACCCAAAATTTGGTGAGGATCTGACATTTGCCACCAAGAATCTTTTTCAATGGTCCCCCTCCGTCTTTGACTCATTATATATTCATTTTGTTAACTGATCTGGACAGAAAGGCCAGAGATCATAAATGGATTGTAAATGTAAAAGCCTTCAAATTACACTCAAACAACAGGTCGTGTGATTGATGCCATATAACCGCTTTTGGTTCCATAAAGAACCACGTAATTGGTTCTTCTTGTCTTTCAATTCTGGCTACATTCATGACCACATATCTCGTTACACAGCCAGTACAGAAGGTTCCTACTCGAGACGCTTTTCCCACATCAATTAAAAATAAAAGCCATGAAGCCACATTTGAAGGCATTAAGAGGTCTTATGGAAATACAGGCATGAAGAGAATAATTAGCCGTGTACTGTATGTATCTTGGCTTGTTAAGGAAGTGTGGGAGAAGTATATATAAGAACCACATCCAACACATAATCTCTGCTTAGAGACCTCAAAGTTACCAGCGCTCATAATTGGTTGGAGATTTCTGAGCCAATGGTTGGCAATTATATGATGAGTGTGTGAAACAAACATTCTCAAGTCTAATTAAAACTGTCAGGCAGAACAAGAAGCAGTCGTTGGTAGAGGTTTCCTGTACAAACCACTCATACACTCTGTGAAGCGTGGAACAAATAGAGCCAACTGACATACAGAACCAAGTTCCAGACTGCCACCTAGTGGATGGACAGCGCTGTTGATGCACGACTCCTGGCTCTACTGTAAATTCCACAGATTCCCAAATTTGGATTATGGAATGCCCCGAAATTTGACAAACAATGGAGCAGAGAATTGTGGAGGAATATAGGAATGGAGGAGCACTGCTTACCAATTCACTGACTTTATTGCATCAAAACAGTGGATCTGCAACTTAACGACGACAATGGAGATCCAAGATCTTTTACAGACAATGGCAAATCATACTGGGAAAAGAAAACATATGGGTAGAGAAAGAGACTAATCCGATTCTTTTATCTATACAATAGGGCAAATTAAGACAGGGGTCCACAACTCCTGGAGGACTGCTCCCCAGGAACGTTTGGTAGATGCCCTTCTCAAACTTTTAACTCTGCTGTGTTTGAGAAGACCATCTACCAAACTTTCCTGAAGACCAGGCCTACAGGACTGAAGTTGAGCACCTCTGGCATTGAGGTGTTTTTTCTTTAAGGAATGAAACACAACACAGAGTACAATCAAGGAAAACTCAACCGAACACACCGTGACGGGGAATGTCCATCAACAGGAGACGAAATAAATGAGACGTGGACACTTGAGGAACAATTAGAAACAAACAACAAATCGATACAACAATATGAACGACAAAATAAATCCATCCGTCTATCTGCTTCTTCCCAGTCAGGTTTCCAGAAAGTTCGGGCCCTACCCGGAATATTTGGGAACAACGGTCCATTACATGGTACAACACACCTATTCACTCACCACCTCACTCCTATGGGCAATTTACCAGAGCTAATTTATTCTATTAGGCCTGTTATGATGATGATTTTTGGACGATATTCTGTCCCTGAAATGTACGTGATGATGCAATCACCCCGTAAAGAGCAATACATTTTACATGATTTAGAATTTCGGGATTTTAATCGGAATGTTTTTAAACTTCCTAAATAAAATTAAAACAGTGTTTGAAACAAAGCAGCTCTTTCATGTTTAAGGACTCTCCCCACGAAGAAGAACATAAGAGCCGATACTGAGGTCAGCACATGTTATTAAGGTCATGTCTACATGTTATATGAGGAGTTGATAATGTAGTTATGAGACAGGCCTACCTACCACGTGCATTCCTGGGAGGTGGGAGGATATCAGAGTGCCTAGACAAAACCCACAGACTCATGAACAAACACTCTTCACACACTGGCGGCTGGAGGATGGACTGAACACACACCTCAGACATCTGACAGCTACCTGCCCCTGACGAAAAATCATTACGTTCATAAACGATGTTAATTAGGGATAAACAATGAAAAGACAAGTTTGACTGGTGGCTCAAATTGAGATTCGATGAATTGTATCCATATTCATTTCAATTTCTCTTATTCTAATCCAGGTCCGTTACATTATCAGGTGGATTTTTTATCAAAACTGAGTTAACATCATCTGAGGTGTTCAGTTATAAGACTTTCAGACTCTTTATCTAGAATACAGCAACTTTCTATCTCCAAATATGTTAATGTCACTACCAAATTTTAAGTCTCAATATCTCAGATCTGCTCAGAACGCAGATATGACGTTATAGCTCCGAGGGGACGTTCATATCAGCATCGGCATGAACCGATATACTCGGAAAAATAACATCAAAAGAGACAATAAACACGATTGCATCGACCTGGAATTCACAGAATATTGATGCATCCCCAAAAACAACAATAATTATCATTATTAATAATAATAATAATAATAATAATAATAATAATAATAATAATAATAACAATAATAATAATAATGTGAGTACTGTGCAAATGGCCGAGAAAACAGTGTGACTATTATCTGAACTGTTGTTAAAAACCTAACAGAACTTGAAGCTCAAAGTATCCCAATTTCCATCCAACACCCAGTCCTTAACTATACAGTCTTTGTAATCAACGCATTCAGCTACTTTTAGCTGACACTGATGTGCAAATGCACACGCACAGCTTGTCCAGTCCCTGAAGAGAAAGAAAAGCTGCCAAAAGAAAAGGACTCTCTGTAGCAGATAAACAAACACAAACCTATTGGCACCGTGCCTGATAGGCTAGAGGGGTGTAAAACACTGAACTATGGAGCAGTGGATGAGGTGGGCATGAGGTGAGGTGGTGATCATCCAACCCTGACCTCATTAATGTTCATCACTGAGTACAATCAAATTCTCACAGCATTGCTTTGAGAGAAAGCTTTGTGTGGACAGTAGAGACAGACTTCGACACCTACTTCAACAAAAGCAGGAATAAATGCGCAAGTGTCCCAATACTTTTGTCCACAGGGAAGATAAGCACCTGGACCTGTGTTCTTCTAGTTCAGTGGTTCCCAAACCTGGTCCTGGAAGACCCCCTGGACTTCACTGACCAGCTGGTCAGTTGTCAGTACTGGTATTTTTAAAGGTGTAAGCACACTTATTGCTGCCATGGCTGCCATTTGCACAGTACTGTAGGTCACATCTGCTGTCTTCAAATACAGACATTGTTACAAATGTTCTCAAATCTAGGTCTGGAATGTTCTCCCTGTTCTAACTCCCCCAGTCCACCACAGGAAGGGTGTCTAATACAATGAATAACTCCATCAGGTATGCTGAAAGCAGGAGAAACCGAGGATATGTTCAGACTGCTGTATGGTCACAGGTGTCCGTACATATCCATGTTGGTGCCACACTCTTCTCGGATCCCCACACTTCCATCTCTCTGAATTCGGGCTGGGCGATACAGACAATAAATGATATCCTGATATATTGTAGCTGAATGTTGTTAAAACGATACGACATATATTGTAAAAAATACAACGCCTGCAATCCTTCTTCTGCCTTTTTACTAAATTTAAAACGTTTGATCATTTCTTCGTCACTCACACTAAGCCTTATGCCCTCTTTATAGTATGTATGTGAGAGTGAAAGGGGACGGAGTTGAGCAGAGTAGCGGAGGAGCTGAGAGCAGGGGGCAGAGTAGAGCGGTGGAACTGATATTTGTTATAAACAGTATTGCCTTAGCCCATATCCCTATGTTTATATCCCGATATCGATATACATATCGATATATCACTCAGCCCGTATCCCGCTCTGTTTATAATCCCGATATAGATATACCGTATTTTCCAGACAAGCCGCTACTTTTTTCCACACTTTAAACCATGCGGCTTATGAGGTGCGGCTTTTTCTCCAAAGTCAAAAGTTGGAAATCACAGAAGAAGTTCATTTTCAGTGAGCACATGCAAGCCGCCACCACCACAGAGAATTTTGTTTTGATAAATCACAAAAACTGGCCGCATGCGCAGAACATCATTTTCTGATGTCTGTCAGTGGTTCCTAACAGCGTGGAGCAGCGTGAAGGAATCTACTGTCACCAATGGGTTCAGAAAGGCTGGACTGCTTCAGTAGATATCAGCGGCTTTTAGACCGGTGTGGCTTATATATGTTATTTTCCCATTTTTTTATTCAGGTGTGCTCTATAGTCCGGAAAATACGGTAAATATCGATACATCACTCAGCCCATATCCCAATGTTTATATGCAGATATAGATATTAATTTCCATATATTAATTAATAAATATCCATATACATTTTAGATTTTTGGTGGCTATCTGAACATATTCTAATATGAGTAATATTCCAGGACCAAGACTGAGAACAACTGCTGCAATACATCTATTTTGGTCTTTGCATCTTTGTCTTTGCTGGCAAGAATATACAGTAAGAAGGTACCTGATGAGTTGTGAGAAAAAAAGGGGAATAAAGTCACTCTTTATTTTTCCCTTCTTCAGTATAAAAAGTGAACTGATTACAGTGTTCAAATGTCACCACATGAACCTCTGCACTGCAGTGCTGTCGGGCCACTGAAACGTCTTGTACATGAATATGTAGAGCGTGGCTGCATTGACTGTTGTGTAGAGAGCAAATTCGAGCAGCAGTCTGGGGAGAGATGGAAGAGGGACATGTACCCTGTACAGGAGATATGGCAAGATGAAATAGCGGAATTCCAGAAGTTTCTGAGGAACCGTAGCTGCCACTAGACAGACAAAGAACGCCAAGATCCAAAACAAGGACTTGAACTTCAGTGTGTCAAGGAAGTTCCATGCAGCGAACAAATAGCCAGGAACTAGGAGGAACCGGATCAGATGGTGCTTCTGGAAGATCCGCTTCCACACATAGAAGGGAAAATGCCTGTTATCCGCCAGCAAGTACTTGTGGACGAAGGTGAACTTCCAGATCAGCAGCAGGGACACGGTTGCCATGAGCAGAAAAAGGAAAGGGTGCTTTCTCAGAGATTGTACAAACCTGACGAGCCTGTGGTAGCAAAGCGAGACGGGAAGGGAGAAGACCAAAGTGAACGAGAAGAAGTAAAAGAGCTGAGGGAAGTTCAAACAGGCTTCATGACTAGTCCTGTCTCCAACCACAATGCCGTTGTTCAACACCACGAAAGTAATGAAACCAACACCGACTACACAGTATGGCCACACTGAGATGATCACGGTCTTTACGTTTGCCGGCGTCATGAGATAATCCAGCAAAAACTTCGCCACCCGCTTCACCCCACTGACAGATATTGGGATCTGAAAGGGGGTCTTCTCGTCCTTCTTCTTTGACAGCTCCACCCTCCAGGCCTCATCCATCTTCTGAGCCACCACCGTGCTGGCACAGAATGCCACCCAGATGATGTTGGTCTGGCGGAAAAAGATGGCACAGATGCCCAGTAGGGCTGATGCTTTGTGACTCCCGTAGAGGCACATGAGGTAGGCGAATAGGGTGAAGAAGGTGGAGCCGGCGTCCGTGTAGTAGAGGAAGGTGAAGAAGTAAAGCACAGGGAAGGTGGACAGGGTGAGGGCAGAGAGAACTCTCCGGCCAGCCAAGCGGGACTGGAAAACATAAGAAAACAGACACTGTGGTGAGATCAAAGTGGGGGTCAAACAGGATATAGAATTGCAATATATATTCTAATGTATGCAACAAATATTACATTGAAATATCAGTCAATCAAAATTCAAAAAATTTTATTATCATTTCTAAAATATCCTACATCAGATCATATTTTTGATTTTCGGAATTCGGGTTAATATGAGCCTTTAATGGTTACCTTGTCCTTGAAGTGTAGCCTGCAGATGATGAGATAGAGGACGTAGAGGTTCCCACAGTTGAAAAGCAGGTTGACAAAGCGAAGCATAGCGGTGGAGCACACCACTGCCCCAGAGAAGTCTGCCAGCCATACCACTGGTTTAATCACTCCCACAGACAGCAGGTAGAGGCCAGGTAGTGTAGTGATCATTGGATCCCACTAAGAACAGACAATATATATATATATATATATATATATATATATTTAAATGCCATTTGAAATCATTGAAGCTATACAATCATAGTCATCATAATCAAATAAATAGTTGCACCCAGAAGCAATGAACAGACAGGAATGAAAGGTGGGCAGGATACGGTTGTGAGTGCTTTCCATTCTGCTTACGCTGTTGTGTTGGTAGCATCCTTGGTGAAGTGAAGTATGCCTCGGAGAACAGTTTGAAAGCAATATTGAACAGTTGGAAAAGTTTGAGAAGAGCTGAATCATAGGGATCCAGGAAGTAGGAATGTCTTACTGTAATATAATTCGTGTCTCTGATTAATGTGCAATATCTGCTGCTGACATAATGGTAACAAGTGTCTGTCTAATCTTTATCTATCTGAAAAGATATAATAAATATTTGCAGAAATGTGAAGGGTGTGCTCACTTTTGTGAGATACTGTAAATGCATCTGCCACCATGTTTAACAGTCTAAACCTCTATCTATCTTAAAATATATAATACTGCAAATTTATATGAATACATCCACCACCATGCTTAACAGTTGGAGGTGATAGGTGTACCTATCTGAGTGTCTGTCTATCTATCTATCTATCTATCTATCTATCTATCTATCTATCTATCAAGATGCACCAAATATTTGCAGAAATGTGAGGGGTATGCTCACTTGTGTGCTATACTGTAAATGCATACGGATGCACCCTCCACCATGTTTAACAGCTGTAGGGCTGAACTGAATGGGGCGGTGCTGTGGACCTCACCTGGTTGAACTTGCCCTGGCAGTATGTCTGAGCCTGCGGGATGTGGAAGATCTCGTCCATGTAGGGGTCCCTCTGCTCCCGGCTGAGGGAGGAGAAGATCAAGCAGGAGGTGAAGAAGTTGACGCTGCACAGCGCGGTGAAAGCGTAGCGTTCAGCCCGTTCCAACATAGCTGTTCTCCGTCCGAACCGCGCTGCTCCCGAACTTACACACCGCCTCCGATCCGAGGGGTTCTGTACTGACCGGCCGACCCGAACAGTGCCCCCTAAAGCCCAGCGCTGCGCCGGAACCGGCCTTTATCTGACCGCATCCCGCAGCGGCCGGACACACAGCAGCGCCCGCCCACAGCCGTCCGGCTGGAAACAGCGGGACACAGCCGGGAGTTCCGGGCGGGTACAGTCCGTCCTGTTCGGCGGATTTGGATCACATAAAACAGGCGTCGCGTTCCTTTACGTTCATCTAGGTTTTCTGGAAACGATTTCGCTTAAAAAGCTGTGATTGTTAAAAACTAAGACACCCGGAACGGCTACACACGGTGAGCGGTGTCACACTATTATTGTCCCGCTGGTGTAGAGTGCAGGCTGTGGAGACTCGGGTCTGTAGTTCACTGTAGTTTAGAGCTGTTTAGTGTACTATTGCACCGTGTAGTTTCCTGTAGTATACTGTAGTTTACTGTAGTTTAGAGCTGTTTAGAGCTGTTTAGTATACTATAGCACCGTGTAGTTTCCTGTAGTATACTGTAGTTTACTGTAGTTTAGAGCTGTTTAGTATACTATAGCACCGTGTAGTTTCCTGTAGTATACTGTAGTTTAGAGCTCTTTAGTGTACTGTAGTACAGTGTAGTTTACTGTAGTGTACTGTAGTTTACTGTAGTTTAGAGCTGTTTAGTGTACTGTAGTACAGTGTAGTTTACTGTAGTGTACTGTAGTTTACTGTACATTGTAGTGTTTTGTCTGTAGTGTAGTAGTCTAGTAGTATAGTGTAGTGTTCTGTGTATAGTGTAGTAGTATAGTACAATGTAGTGTTCTGTCTGTAGTGTAGTAGTGTAGTGTTTTGTCTTGAATTGTAGTAGTATAGTACAGTATAATGTTCTATCTGTAGTGTAGTGTACTACAATGTATTGTTCTGTCTGTAGTGTAGTAGTATACTACAGTGTAGTATTTTGTCTGTAGTGTAGTAGTGTTGTGTTCTGTCTGTAGTGTAGTAGTGTAGTGTTTTGTCTGTAGTGTAGTAGTATAGTACAGTATAGTGTTCTCTCTGTAGTGTAGTAGTGTACTACAGTGTATTGTTATGTCTGTACTGTAGTAGTATAGTACAGTGTAGTGTTCTCGCTCTAGATAGATAGATAGATAGATAGATAGATAGATAAATACTCTAGTGTAGTAGTGTAATATAGTGTAGTGTTGTCTCTGTAGTGTAGTAGTGTACTACAGTGGATTGTTATGTCTGTACTGTAGTAGTATAGTACAGTGTGTTCTCGCGCTAGATAGATAGATAGATAGATAAATACTCTAGTGTAGTAGTGTAATATAGTGTAGTGTTGTCTCTGTAGTGTAGTAGTGTACTACAGTGGATTGTTATGTCTGTACTGTAGTAGTATAGTACAGTGTGTTCTCGCGCTAGATAGATAGATAGATAGATAAATACTCTAGTGTAGTAGTGTAATATAGTGTAGTGTTGTCTCTGTAGTGTAGTAGTGTACTACAGTGGATTGTTATGTCTGTACTGTAGTAGTATAGTACAGTGTGTTCTCGCGCTAGATAGATAGATAGATAGATAAATACTCTAGTGTAGTAGTGTAATATAGTGTAGTGTTGTCTCTGTAGTGTAGTAGTGTACTACAGTGGATTGTTATGTCTGTACTGTAGTAGTATAGTACAGTGTGTTCTCGCGCTAGATAGATAGATAGATAGATAAATACTCTAGTGTAGTAGTGTAATATAGTGTAGTGTTGTCTCTGTAGTGTAGTAGTGTACTACAGTGTATTATGTTTGTAGTGTAGTAGTATAGTACAGTGTAGTGTTCTCTCTGTAGTGTAGTAGTGTACTACAGTGTAGTGTTCTCTCTGTAGTGTAGTAGTGTAATATAGTATAGTGTTCTCTCTGTAGTGTAGTAGTGTACTACAGTGTATTGTTATGTCTGTACTGTAGTAGTCTACTACAGTGTATTGTTCTCTCTGTAGTGTAGTAGTCTACTACAGTGTATTGTTCTCTCTGTAGTGTTGCAGATGGAGCTCAGGCAGGATTTAGAGCTCTTTCCAGATCACTCCGTCACTCAGCTGCTCTTCTCAGAGGTGAAAAACTGTGCACAGCTCAGAAAGATGGCGATGGAGGGACACATATCTGGAGCGCTGATTAATCCCACCATGGTACCCACTGACCACTCCACTGACCACTACATTGACCACTCCACTGACTTCAGCCACAGTCAATCTGCTTAATCTGGTTTCAGTCATTAATGTTTGATTTAATTTAGAAAGGTGATGGTGTGTCAGAATCATTTAGGATTTATAATGTTTACTGATGAGCAGCAGGAGATGTAGGCAGTCATGTAGACTGTCTAACCCTCTATCTGGCTGTCTGTCTGTCTGTCTTTCTATCATGTCTGTTTCTATATGTCAATTTGATTGTCCATCACACCATCTAACTATATGTCTGCCAATCTGTATGTGTGTCCATCTGTCCATCCATCCATCCACCCACCCATCTCTCCCTCTCCCTCTCCAGGTAGTGGATCCCTTCCAGACTCTGGTAGCAGCGAATAAAGCAGTTCATTTACAGAAGGTTGGAAAAATGAAGACGAGAAGTTTATACTCTGAAATCATCTTCAGTCTTTCACCCACTAACAATGTGAGTGTTTACATCCTCTTTAAACACAAAGCGCAGATGCTGTTTGGGTTTATTATGAGGTCTGAATCCCTGCTGTAATTATTATTCCACAGATCTCTGAGGCTTTTAAGCGGTTCGGAGTCTCAGACAGCGACAGCGCTGTCCTCGTCGTCCTGGTTCATAACAAAGAGGACGATCTCAGTAAGGACGATGTCATTTCTAAGGTGGACGGCCAACAGATACCAGCTGATCAGATCTCCACTCTGAGTGACATTGCTAAGATTAGAAAGGTTTGTGTGATTGATGTGTTTGTTCCTGGTTGGGCGGGCAGTATGATGCATGCAAATATTTGGGCAAAATTTAGATTTTCAGAAGGTTTAAAGTTCAAGATTAAACTTCTAAGCCCATTTAGGGGTTCTTAACCCCTCTTAAGTGTATATCAGTTACACATTTGAGGCAGATATCTGCTTTTATGCTATTTATTACCCCACAGAACCACCACAGAGCAGCTATTATGTGGGTGGTAGGTCATTCTCAGCACTGCAGTCACACTGACATGGTGGTGGTCTGTTAGTGTGTGTTGTGCTGGTACGATTAGATCTCTGACTTTACATCTACAAGGTCGACCAACTGGGTAGGAGTGTCTAATAAGAGTGGATTGTTCCACTAATATCAGCACAACACACACACACTAACACACCACCACCATGTCAGTGTCACTGCAGTGCTGGGAAAGACCAACCTACCTGCTCTGTGGTGGTCTTGTGGGTCTTTCTCATCACTGGTGGTCCTGAACAAACAGATAAAGAAATTATACTCATTTGACCCACTTTGCTATGCACACACAGGAATTAGACCTCCTCACCAGGGGGCAGTGAGCACACGTGCCCGGAGCAGTGGGCAGCCTTATCCTCTGTGCCTTTGTCCTTTGGCACACAGACTGAGTCTGAGCTTCGGAAAACAACCACCACCATCATTGGTCACTTCACTATTAAAGCACTTACCCAATGTACTCCGCTGGGGGTGGGTCCCCCAGGACAGAGTGACAATCCATATCTGGGTATACAGATGTATATTCACTGACATACACCATACACACTCATTCACACACCAGGGCCAGTTCACCTGATCATCATGTGTTTGGATTCTGGGAGGAAACCTACACAATTTACATTATTTCAGTTTTAATTCCATTTAGTCCTCAAGCGCCTTGAGGGTTTACTGCTTACCTTTTATTTGAGGTCTCTGAAGTTTGTACTATTTCTAGAGCCCTATGATTTCCCCAGTGATGCATTTTATAAAGAAAAGAAAAAACACTCTGAATGGGCTACTTTGTTGGGCCCTACATCTCAGATTAATCACTGGACCTGAGCTGCTTAAAGGTCAATAAAAAACGAGAGTTGTTCTAAATCTTCTGAAATGGTCGTGTAATCTGACGCAGCTTTCTAAGTGATCTGACTGAGATATAAATGTGTGTCCTTGTGTGCTTTCTTTTTCAGCTCTACAAAGTCACCCCACAAGAGGAGAAGTGTGGGAGTGTTCTGGATGCTGTTGTCTGCAGAATGGCCACTAAGGATGTTGTTTAGCTGAGGTGATACAAACAGGACCCTGTAGAAAATAAAGGGCCAGAAAGGTTCGCTGGAGTGATGCCATAGAAGAACTGTGTTTGGTTCCCTGAAAGGTTCTTTAAAGGTTCAACTTTTTGCCTTCTTAATTTTGTAAGAGTGTCGTTAACTTTCAGACACACAATGTGACCTGTTAATAAATTTGTGTGGGTTTAAATATCTACGTTTAAAGAGCAGTTGGTTTATGTTTTTATCTCTTTATTCTCTGATCTCTCTTACAACCTGAGATCTGCACTTTGCGGGAAGTTACAGGCTGTTTTATAGGTTTCGTATCTTAGAATCAAAATAGAGTCTCATAGTTGTGTGATGAGCTATCAGCGAGTAATCCAGCTCAAAATATAGCTAAAATAACCTTGAATTAAATCCCAGTTTAAATGCCAAAGCAGCTTCCAGTGCATGTTTACTGCTCTGTTCACGTGAACATGATCAAACTGCATACAGACACAAATATTGGGTTGTGGAGAAAAGTAAGTAGGGCTGTTTGCTCTTTTTCTTTGCACTCACACTGTTTAAATTTCAGAAGTAAAGCCATGAGAAGGGAAAATACTGATACATACATAAATAACAAGAATAATAAAGGACATTCAGGTTGTTTTAGTTGGTCCACTATTTATTTTATTTGTTCCCTTGGGTTCCGAACAGCTGAATCCCTCACTGTCTTCAAACGCAGACTGAAGACTCATCTGTAACTCCATAAAGACTTTTGTTTCAACAGGATCTAAACGTGAGGAATCTCTAGATTCCAGCCTAGTCTACTAGCTAAGGATATTCTGAGTGAACAGCAAAGCACTTTTGTAAGTCACTCTGGAAAAGGGCGTCTGATAAATGCTGTAAATGTATTAAGTATTTTGAAGAACTTAGACTCAGACTCAGCTTTATTGTCATTTTCATGTCAATATGACCATGTGATATGATGTGATGGTCACGTGGTGATCTTAAGGCAAGGGTGGAACTCTGGCCCGGGACAGCGAGGTGTTGAATATGAGCAATTGTCCTCTCTCAGGTTCCAGCTGCTGATGGTGAGGCAGCATGACCTGGGATTTGAACTCGTGATCCTCAGGCCAAAGTTTTGTCCAGTGTCTACTGAGCCGCTCAGAGCTCCTAAAACGTTCTTCACACTTGCGCATCCTTTACAGTTACAAACATGGTGCATTTTGGAACCAAATGTGGTTTTTCCATGGCAGGGGTGTCAAACTCAAATATACAATGGGCCAAAATTTAAAACTTGAACAAAGTCGCAGGCCAACATTGAACAAATGAACCTNGATAGGAGAACAGCAGGGGAGGAGGGAGGGCTTGTTTTTGTGAACTTTAATGAGTCTGTGCCCTTGTGTGTGTTCCTTTCCAGCCTCAGTGTCTCACCCTATTTCTGTCACTTTTCTTCAATCAACATGCAAATCGGGGTAAACATTTGAGATGTGACAGGGTGGTAGGTTTTGTTTGCCTTTGTTTTGTATTTAAAAAGTCTTTATGATAGATTTGTTAATAAGCAAGTGATCAAAATGCAGAACTGACACTGCTGTTTAAATACATATTGAAGAAATATATATTTTTTGTTAAATAGTGGTATGTTATGTTAATAGGCTATGAAAAAATGCCTATTGCTTTTCTATTTGACATTATATATATATATATATATATATATATATATATATATATATATAAATATATAGAGATATTCTGTCTCCCACCTGTCCATAAAGCTCCTGTTTTCTGCCTTTCTTTTTGCCATTTTTTGGAAGGGGTAAGACGCTCACAGCTGTTGTATGAGGTTGCTATGACAACTGTCACAGAGGAGAGGGCATTTCTGGGTCCTGTCCTGATTTACGCACCAAAACAACGGCAGGGCATTATGGGATTTTTAGTATTAGCGGTGAATGTGCTGTATAATACTGGCAGGCCAGCTCTAGTAGTCATTTGGTTTTGCCTTGCAGGCCAGAGTTTGACACCCATGTTCTATGGTATGGCTCAGAGGGCCTTTTGTAGCACCTTTTAAGAGTGTACTGCTCCAAATGTGGAAGAGTGTGTAAGGATGAAAGGAGATAATAAAGCATGTAAAGAATCAGATGGAACATTCAAATGCATCCACTCAGTTTTGTGTCTTTTATTCAAATGATTTTTTTAAATAATTTTATTATTTTTTAAGAATCACAGAAAGAACCCATAGAATCACAGAAAAACCATCCCAAAGGAGCTCTGAATGATGCTGTTTCCACTTTTCAGATATTAATATCTACGCCTTGTTAAACAGCCCTCATCAGATCACTCCATTCATTTTTAATGAGAGGAGTAGGTCTCCTGCTGAGCAACGGCTACATCTGTTGCTCATCACGGCCGGCTCCCACTCAAAGGTCAGACAAATCCATTTCACATCTTCATTCTCTAAGGCAGAATATTCTCTCTCTCCTTCCAGGAAAACATCTGGGCTGTTCTGGAGACCTTTAAATGGGCTGATGTTGGAAACCCAACTACCCTCATGCTTTTTTTATAGAAATGACTCTCTGGTTCATCTTTGCGAAGGCTATTTTTGGTGACATCACAACCACATATGAATGAGGCACAAAAGAGAGCAGCCAATCAGAACACACATCTTTTGCATATATCAGCACTGATGAAGGACTAGAGGATGACCAACACAAACTGTGCAGAAACAGATGAGCTTCTGTCTCTGACTTTACATCTACAAGGTGGACACATTCGGTAGGAGTGTCTAATAGAGTGGACAGTGAGTGGACACAGTGTTTAAACACTCCTGTGTCTGATCCACTTGTACTAGTGCAACACACACTAACACCACCACCACCACATAATAGCTGCTCTGTGGTGGTCCTGTGGGGTCCTGAGCATTGAAGATCAGGGTGAAAGGAGGAGACTAATGTCTGCAGAGATGCAGATGAACTACAGCCTGTAATTATAGAACTACAAAGTGCTCCTGTGTGATCAGAGGAGCTGATAACATGGTGGTGGTCATAATATGGTTGATCATATGTATTATATTTTATATAATATTTTATTTTATTTATTTTATTATTTATTCTTGATTCGATTTCAGTCTCATGCATTTAAGAAAAGGATCAGAAAAATAATAATTATTTTGAATTGATTCATACTTACATTAGTCTTCATACCATAATTCATACAAGCTCTATTCACATTCACAATAAGAAAACAGATAAACTGAATACACAACAGTGACTGAATAAACTCATACGGCAGTGAAATACAATTATTATTAATGTATTCTTATTATTATTATTAATGTATTATTATTATTAATATAATTAACACTTTTCAACAGATGCATCAATGTATTGTACCTGTCCAGTACCCTGCTCTGCAGGACGAGCTACTGTCTAACTCAGTCAGGGAAGCTGGAAAGCTCATCTTTCCCAATGTTCCCTCCGCTCAGGATCACCGCCAAGTTTTTCCCAGTAATGTCTGGTATTCTGTCGTTAACAATGGCGGCAAAAGCAGCAGCACCAGAGGGTTCTACCACCAGACCGGCTCTGTAGAGGGTGGACACAGCAGACTTGATTTCCTCATCCGTCACCAACACAATCTGCTCCACGTACTTCTGACACAGCGCAAACGGCAGAGCACCTGAGTCACGAAAACACACACCATATCAGTCAAGATTCAGTAAAATGACCACAAATGGTCATAGATTGACCAGAACTCAAATTCACCCCCCTTTTAGACACCAAAAGACATGTTTGGTGTCTAAAGTTTACTTTTCCACTGGATCCAGGCAACTAGACACAGGCAGTAGTATGTAGTCATGTACCTACACTGTATGTCCAAAAGTTTGTGGACACCCCTTCTAATGAATGCATTCAGCTACTTTAAGTTGAACCCCTTGCAGACACAGATGTGCAAATGCACACAGAACTTGTCTAGTCCCTGTAGAGAAGCACTGCCAGTAGAATAGTACTCTCTGGAGCAGCTAATCATGAACCTATTGGCACCATGTCTGATGCCAGGAGTTGCCTAGAGGGATATAAAAGCCCCCAGCATTGAGCTGTGGAGCAGTGGAACTGTGTTCTATGGTATCATGGAGCCTGAATGCAATCAAATCCTCAAAGCAATGCTTCAAAACAGCAGAGACAGTTACTCTAATTAAAACAGAATAAACACTTTTTGAATATCCTTTTGGAAGAAACAATGAATGAGCGAGTGTCCCAATACTATTGTACACATAGTGTATCATACACATTATACAACTGGAGGCAAATGCATGCTTTACCTGCAAATGGTGGTGCAAGACCAGAGGCGATGCTTTGGCTTTCCATTCCGACAGGTTTCTTCTCAATGAAGCTTCTGTACATGGTGCATGCTGTTAAAAGTGAGGGTTTTAATACAATTAATACAATTATCCATGAATTAATTCAACATATGCAATATATTTTAGCCATTTAATCAACCACAACTGTACAATTAGTATCAAACAATCATAAACACTCGTTTATTTAATGAAAGCTCCAAATAACTCTCCACCTCCTTCTGGCTCCACTCCATAGATTCTTGTCTCTTCACATCCAGACAGTTTAATGGCAGCAGCCACTCCAGCCAGTAATCCCCCTCCACCACAGCACACCACCACTATATCAGGATTAGGGACCGCCTCCAGGACCTCAAAACCAAGACTATAGTACCATATAGGAAATGATGGGTAATGACTGCATTACAATAACCAGTATATAAAAAACAACAGTTAAAACAATTATGGTGGAAGATACAAAACCGTATGTGCAGCTTTTAAGATGTTTACATTTTTAGGTGTGAGATATAAATATTTATTAGTTCTGCATTTGCAGAAAACTCGAAAACAAACGTATTATAAACAGACTACCCTGTCCTGCTCATGTAGGTTCCACATGGGTGAAACCTGGGTTAGATGGGTTCCAGGTGGGAATGGACTCTGAATGGGTTTGTGCATGTTTTGAGTTTCCCAAATGGGCCCCATCATTACACTGGCCCTGTTTAACCCCTCTTATTACTGACCCTCATCATATGTGGGGCCAAAATGGAACCTCAAGACAAAACTCTATGGTTCTCATTTTGGCTTCCCATTCGGACCCCCAAAATGACCTAAACATACCCATTAGTTGGATTTTAAAAATATCTGTAGTTGAATTGTAGTGAGGACCTGCTCAGTTTTTATCCTGACGTTGATGATAGTCAGTGTTTATCTACCTGGCATGTCCTGCTATGAGATCTGGATCATTCAAAGAATGCAGGAAAGTCATGTTCTCCTCCTGAACACAACGATTAACTACATCCAAAAGACACGGCGTCGGCACTCGTTCCACTTCGATACCTAAACTCTGTTGATGCAAAATAAGTCCAAATGAAATTGTGGAACCTTAAATCCAAACATGACTGAGTGGGGTCTCACCTGTATTAGCAGAGATCTGGAGACGGGGGCTGTTTCAGGCATCACCACTTTGCCTTTTGTTCCGTAGTGCTTAGAAGCGACGGCAAAGGACTTCCCGTAATTCCCAGCAGACATTGTGACAAAATGAGCTCCTTTGGATTTCCGAGCAAACTGATTTGCTACACCTCTGATTTTAAACGAGCCTGTTGGTGAAAAAGTGGAAAATAGAGAACCATAAAAACCAACTGGAATAGAACTGGAACTAGTAATCTGGAACAGTGGAGCTCCATAACAGAACAGAAATTTTGTTGTAAAATAAAACCAGAATTTTAAATACTTTGGAATTAAATAATGTTGGAATAGAACAGAGCTTTGGAATTAAATACCTTTGAGTATATTTTTGTAATTAAAAAGCATTGGAATAGAATAGAACTTTGGAATTTAGGAAAATTAAACAGAG
Organism: Acestrorhynchus altus; assembly: GCA_034509495.1. NCBI lineage: Eukaryota > Metazoa > Chordata > Actinopteri > Characiformes > Acestrorhynchidae > Acestrorhynchus > Acestrorhynchus altus. Next base: position 3,099,199 of record CM067501.1, read on the forward strand.
CATTGGAATTAAATAACTGAGATATACTAGTTTTTTAATTAAAAACACTGGAATAGAATAAAATTGGAATAAAATGTTTAGAGTTTTAGAATAAATTACAACTTTGCAATTAACAGAATGATGGAAATCAATTTAGAATACAACTCTGGAGTAAAACAGAACTTCAGAAATAAATTCAATGCTGAAATGAGCGTTGTAATCAAACACATCCTGCAACAGAACAGAACTTTGGGGTGAAATAAAACATTTTCTTTTCACTGTGAACATATGCATTCAGAATGATAAACTGACCAGTCCTCTGCATGTTCTCCAGCTTCAGGTGAATGTTGCAGGACACATGAAGAGGCAGTGTGGTTTGGCACCATGGGACCATGGGGGTGTTGATCACTTCCAAAGGGCTGGACATGACCGTCGCCCGAGCCTCCTTAAGCACCTGAAGAGTGATGCAGTCTGCTGTGAAGTTCTCCATTTTACTGAGAGAGGAGAAAAATATCAACACATTTGAGAGCCGAGTATAGAACCCTAATGAAAGAAACCACAGTTCCTGACGTTGGGGAACAAGAAGATTTATGTCCACCATCAGGAGAACACACTGGTGAGCATGGCAGGGCTGTGAGGAGAAAGCTACTGCTCTCCATAAAGAACATCTGCAGTTTGATGGTCACATGGACAAGCCAGAAGACTATTGGCACAATGTTTTGTGGACACATTGCATTGCAGCATAAAATCCTCATCCCCTCTGTGAAACAATTTGGTGGTAGCATCATGGTTTGGACTTGATTTGCTGCTGCTGGACCAGGACATCTTTCCATCAATGATGAAACAATGAATTCTGAATTATACCAACAAATTCTGATGGAAAATGTCAGGACGTCTGTCCGTGAGCTGATCCAGAATGAGGGTCATGCAGCAAGACAATGACCCTAATCCACCAAAGAGTGGATAAAGATAATAAAGTTAATGTTTTTCAACGGCCCAGTCAACATTCTGACCTTAATCCAATAGTGTACTATTATTGTTATACAATAATAATAATAATAATAATGTTTTGTCTTGTTTATTTGATCTTTTAGTGTGAAAATCTGATTTTGGCCTAAAATATTACCAGTGACACTAATTCAGTTCTTACTGGTCAAAACTCCATAATGCATTTTTCATATTAGAAATTCTAACTTCTGAATAATTATTAGAGTCTAGTCAGGCCTGGTCAGGGCAGGTCAGAGGTGGTCAGGGCTGGTCAGGGCTTGTCAGAGGTACTCAGATGTGGTCAGGGCTGGTCAGGGATAGTCAGGGCTGGTCATCCAGTATGAGCTGTTGCATTTTTCATATTAGAAATTCTAACTTCTGAATACCTCTGAAATGTATTGGTCAGGGCTGGTCAGAGGTATTCAGGGCTGGTCAGAGGTGGTCAGTACTGGTCAGAGGTATTCAGAACTGGTCAGGTCTAGTCAGAGGTGGTCAGGGCTGGTCAGAAGTATTCAGAGGTGGTCAGGACTGGTCAGAGGTGGTCAGGGCTGGTCAGAGAAGGTTAGAGGTGGTCAGAGAAGATCAGAGGTGGTCAGAGGTGGTTAGGGATAGTCAGAGCTGGTCATCCAGTTAGTATGAGCTGTTTTTTCAAGCAGGGCGGGGCCTAATTCCTACTCAGTCACACCTGGCTGAACTCACCTGTTAATGAGATGATTTCTCTTTCCAGCTGGAACTGACCCAGTCTGACTCCAGTACCTCCAGACTGAATCCAACACAAACCAGTACAACTCAAACCAGCTGCAGATGAACACAACTGCGCGATTATCAATCCTGAGACCAGGAACTGGATTTACTGGGCGAGCGGCTGGGATTACTGGGATTACTGGGCGAGCAGGTGGGAACTGAGAAACGCTGCTCGGAACTATTTGTGTTTGTTTCCGGCCGGACAGGGTTGGGAGGCGCACCGCAGACATGGCGTCGCCCTGTGAGCTGAAGAGTGAAGAGTGTGATTTCTGACTCAAACAGACCGAAACCATGAGTTTGATCAGACATGTCGTCTGTGCGATGTCTGGAGGAGTGGACAGCTCTGTCTCTGCCCTGTTACTGAAGAGAAGAGGTGAGAAAAGTCACTACAATCATCTGCATCTGTTCAACATCTGTATAACATCCGTACAACCTCAATACATCTGTACAACCTCAGTACGACATCTGTACAACATCAACATGTTTGTACAACCTCAATACAACATCTGGACAACTTCAATACAACCCCAGTACATCTGTACAGCATCTGTACAACATGCATTGCAGCATAAAAACCTCATCCCCTCTGTGAAACAAGGTGGTGGTATCATCATGGTTTGGACTTGATTTGCTGCTGCTGGACCATCTTGCTATCAATGATGAAACAATGAATTCTGAATTATACCAACAAATTCTGATGGAACCTCAACATGTTTGTTCAACTTCAATACAACCTCAGTACAACATCTGTACAACCTCAATACATCTGTACGACCTCAGTACAACATCTGTACAACCTCACTACCTCATCTGTACAACCTCACTACCTCATCTGTACAACCTCACTACCTCATCTGTACAATCTTAATACATCTGTACGACCTCAGTACAACATCTGTACAACCTCAATACCTCATCTGTACGACCTCAATACCTCATCTGTACGACCTCAATACCTCATCTGTACGACCTCAATGCCTCATCTGTGCGACCTCAATACCACATCTGTACAGCCTGTGTACAACATCTGTACAACCTCAATAGAGAAGAAAGGACTGGTCAGAGTGATGTTTTACTTTTGATTTCTGTGAAGCTGCTCTGTGACATCAGTTCTAAAAGGTGCTACAAAAATAACTTTGATTTGATTTAAAACATGCAGCGTCATTTTTCTGTTCCAGGCTATCAGGTGACTGGAGTGTTCATGAAGAACTGGGATTCTCTGGATGAAAGTGGAGTGTGTAACTCAGAAAGAGACTGTGACGATGCGTATAAAGTGTGCCGAACACTGGATATACCCTTCCACCAGGTCTCCTATGTCAAAGAGTACTGGCATGAAGTATTTAGGTATGTTACAGTATCAGTCCGTTCTTCGCAGTCCAGTGAACTTCGAGCACATCTCACAAAATCGGAATATTGTGAAAGTTAGTGTGCAGTTTGTCATTTCCATTTTATGTTTAGTGTAATATTTCAAGTTTTGGAACCCAGAGTCTCAAACTATTACAATATTTAATTTCAAGTTTGAGTAAATTACCAAACAGGCTTGAAATATTTAAATAGAAAGGCAATGAATCAAATTCTAAACAGAGACTTCATTTTGATTTGTATTGGTATCTTTAGCTGGATGTGTTTTTGCACGTTACTGAAGGTGTCTGAGATACTAATGCCCGTGGTTATGCTCTCTCCTATATGAAGTAATCTTCTCAGGGAATACCAGAGGGGCAGAACTCCAAATCCAGACATAATCTGCAACAAACATATCAAATTCAAACACTTCTATCAGTATGCCATCAATACTTTAGGTAAGTCCTGCCTTTAAACCAGTGGAAACTTACTGTTCTCAGTTCTGAAGAACTCTGCTGATTGTTTTAACATCACATAATAAACTAATTCTGACACCCTTTACGTCCACGGTTCTTCAAATAAACAATAAAATACTGTAATTAATATCAATTGTATTAAAAAATTAGTTTCTTATAACACATTCATACAGTGATCTACTGATATAATCAGTGTGGAATGAGTTTTCAGTAGCTTAGAGTTCTGATCTGTGAATACACAGACAAAGTGTGTTTGTAACTGAAATATGATCTGTTCATATCACTGGATTAACATGTTAATGAACATGTGACTAAACTACAAACAAGTTTATTATGACTTATAAACACATCTATGCAACATTTCTTCATCTGTTTATAAATGATATGTTTCCATTTACTAGGGCTTTACTAATTGCTTCCTAATATTTGTTAAGAATCAGATCTTAAAATAAAGTGCTACCCAGAATTATATCTTGGTGTTATGACATAATTTTGGGAGATGATCCACGTCCAAATCTCCTCCACTCAGCCTAAATAAGCCCTCAACTCCCATTGGATCATTTCTCGTACAACTTAGCACCCTACCTCACTGGGGGCTTCAGCTTTACGCACCTACTCAGAAGCTGCTCCGAACTCCAGGCCAAGAGCCTCTGAGTTTCTCCTCCCATTCCAGTCTTCAGAGGGGTGGGACATACCAGCTAAACTAATATTTAAATGAGTTTGTGTGTTGGAATCGATGAATTCTGCATGGAAATTGGTCGTCTGGTCTAGAGCAGTAGTGTCTACTGAGAAATCTTCCCTCCATGGTCTGCAGGTGCTGATGCCATGGCAACTGGTCACTATGCAAGAACGTCTCTGGAAGACGAGGAGGTGTTCCTGCAGACACACGCGCCAGCTCCACGAACTCTCTTTAGAGATCGCTTGGAGATCAGAAATCGTGAGTGTCTATTTTGTGATCTGTTTTGCTTTATTTCCCAGTTTTTGACCAGTAGTGTAAATGCAAAGTGGACCTAAATGGCCGTTTAATTCAGCACGTGTGGTTGTTTGCTTAATGGTGCCATATTTTGATGTTGTGTTCTAGCTGTGAGGCTCTACCAAGGTGCTGACCTCTTTAAAGACCAAACCTTCTTCCTCAGCCAAATTTCTCAGGATGCCTTGCGGAGGACCATCTTTCCATTAGCTAGTCTCACTAAAGACTTTGTAAAGAAGATTGCTGCTGAGGCAGGTTTCCAACATGTCCTCAAAAAGAAAGAGGTAATGTATAATCACACCTATAGTAAACCAGTAGGGCTGTGGGTTACTATATGCACTATATGTTACTATACCATTAAAATAACATTAGAACAATATTAGAATAACATTCCTACAGAAGGTCTTGTGGTTTAATGTCACTGTGATCATTAAATATCTCCAAAGCTTCTCCTCATGGGAGTCTAGTATTATTTATAGTCTCTTCAACACCTGCTTTGGTAAATCAGTGCTTAGTGATGTTAAATCAGGTGTGCTGCTGATGGAATTGAACAGACACTGGCTGGGGGTGTCCAGGAGAAGTCTGGAACCCAGCTTTTGTTCTTCAGTCTAGCTCACACGATCTCAGAAGTCACCTGATTGGTAAATCTGTTTAGTGAAGGCTTCAGGGAACATCAGCAATCAAACTGCATCATCAAAACCCAATGAGCCCACCAGACAGGTCTGGTATAAAGTTGTGGGGAAGTGTAAAGCAAATTTAGGTTATCAAGGATTATCCCAAGCTATGAACATCTTACAGAGCACTGTTTAATCCATCACCATAAATTGGAAGCTGCAAATGTACCAAGACATGGCCGTCCACCTAAACCGACAGGCCGGGCACTAATCAGAGAAGCAGAAAGGAGGACCATGGTCACTCTAGAGGAGCTGCAGAGATCCACAGCTCAGACAGGAGTATCTGTGCACAACAATTAGTTGTGTACTCCATCAATCTGGCCTTTATGGAAGAAAGAAATTTTTGAAAGCAAGCCATACGATGTCCAGGTGCTACAAGCCATGTAGGGGACACGGCAAACGTGGAAGAAGGTGCTCTGGTCAGATGAAACCACAGTTGAACCTTTGGAACATTGTGTCATGTGAGTGATGATTCTCTCTGGCCAATCAGCTCTCTGCGAGGTTTACACATCACATTTTAGTCCCTACTCCACTTGCTTAGAACCAGGAGCTAAAGAAGCAAAAAAAACGAAGCAGAGTCAAGTAGTGTGGGTACCATGAGGTGGAAAAGTACCCTTAGACAGTTGCTCCACTCAGATGCCCACATAAACATCTGCCTTATTAACGTGTAACATGCAGCAGAATATCACAGTCCATTCCAGAGTGAATTAAATCCTCATCTGCTCATCTTCTCCTCTAGAGCATGGGAATCTGCTTCATTGGTGAGCGCCACTTTGAAGATTTTATTCTTGAGGTAGGTGTTTATAAACCTAATTCTCAATGCTCCTTCACATTACACTGTATTAGATAAGACTGTGTTTGTTTTCTGAAAGTATCTAGAACCCAGACCAGGTAACTTTGTCTCCATTGAAGATGGGACGATAATGGGGAAGCATAAAGGTACATGATTTTCTTCTTGTACTGTGTTGTGCTGCACCTTTACAAGCCACTAATTCTGAGTTTCCCCACACAGGCTGGTTCACGTTTACTTTAGGCCAGAGAGCACGGATAGGCGGGCAGAAAGACGCCTGGTTTGTGGTTGATAAAGACATCACAACTGGAGAAATCTTTGTGGTGAGCTGCGTGTGTCATTGTGCACTAGGGCTTTTTGTTGTTTAAAGCCAAAGCAAGCGTGTTTTCATTGACTGACCCAAAACTGGTTTGACCGTGTCAGGGTCCTACCACCAACCACCCAGCACTGTTGCGGGACACAGTACAGACAGATCGCTTCCACTGGATAGCCGAGGAGCCTCCTGCTGAACTGATCCGAATCCAAATGATGGACTGTCACGTTCGTTTCTTACACCAGATGCCTTTAAGTGAGTTCATATATATACATATATATATATATATATATATATATACACATATCACATACAGTTGTGCTCAAAAGTTTACATACCCCAGCAGACGTTTTGCAAATGTTTCAGGAAACGATTTCATCTGAAACAAGGCTAGTCCCCCCCCCCCAAACACATTATTTGGGTTTCTTTCAATGTTATATAGAGTTAATTACAATTAGACACTCTCACTGACATTGACTTTGTACAGAGAACAACAAATATTGCACATTTCAAAGAATAATGACATTAAATATGGCCTGTGAAAATCAGTGCCATTTTGGAAGAAAACATAAGAATTGTGTGCAAATGTGCAGAAAATCTTATATTAAAGTTTGTTTTCTGTTCATATTTTCACTCAGCAAACTGTCATTTTAACAAGGTTGAACAAATGTGTGCATAAGACATGTATGTAGGTATTAACCTTTAATTATTTAACAGATAATATCTGTAAAAGGGGCAGAGTTACTGTGTTTGCGTATATAACAGTGTGTGTGTGTGTGTGTGTGTGTGTGTGTGTGTGTGTGTCAGCTCCATGCACCGTGACCCTTAATCTAGACGGATCACTTTGGATAACAGCAAAAACACCACAGAGAGCACTTACACCTGGGCAGGTAAACCAGAAATACTACCTACAGTCACATGAGTGAGGACGCCTTTGACATGTTTAAATATGTGGACATTTGATCTTCGTTTTAATTCTACTGAGAGACGGAACTGATGTAAACATCCCTGTTATGTGTGTCCCTCTCTGTGTTTGCTCTGCAGTTTGCAGTTCTGTATAAGGGGGACGAGTGTCTGGGCAGTGGGAAGATAATTCGGCTGGGTCCGAGTGAACACACCCTCCAGAAACGACACCTTCAGCTCAGCAGACACAGCAGAGACACTGATCAGCCACCAGAAATGGAGCACTGAATCCCTGAGATACTGTTTCTGCCGTTTGCTCATAACTCGGATGAATTGCACAGAAATGGACACGTGCAGTATGTCATCAGTGCTTTTCCTGAAACCGGATCTCGACTGGAATTTTAAGAGCTGCTTCCATTTTTTGGAATTATTAAGGACTAGTTTTAGTTAAAACAGTAACTGTTGAAGTTGAATTACTGTCAGAATATCTTCTGTAAATGTGTTTACTCTCATCTGCCCAGTTCATTTGTGCAGTTTTTGTGTGGAGCAGAAATCAGTGAAACCACTGAAGTCACTACTACTAGTGCAGGGCTGCACAACTCCAGGCCCGGAGGGCCGGTCTTACCCTACTCAGACAAACCCACTTTTTCAGGTACTTAATGGTTTGAATCAGGTGTGTTTGAGGAAGGCAACCACCAAATTTTGCAGGAGACGGGCCCTTCAGGACTGGAGTCGTGCACCCGTGTACTGGTGCATCTCCAAAAATTGGAATATGGTGCAAAACGTATTTTTTTTAATAATTTAATTAAAAACTGTCATGTTATTTTCACTGGATCCACACACCATTTCAAGCCTTTTTACTGTTTGCTAATGTTTGGCTTGTAATTTATTCAAATTATCCAATTATTTTTAAAATGAAATGATCTAATTTGAGAAACTGGAGTTCTGTCTTTCATGAGCTGTAAGCCGTACTGTAAAACAAGAAGTAAAGAAAGTCTTGATTTATGTAATTTTACAGGTACAACACAAACAGCACTAACACATTCCCGTGTTGGATGCTCCAGTATATTCATAAAGTATGCTGTGTGATATTGACGCAGTACATTTAGTTACTTACAGTACAGCACTCACTTTCCATCACCGTCACTGAACACAAACATGATAGATTTGACAGTTTGTGTTCTTGGCCACTAGGCGGCGCACGTGACTCACAGGTGCAGCAGCCTGAACTCAGTTATGAAATTAATACTCCACACATAAATAAACAATAAACTCTTTACTCTTAACTTAACAGTGAACTATGAAGTATTTTAACAGACAGTTGCTTTGTTTATATGTGTGGGAGACAAATATAAATACATGAATAAATACATAAATTAATAAATAAATAAATAAATAGGCACATTAGTTTGTGTTTTAAGTGTTTATTGAAAACAGGCTGTGTGAACTTAATTCAGTTCATTTTTTAAAAGAAATTATTTTTAAGGAATTTGGTTTAAAAAAAAAAAAAAACATTAATACTGGAGATATTTTTGTACTATGTTTTTTTGTATCAAAAGACATAAAGACGTCTCCAAACTTTAGTTTTAATACAAATTTGAAGGTAAAAATAAAGTTTTATAAAGTTTAAGACCTAATGTAAACTTATGTAATTTCTTGAGAGTATTTAAAGGAATTTATTACTCTTTTTTACCTAAAATTCAGTTTATAAAGTAAGAGTTTAACAAACTTGAAAACTCAAAGTTAAAATAAAAAGGTAACTAACTTTAATTACTGCAAATATGTTTTTAAATATGTAATAATGTTTTAATAATAATTGATCATTTTTTTCATATGTAAATAGATATTTTGCACATTTTAAACAAATACATTGCATTTTAATTTTTATTCTAAAATACGTTATACACAAAAATTCCATTACTGGAAAAACTAGAAACAAAAATGCTGGGGAAGATATAAACAGTTGCACAAGATATAATTATATTATAATCACATCATAATCATATTTATATCATTTCAAAATGAATGAAAATGGCCAAAAGCTTTTTCCTTAAAATAATGCAATGATGTGGAATTTTGAACGTAAATATATGTGTCACATATAAAACAACACATGCCCAACTATTTCTGCTCCTTACGACACAAATATGAAAACATCTGAAACCAAATCAATCGATTGGTAAACTCTGATCAGCCTGTGGGGACGAGTTTAACAGCTCACATACTCTGAATGAAACAATAGAAATAAAAAAAAACAGTGTTTAAATCTAAGTAGTCGAATCTTCGCTTCAGTAATAAAACAAACAAAAATATACAAAAGAATGTATTAATACTAATAAATGATGTGAAAGTCCCCTGCAGTGATAAATAAAGTATAAAAGATTCATAAAAACATATTAGAATAATATATTTATAATATAATAATAGAAATAATATAAAATAATTAGGATGATTATATAATAATAATAATAATAATAATAATAATAGTGTAAAAGAATAAAAGAAAATAAACAATAATAATACATTAATAATACATATATAATATAATATAATATAATATAATATAATATAATGAGCTGCCCTTCTTCTCAGTGGGGCGGGGGCTCTAAGGTGAGACTGGGGTGCCCCTCCCCCTGGGGGGAGGAGAAGGAGGAGCCTCGCCGCAGGTTTATGCAGATGAGCCTGAGGGGGCGGGCCCATATTTAGCAGCCAATTAAAAGTTACCGTCCAGGGTCGGTGCGGGAGGGGCGCGCGCTCGCTGAACCCACCTTCACCTTCTCCACCTCCTCCTCCAGCACCTCCTGCTGCACCGCCGGAGCAGAGACGCGCGCGCCATGAGGGAGACTAGGAGGTCGAAGCAGAGCTGAGTGTGTGTGTGTGTGTGTGTGTGTGTGTGTGTGTGTGTGTGTGTGTGCAGTATGGAGCTGTCTGCGCTCTGGACGTACTGCTGTCTCCTTTCCCTCTCCGCGGGCTTCGACCTGCACCTCTCGGACCCTGTCCCCGCCGCTGTGCCCCTCGCGCGCCTGTCTCTGGGTCCCGGCTGGTCGTACGCGCTGGACAGGACGTCCCGGCCGCGCTCCGGGCTCGGGCGCGCGCTGAGTGTGCACGCGCGCCGCGGACAGGTGAGCGCCTCGCGCCAGGTGAGCTGCGCGAGCCTGAACGAGACGTTCCCGGTGCCCTTGGACCTACAGATTCGCTCCCTCACCTCCGACGAGGTGGTGCGCGCGCGCCTGAACGTGTACGTGCACGGGCGGGACTGCACCGTAAGGCGCAGGAGGACCGGCCCTGACCTCCACCTTCACCGCCTGTACCACCTGGGACAGGACAGGTCCTGCTTGTCTTCAGGTGAACTGCTCCTCCGCCTCCAGGATTATGTACCTGCCTCTGCGGGACACCTCAGGGACCCTGTTGGGACAGGACACTGGTGCCACCCCAAGGACCTCGGTGTGATCCTAGCCAATGGGAGTTTACATGTTGGAGATGACCTTTGCTTGTCCACAGGGGACTCCAAAGAGGAGACTGTGGTGTGTGGGATGGGTGACATCATCATGCACATCAAGCTGAAGTTCACAAGGGCCCAGGTGTCCTCTGTGCCCCGCGCTCCTCACCGATGGAAGACGCGCAGGAGAAGGGCACCCAATTCTGCCCCCATGTTCCAGCTGCCCAATTATCAAGTGTCCGTCCCGGAGAACGAGCCCGCAGGGACGCACGTCATCACCCTCAAAGCCACGGATGCGGACGGCGGAGAGGCTGGGAGAATAGAGTACAGCATGGAGGCTTTGTTCGACAGCAGGTCCAGTGACTTCTTCAGGATAGACCCTGAGACGGGGAGCATTGAGACGGAGCGTCCCTTGGACAGAGAGTTCAAGGACACCCATGTTTTCAAAGTCACCGCAACCGATGGTGGCACTCCCCAGCGTTCCGGTACATCCTACCTTACTGTTACTGTCAGCGACACCAACGATCACGGCCCAGTTTTCGAGCAGACCGAATACAGGGTTAACATCCGTGAGAACGTGGAAGTGGGCTTTGAGGTGATGACTGTGAGGGCCACTGATGAAGACGCACCCTCCAATGCCAACATGATCTATAAAATTGTGAACGGCGATGGTGTCAACTCTGTTTTTGAAATCGACTCACGGAACGGGCTTGTGAAGGTCCGAGTGCGCCCGGATAGGGAGTCCAGGGCACGGTACGAGCTGATAGTGGAGGCAAATGACCAAGGAAAGGACCCGGGGCCACGCAGTGCGACAGCCACGGTGCATATAACGGTGGAAGATGAAAATGATAACTATCCTCAGTTTAGTGAGAAGAGGTATGTGGTGCAGGTGCCTGAGAACGTGGCTGTCAACACCAGAGTGGCTCAGGTGGAGGCCACCGACAGAGATGAGGGCAACAATGCCAAGGTTCACTATAGTATAATTAACGGGAACGTGAAAGGACAGTTCTACATTCACTCTCCAACCGGTGTCATTGATGTCATCAATCCACTAGATTATGAAACAAACAGGGAATATAACCTGCGCATCAAGGCTCAGGATGGAGGCAGACCTCCTCTCATTAACAGCACAGGAATAGTGATAGTGCAGGTGATTGATGTGAACGATAATGCCCCCATGTTTGTAAGCACCCCTTTTCAGGCCACCGTTTTGGAGAACGTACCCATTGGTTATTCGGTAATTCATATCCAGGCTATTGACTCCGACTCTGGGGAAAATGCACGCTTGGATTACCGCCTCACTGACACTTCCCCTGGCTTCCCCTTCACCATCAACAACAGCACCGGCTGGATTACGGTCAGTGTTGAGCTGGACAGGGAGACCACAGAGTTTTATACCTTTGGTGTGGAAGCCAGAGATAACGGCGTTCCCGCAATGTCCTCCTCTGCCAGCGTGAGCATCACAGTGCTGGATGTGAACGACAACGTGCCCACATTCACAGAAAAGGTCTACTCGCTGAAAATTAACGAAGACGCCCTGGTGGGGACCAGTGTGCTGACAGTGACCGCTGTGGACCGGGACATCAACAGTGTGGTGACTTATCAGATATCCAGTGGCAACACTCGTAACAGGTTTGCCATCACCAGCCAGAGTGGCGGTGGCCTCATCACTTTAGCGTTGCCTCTGGACTACAAGCAGGAACGTCAGTACGTTCTGACTGTCACTGCTTCGGATGGCACACGTTTTGACACAACACAAGTCTTCATCAATGTCACTGATGCCAACACACACAGGCCTGTGTTCCAGAGTTCCAACTACCAGGTTCTGATTAGTGAGGACAAGCCTATTGGGTCAACTGTGGTGGTCATCAGTGCTACGGATGAGGACACAGGCGAGAACGCACGCATCACGTATGTCATGGAGGACAACGTACCACAGTTTAAGATTGACCCAGATACAGGTGCCATCACCACACAGATGGAAATCGATTATGAGGACCAGGCGTCCTACACTCTGGCCATCATCGCCCGTGACAACGGCATCCCCCAAAAGTCAGACACCACCTATGTGGAGATCATAGTTGAGGACGCTAACGATAATGTTCCCCAGTTTGGCCGAGAAAAGTACCAGGGTACCGTCTTTGAAGATGCCCTTCAGCACACCAGCGTCCTCCAGATCTCTGCTTCAGACAGGGATTCTGGGTCCAATGGAAGGGTGAGCTACACCTTTCAGGGTGGTGATGATGGTGAGGGGGACTTCATGATTGAGCAGTTCTCCGGCATCATCAGAACCAACCGGAAGCTGGACAGGGAGAACGTTCCTGTCTACAATCTGAGGGCCTTTGCAGTTGACAGAGGAGTTCCTCCGCTCAAAGCCGAAGTGGAGATCCAGGTGTCCGTGCTTGACATTAATGATAATGCCCCGGTGTTTGAGAGGGATGTGCTGTATGTTGATGTCAAGGAGAACAGTCCGGTAGACTCCGTAGTGGCCCGGATAACGGCCACAGATCCCGATGAAGGAACCAACGCTCAGATCATGTACCAGATAGTAGAAGGAAACATACCTGAAGTGTTTGACTTGGATATCTTTACTGGGGACCTAAAAGCACTCACGGATTTAGACTACGAATCCAAGACAGAGTATGTGATTGTAGTTCAGGCCACATCTGCACCGCTGGTCAGCAGGGCGACTGTCCACATCCGGCTGGTCGACGTCAATGACAATGAACCTGTCCTACAGAATTTTGAGATCATCTTTAACAACTATGTTACCAACAAATCCAACAGCTTTCCCACTGGAGTTATAGGGAGGGTACCAGCTCATGATCCAGACGTGTCAGATAAGCTGAAGTACAGCTTTGTGGAAGGGAATGACCTCAGTCTGCTCGTCCTGAACCCGGATACTGGAGAGCTGAAACTGAGCAAGGATCTGGACAATAACAGACCATTGGAGGCTACTATGAAGGTGTCAGTCACAGGTGAGATGCTTATTCGTTGAGTTTCGTGCTGTGGTGCTGCATGGTGTGGTTCTCCCCATGTGCTTTATGTGAAGCAGCTTTGAGCATCTCGAGGTGAGAAGCTCATCTGCAGACGTGGAAACAGTAGTTAATATATTATATGTGTTTAAGCTGAATCAGATGCTGCGTGCAATGAGCTGACTGCTCTGAAGTGCCGCCTGTGTGTGTGTGTGTGTGTATGTATGTGTGTGTGTGTGTGTGTGTGTGTATGTATGTGTGTGTGTGTGTGTGTGTGTGTGTGTGTGTGTGTGCGCTCGCTCCAGGCTAGAAGGATCCTGTTCTGCTGCTTTCGAGCAGTTTGTAGGATTTATTGCCCTGCTGTTGTTGTGAGAGGTTTTTCTGCTAAAGTGGACAGTTGATTTTTTTAGAAAGAGAAAATTAATCTTTTTACTGAGTCTGGATTTGGCATCAACATTTCCAAGTTTATTAGTACTTTTTTCAGTATATTAGTACTTTTTGAATTTACCAGTACTTTTTACTGAGTTTATTAGTACTTTTTACTGAGTTTACTAGTACTTTTTTGAGTACATTAGTACTTTTTGAGTATATTAGTACCTTTTTTGAGTTTATTAGTACTTTTTACTGAGTTTACTAGTACTTTTTTGAGTACATTAGTACTTTTTCAGTATATTAGTACTTTTTTGAGTTTATTTGTACTTTTTACTGAGTTTATTAGTACTTTTTACTGAGTTTATTAGTAAGTTTTTGAGTTTATTTGTACTTTTTTTGAGTATATTAATACTTTTTTTTAGTTTATTTGCACTTTTTACCTGAGTTCACTAATATCACTAGTACTTTTTTGAGTTTACTAGGTTTTTTTTATAGTTTATTAGTACTTTTTGTAGTTTAGTAGTACCCTTTACTTAGTTTCCTAAGTTTCTTACTTTTTTACTGAGGCTTCTAGTACTTTTTTTTATTGAGTTTGATAGTACGTTATTCAGATTGATAGTATGCTTTATTGAGTTTTATAAAACGTACTAGTACTTTAAAGTTTACTAGTACTTTGTACTGCAACTGGCAGCTCATAGTTTTAATTTAATTTGATTTACTAGTACTGTTTGCTTAGTTTATTAGTGCTTTTCATTAAGTTTAGTAGTACTTTGAGTTTGATAGTATGTTTTATTGAGTTTGATAGCACTTTTTAATTAATACTTGTTACGGGTTTGCTAGTTCAACTCAATTTGTCTGTTATTCAGTAGATTTATTAAACGTTTTGTTCCGGGCTGATGTTTACCATTTCATTCTGTATTTAATTCCATGAATCAAAGGATGTTATGTTAACTCAGATTAAGGTGTGTGCTTTTGCAGATCATAATTAAACATAACGCTGAGCTGGTTTGAGTTCACGTCGTTTTGTAAGGACAAACTCAGTTAATATAGGCACATATTAGCCCACTGACCGTGCCCTCGACTGGCTGACTAAACGTTACTTTGGAAGCTCATTAATGTGTATTGGGAATTTCTCTCTCTCCTTCTCCCTCTCTCTCTCTCTCTCTCTCTCTCTCTCTCATTTAAATGGTATCAGGGTTTCAGAAGTTACAGTTCTCAGTCTTTCTTTCCCTCCCTTTTCTTTCCCTCTCACACATTCATTCACTCTTCCTGCTCATTTGCAAGCAGCTTTCTCATACGCATTGCCCCTCTCACTCTCTTGTCTCCCATTGGTGGCTTTACGGCTGTTTCTTTGTTGTTCTGATTGCTGTTCTTCAGCTCAATGTCCATGCTCAGGGTCATTGTTGGCCTTTTATAAGGCAGCAACGGCCAGCATTCATTTCTTATCCTGTTTTCATTCATGACAATGACAGGGTCTGTGTCCGGGCCTCCATGACCACCGCCACTCACTCCGTGTCTGTCTCACTGTTTTTTTTCACTCTCATTAATCTAATGTGTATCGCCACTCCCACCCCCACCGTACCACACCCACACCCACAAGCTAAATGTTAGGCAACCATTAACACTGGTTATGTGACCTCTTCACCTCTGGCTCAGGGAAAACAGAGAGCCTTAAGGGCATGGTTAGCAACCTCCTTGTTCTACTGGAACAAGGCATGAAACTGAAGCATTTGGCTGACGATCTGTCCCGTGTATGCCATCATGATACAATACCATAATTTGAACGACTACTTTAAGCCTAATACTTGTGCTTCAGGTGGTGGAACACTGCAACATTCGGGATTTCAACTCCCAATTAAGTGGTCAGGTAGAGCGCTGACCTCATTATGAGATCCACAAAGGATTTTTTTAATCTCTCCTTTACTTACCAGGTGTTTTTTCCCATCAAATGGCCTTCAGGTAGTTATCCCACCCCCTCCTGGAAACACAAGAGCTCCCAGATTTCCTCTTCTGATTAAAGTAGGTTAATGTTCTAGTCACAACAAAGGCCTGTCTTCCTTACAGAAACAGAGTGAGGACCGCAAACAAGTGGCAATGAGGGTTATGTGTTCTAGCTGTAACCCAATCTGCCTTATCTGTATCAGTTAAGCTTCTCCGTCATCTGAGGGGGTCTCTGTGCTCCCGCTGTGGAGAGGAGTATTGATTTTGGTGCATCGCCTATCTTCTCTGTTTGACCGGATAAATACAACAGATAAGTCTCCAACAATGCCTAACCAGCTCTGGAGGCCAGGGCCCAAACACCAACACCAAGCACATGGGGAATTTGAACATCTGAGCTCCATCATGAAGCTTTGCCTTGTGTCCAAACAGATGATGGGTTCTAAATCATTGTTTGGAGACACTGCCTGACCCAGCAGTGTGAGCTTGTTGATGCATGTGTGTGTGTGTGTGTGTGTGTGTGAGGTAGGTGGGGTGTGTGTGCCCTGTGGACATTACGGCGGCTGTGTCTACTGGTGGGCTGGTTGCTCACCGCTGCAGGACTCACATAGTTGGGCTTCTTTGAATTTTCTGCTCCAGATCGTTCAAGTTTATGTCAGTCTTAACCCCACCATCTGCATCTTCAGCTACAAATACAATAAGTGTCAGTAGATGAAGCGATGAGCTGGATTTTGGTCTAAACTGGGGGAATAATTGGCCGATTGCTGCAGACGGTCCACACAGATATGTATACAGTACCAGTCAAAAGGCTGGACACACTGGACTGGATATATTAGAGTTTATATGATGACGTTTGTGATATTATATTAAAATAAAAAATTAAAAGTCTGGGCTTTGTGGACAAAATTACTGGGTATTAAGTAACAATTTACTTCCTTTCCATGAGTATAAAATATATCACGACAATGGTTCCTGACTAAGTACACTTCAAAATCAAGTTCCTTCAAAGGGTTCTTTTCATCTCTTTCATAAAGAACCATGTTGGCCATTTTTTTGGACTTTTCACAAATTCTTACGACAGTTTGGGTGAGTACGGCTGTATAATTATGATATATGGACAAAAGTATCTGGACACCTGCTCATTCATGGTGTCTTCTGAAATCAAGGGTATGAAAAAGAGAGTACTGCTTTTGTTGGAGTAACGATATATTTAAATATATAGTCTGTTTAGTAACTTGATGATTACAAATAGATACTACGTGAGGAATTTGTTTATGTTTCTGTGTTGAAAACAGATTTATTTCCACTGATTCTTTTAGTGGGGCTGGTTTCTGTGTTTTCATGTTGGTGGATGTTTCTGGAAAAACTCTGGCTGTTGTGATGAGCTTGTTACCCAGATAAGATACTTGCCCGGAGACTCTTATTGGTGTGATTGGCTTTGTCCAGCCTTGATTATACTGTCTTTCTTTTTTTGCTTATTTATTTAGAAGATCATGGAGATCAGAAGGTGCTTTTATATATATATACACTCAAAACATACTGGCCTGACTAACCGATTACGGAAATAGTCATTGGTTACAGCTCTGGTCAGGAGTGAGGTTGATCACGAGCCCTTTTCTGATCATTCTTTCTCTTCTCCTTGTCATAAAAAGGCAGTTCACTCTGCGTGTAAGACTACTTACTACTTCTGAACCCTCAGACCTCTGAACCCTTCCTGTAGGTGAAGCCGTCTGGTGTTAGAAGCCTCCTTGTCGCACCGTTAGCTGAGGAAACCCAGCCCTGACCAGACTGTTGTTTACAAAGATGGTTCGCTCCATCATACATCGATAGTATTGAATAGTGGGCATATATTATATATAATAGTGTAAGTTGCAGCATCATCATTTCATTAGTGCTTATTTTAGACTTATTTCTTGCATTTCTTTGAAACATTAAAAAACACATTTTAACTAAATATGAACCTATGAGCTATTTTTTTTGGTATCAGAATATCATAGTACTTATATTATGGTTGGGCGATGTATCGATTATATTGCTATCAGGATATAACATTGAGACATGGACTGAGCCGATACCTTTATATCGACTTTTTTTCATCTGTTTCAATCTTTCGGAAAACTCCCTCTGCTCCGCCCCCTGCTCTCAGCCCTGCCTTTACTCTGCTCACCTCCACCCCATTCTCTCTCTCACATACACTCTGTGGAGGGAGCACAAGCTTTAGTGTGTATAAAGAAGAAACACAGATCAAATTTCAGTATGTTTAAATATAGTAAAACAGATGGGAGAAGGATTTCATGGTGTGTCCTAATTGTTTCACATCATATATCATATGGTATATATTATATATCACCATTCAGCCAAAATGTATCACCCTGATCATCCTGACTTCATAATATTATGCTATAAAAATAAATAAGTTCTAAAATGGTAAGTTAACTGGTCCGGGAAATATAGTGCATCATGATTCCACAAATGTGTGTCATATTGCCAACCTCTATTTGGATGAATATTAAGTTAACAGAGCAGTGATCTGTGTAATTTAAACAATATTAAATTGCAGATTCTTTTATTTGGCACTAATTTGTTAGATGTGGTGAAGATAGAGTTCTCCTGTCTCCTTTATTCTCATTCATATGAGTCAGTGCATTAAAAGCTGCAGCCATTTATGTGGACACTTTTCTCCTGTTTGTTATCTGTTCCACGGCTGGTTCCTTCTCCCACTCCCTGAGTGTGGAATTTGCCCCTGTGCCATCCCTCGCCTCACACAACCCTCTTCTGCAGCTGCTATATCTGTCCCCAGTGTCTATAGAAACTGTTATTAGATTACACAGCCTGACTGGATCCTGCTCTGACCGCATTGCACTTTCGGTCTCTTCATACTCTGTACTCACACTAACAGATACTGATACTCAGACTGTTGGCATTTCTGATCATATGCATTAATGAACAGTGGAACCCATTTATGATGTTTGTCTTTATTCTGTTGATTATTGTAAATTATGAGTCGGTAAGAAGTTTCAGGCCATACCGGTCAAAAAAAGTTGTTTTTTCCCCAAATATAGTTGATAATAAATGGATGTTCATATTTTTTAATGCTTGTAAATGTATTACTCAATTATTATTTACTATGAGCATTGTATTACATATTAATTACACATTTATTAATACATTAAATACACAGCTGTTGATCAAATTGGTCATGAACATGCTGAATATTCCTGCACAATGTTGAGACAGCAGTTTGGCTGGGTGGAGTGTTTTACTTTTATAAACATCATTATCTGAGATCAGTGGTGGGCTGAAATGGTATCACCACCAGTTTAAGAAACCAGTAATGGCCATTTCACATCAGACCACTCACTGATTGAGTTATATGGGAATGTAAGTTTGTGATTTCATTAAAATGAATGATTTTAGAAAGTTCATGTTATTAACTATATGGACTGGGTTTCATTCTGTTGGCACCGAAGCAAGGTCTTATGCCCAACATCATAGGCTTGGGTTCCTCCGGTGGTGTTATATAAGTGTAATGATATAGACAGTGTTCCACCCTGACACTGAGATACACTGAGACACAGACGCTGTAGGGCTCTGTTGTGAGTGATCAGGAATCAAGGAGTACCTGAACATCAAATGAGCTAAAATAACAGCATGAGCCGCTCTGTATCTCGGTTAAATGAACAGGAAAGGAATCTGATTCATGTTTAATCTTGCAGATTCATTCAGAGGGTTGGGGAGAATCCAGAGTCAGAAATGTGTGGATGTGGTCTCGCTCTGGAGCCAAACGGGGGGAGTAGAGAAAAAAAGCCGAGGGTCATCCAGGGACAGTTTGCAGCAAAATATGTGATGTTGTTTTTAATAAGCTGTTAAACATATAATTTCACATTGTTAGTGTGTAGTGATGATGAAAACATGGTGTAATTTGAAAGCACAAGTGATATTTTTAATTTTTTTTAATTTGCAAGTTCAGTTTAGGGCCTATAGTCTTGTTTTGTTTGATATTTATACCAGTTTTCCATCATTTCCTGATGTCAAAGTGAAGGAAAAATGCAGAATGCAGTGTAAATATGATTTATTACCCAACTATCTAATGATTTCTGTAGCTACATATAAATAATCCAGCAAACTGACTGCAATAATTATTTCTTGTAGATCATTTCCAGTACCTCCATTAGAGTATGTCAGTATTATTTGTAGGAGCTCCTTTAGCAAGACCTGCTCCTCCCGCAGATTCCACTGTACTCTCAGTATTGGCCTGTAAATTCACTTTGGATGTGGGTCTGTGGGCTCATCAGATAAGTTAACGGCCTCCAGACTCTCTGGCTTCGCTGAGGTTTTGAAGTGAAAAGGCTGGTAGACGTAATGCATTAATATCTCTTTTCTGGCTTGACCACGTCTCCTGCAACTATTGAAGTGACCCGGACCATCAATTAGAGGCTTAACATCAGCAGCTTTCTGGGAATTCTCTGGCTGTTGCTTCTCTGACCTCAGGCTACACAAAGATCCATTTTGGTCTCCAAAAATGTTTAACATGTTTGATGATGTTCTGTAATTTTGGAGCAGATATCTCCTTAAATCTTCTCATTTTCCTTCCATAGATGACAGGCGTTTCATTTTAAGACTTAAATAAAGCTTAAGTCCAAGATTTACTTTGAGAACCTGGCTTTTGAAGCATGGTGGTGGTGGTGGTGGTGTTAGACAACCTCAGATCTTTTAAATCACAACTTTGTAGGAGGAGAAAAAGTTCTTTATCTTTAAGTGCCTTATGCGTAGGTACCTATGGTGTACATCGTACCAGTTGACCATTTTAGCAGAAACACCTGCTACTTAAGTGTGCTCTAACCTCTCAGACTGTCCCAGATAACATGCCCATATGGGGCCTGTGTGGATAGCCAAACTGGGAACCAGAAAACTGGAAGCCCATAAGTGTCCTTGATGGGACCAGAAGGGGTTATATATGGACCCCATATTGATTGTACTGAATGTGGGGCCTAGAGTTTAAGATGGGGTGTAACGGTGGCAACAACACATGTACAAACCCACTTAGAGCCCACCTGAAGCCCACCTATCCCATGTTCCACTCACACATTTAATGTGAGCCCAACATGAGCTTGTTGGCTGGGATAGAACCTCCTGTTGGCCTGTTAAGCAGAGAGGGGGTGGGGGACAATTGCGTCAATCCGTCCATTCTAAGCCTACGACCAGGAATTAAATTATTGGGGGGGGCACTTCAATTATCGCTGGATATCGGTGGGGACACGGTCCCTCCGTCCATACTAAAACCATGCCCTCTGGGAAGTTATTTCGTCCTTTCCTCCCAGACATGTGCTAGAAGATGCCAGGGCACACTGGATCCTTCACACCATGTCTCGTCTGTTGGCCCTTCATTCTCAGAGGCTTAGATTGTGTCTGACAGGCTGAAAACAGTATGAGACAGTGATTTCACCAGCTGGAAATCAGAGGGGAGAACCTGTTGGAGTGTAACTCGACACACTTTGCCGTCCCTATTCTGGCACTGGTCAAAAGGGGTCTTTGTCCTGCACTCTGAGGGGCTTGAAAAGCATCTAGATCAGCCAGCAGCAAAAAAAAAGTCACATTGCGACATGATCAGCTCCGACCAAACGTATGAATGCTTTGGGATTGAAACGCCTCTGAGAGATGGAGAGTGTGCTCCTCACTCCAACCTTTCTGCTTAGATTTACACTTTCAAAGGCTCTCCTGTTTTCTCTCTTGATCCTATTCAGGGTGGTTGTGCCTCTCCGAGATGGCACACCGTAATTCAATAGACTTGTTATTACCGGTGTACCACAATGCCAGTGGATAGAAGCACATATATGATAACAAATCCCTCGACTGGTCTCTTAGGATTAGATGTGCTTGTATTGTGTGAAATGTCATCTCTTCCTCCTGGTGTTTGTAAGTGAAACTATCAGGTTTGACAGAGTTTTATGATCCTTATAGCAAATTATTTTAGTCAGGATCCAGGTTTTTTTTTCTGGGATATGATCCAAGTTTCTGATATCAAAGCCATTTATGTAGCTTGACCCCTGGTGGATTGACCACCATTTGACTGCCGGTTGCAAAGTACTGCCCACTGTAAAACGGAGACTACAATTCTTGATTTATTTTGATTATTTCAACATGAAATCCTGAGTTTGGTGAAGAAAGATTATTCTCATATCATACTTTGTTCTGCTTTCCTCTTAAGTTGCAAACTATAGGTGGATAGCTGATGTTCTGTTATATTTGATGCCCATTTCTGCTATTTTGCAGCTTTTTTTCAGTGTTTCATCAGCAGAACGTCTCCGTACTCATAAGTGGTTTGGTGGTATTGGTCAGTGTAAACACTGCGGATGTTACACGGTTCAGTTTTTTAGTTTTAAAGAATTCTGGTTAAGAAATTCAAATGGGTTGTACGATGGCATGTCACGGATAATGTCCATCAATGTAGGGCCTTACTCATCAAAATGCTTTCAACATGTATTCATATGTATGTATGACTGTCCCTCTCTGAATCATTATACTGATCCAGTCACTCCATATCCTCCAGTGGTTATTAGTCATAATTCAACGTAAGCCTTCAGAGGGCTTAAAGACGTGTTTCCCTTTTGAAAGGGCTTTTTTTTAACCCTCCAGGCAAAACCACTGGAGTGTAGGAAGCTTAATCGTATTGAATTTTTGCTGCTTTTTAAAGGTGTATGATTGATCAGGGAGTGTAGTTTCACCTCCTTGCCATTACACAACTGTTATGGATGCTTTGTTCGCGACCTCTTTGCGAGTGTACGCGCCCTCGTCTCGCAACGAAGCGTGAAAAACAACAAACTGCTCAACTCAAAAGTGTTAACGAGAGAGCGCCAAGCCTGCCTCGCAGCCTCTCAAATTACATTTACGTTAAAGTAGACCCTGCTTCCCGATGGAAACTGAGCCCACTCACACAATGGCATTCTCTGTTCCAGCCAAAATCCATGTGATTTGGAAAATGATCTACGTGCTGCTGCCACATCGGCTGGGTTTGATCTAATTTCCATGAGTCCATTTGAAGAGATTGAAGTCCGGGGTGTGTGTACAAGCAGTATTATATGGTATGGTGCTTTATACTGTGGACATCATTAGTATTGCTAGTCTTGGTGGAGAAGTATCACCAATAGAAGCACTTCAATCTGTTGGCACCGTACCCAATGCCAGGCGCAAGCTAGAGGGGTGTAAAGCCCCCCAGCATTGAGTTGCGGAACTGTGGAACCTCCTCTGGAATGATGGTGCTCCATCCAATGCTGTTGGGGTGGGTGAGTTGGGGAGTCCTGACTTCACTAATACTCCCGACGCTGAATGCATTCAGATCCTCACAGCGATGCTCCATAATTTAGTAGAAGGTCTTCCCTTTCCCTTTAATACCCTTGATTTGAGGAGAAACAGTGAGTGAGCAGATGTCCCAATACTTTTGTCCACGTAGTGAATGTTTATAGTCTTTCAAGACTAAACACAGCGGCTGCTTTGGCACGAAGTCTGAAAGCTGTTAGGTTGGAACCACTGAGAAGGACTGACCAGAGGAAGCACTGCTGCAGATATCCAATCAAGCTTTAAGTCCAATATTGGAAGTCCATTGCCATCTGCCAGCGCTCACTGGGTATTCCGTTAATTATCTGAAGACCCTTTCCAGTAATGACTATTGATTATTTTACAGACTTGCTCCTGAATGTACATTTTGTAGGTACGAGAGAACTGGACAGGAACTGGACTCGTGGCTCTAAGGGAAGGGGGTTAAATAAATGGACGATATTGTTACATGCGTTTGTTTGTTTGTAGAGTGTTGCTCATCTTGAAAGAGCGTGCAGTTCCTAGGTCATAACCTGGATGGTGGCGTGGTGACCTTTTGCTTTAGGAGGTCAAAAGCATTAGGCCGTCTCTAAGCAGATGAGGTCCTATGACCAGTGTCAGACTACACACCCTAGTTAAATTTGGACTGTGGTCTATTTACATAGTCGGTTCTTCAGCCGACTTTGGGAGATGAGAGTGGAATTCTGTGATAAAGGCTTCTCAAACATGACCGGAGTACTGCTGGGGTGTATTCCCACGCTCTGAATTAGATCGGATTGACTGGTTTCTGCGGTGTTGTAGCAGGTTTAGGTGTACCATGCCGTGATAGGGATGGTTATCCTTAGTGATGCACTGAAATTACATTTTTGAGCCACAGCGTAACTGAAGAAAATGAAATATTTGGCTTTAAAAAAGAAAAACAAACACGTTTTTGTTCATTTTGCAACTTTTTTCAACATTGTATAAATAACCTAAATGTATTTTTGCTTTTCAATGAAAAATTGAAGTTCTGGCGCTCTTTGCAGATGATCCCCCTCAATTCAGCAGAACAATGAGTGCAGATGGCCATTGTTGGGTCATTCTATGACCCGTCAAACTGCCTCCACTCGGCCATCATGTTCACTACATTTACGAAAGAGCAGCTCCGACCGATTTGGCGATTTGATTGCATCATCAAAAGTGTTTTTACACATTTTTAGTCTCAATTTTATTTGCATGATGTTTTTTTCAGTATAGACAAAATAATATTGAATTTATTCTGAGGAATTTGAAAAAAAGGATGAAAAAAGGCCAAATATTCAGTGCATTTCTAGTAGGGCTGTGCAATATTTAGTAAATACTGATATTTTTAGATATATTTTGTATATTAAAAATGGCCTTATCGTAACGTTTCATTTACATTAGGATAAAGTGAGATAATGTTTATTAATCCTGCTGTGGGAATATTCACATTGTTGCAGCAGCAAAGGGAGAGCACGTCACTCAGTACAACAAAATAGATAAAGTATAGTGTAGTATATACTGTATAGTATCTACAATATTAACATTATCAATAATAAATCAAAGGAGGGATGGAGCAGAAACAGTTAAAAGTTACAGTTCAAATGCATGCTGGAGTTATAATTATATACTGATACTTTAACATTAAACTTTAAGGCTTTCATTATATCATACATCTCAGCAAATCAATTAAGAATATAGAGAATTCTTAATTTTTGTGATATTCACTCAGACCTAATCCCTAGTTATCAAACTTAAAAACAGTACATAGGACATAGGCTTCACTGTCAGTCATTTCCACGGCTGTCCTTTTCTGGAAGCGTCTTAAGAGCGTCTTTGCAGGGCAATCATCCTGACAAAGGCACGGGGGAGGAGAGATGGTGTGTCTTTTCCATGTCAAAAGGTCCTGAATGCCAATAGACAGAATTACTGAAGAGGTCCAGCCTGTAGGAGACCCACTACCCAGGTGTTCTTGGCCATTCACGGTGACTCACTTCACAAAGCCAGTAACGGGCTGAAAGACAATAAGGTGTGAGTGCTGATGGGGGGGAATTTCAGCAGTTCCAGTCCTATGGACTTTGTTTTTATGTCGGAGGGTCTGTTGACTGCCGATGGGGCTTTTATTACTCTGAGAATACTTTTGGTGTTTCTTTTGAGATAAGAAGCAGGCACGAGGTGTTGCTGTATGGAGATCGCTGGAGTGTGAGGAGCTGTTGTTATATGACTTACATTACAAATAGAGCTTCAAAGGTCATTTACTAAGCGACATATATAGCTGTTATATAGCTTTTCCGCTATGAATTGTTCAGGCTAACAGTGATAACAGTGTGGACTCGTGATGTTGGCAGATCTTTGCTTTTCATATTTTAAAGATGATATTTGCCGTATTTATTGAACTCGGAGGGTGTTTACGTGATGCTGGACAGATTCCGGAAGTAGGAGGCAGGACCTCACAGAGTAAACACTTACTGCTGTTTTTGGAAGAGTGAAAGAAGAAGGGATGAAGGTCCAAAAAGTGTGGGTTGTTTGTGTGGAATGGTTTGGTTTCTGGAGAGAGGACCCCCTACAGACTATAGCCTTCACAGTATGTCGTAGAAACAAGGGACCTTTCACTTTCCTCTCTTTAAACAAGGCAGCTTTAAACGAGTACCTCAAACTACAATGAGAAACACACACGAACTGCATTACAGTGCGACCGTGTGAGTGTGTGGCAGTTTCAGGATGGATTTGTTACAGTATCGGATTGGATTCAGTCTTAATCTGATATCTGATCTAATACTGATTCTCACTGATGTTATGAGAGTTATGGTTTATCACATTTAATTCATCCAGCCATCAGTCCAGCTTCTTCTCGGCTTCTTTTCGGTCAGGATTCTGGTCTGGAGCCTACCAAGAGTCACACACCCTGGATAGGGCATCAGTCCATTTCAGGGTCATGTGATCCAACAATAGTAAACAATGGCCAGTAAGGGTCATCTTAATATCTCCAGTATATAGGTCCCGATATCTGTCCTTTGAATACCACTAGAGATAATGTCCATGAATGACCCCCCCTACCCCCCACAGTTGCCCCTGTTGTGCCCCCTTCTGAGTGTGTATGTGTGTGTGTGGAGCCGAGGCAGTGCACAGGCCCTGAACCAGCTCAGTGATGTCGGGAATGACACTAATCTCCACTAGTGCTGACACTTTCCATACTGGTGCTGCCAGAGCAGCAGCTGCGTCCATTCTCCTTGTGAGTGCATTAGAATTCCTCAAATACGTCCACACTCACACCAACGAATTCGCAGTGCCCGCTTAGTGCCCGCTTAGTGCCAGCTTCAACCCCCCTTATTTATTTCACTTCGGCAAGGTCAACTAGATGCTGATTTTAGAAATGCTCTCATAGTGTACAATCAACCAGCACATGCATGAAATCAAAGAAAAGCCTTAATAGCACATCTGTATGTCCAAATGTTTGTGGACACCCCTTGTAACAAATGGGTTCAGGCACTTTAACCTTTATAGGCCAATTTTGTGGGATGTTTTCTTAGATTGACATACTTTTTTTTATCAAAATATTACAGTGAATGAGCAGGCATCCTAATACTTTTGTCCATATGGTCTCCTGAATTCTCCTGAAGCCTACTGTCCAGGGTAAATGACCATCCAGGGTAATCAGCTCAATGCTACAGATGTGTCAGAGTGAGTTTGGGGGAAAACAGTGGTTTATACCTGTAACCTGTACCTGTATATATATTCATGCCCCCTGTCTGCAGAGTCACCCTCTCCCCCAGACCCTGCAGTAATGCCGTGTCAGATGCAGGAGATACTGTTTGCTCTGAAAGGTGTGCTGTTTGCTCTTGGTGATGGGTTTGCTCACACCACACTGCTGTGCTGGACTTCAGCACCTCCACATCAAGTCATAAACACAATTACATATAGAAATTGGTTCTATACAATAGTGAAAATGGGTTCTTTTGATCCCTGACACCATGGACAAAAGTATTGGGATACATGCTCTTCCATTGCTTCTTCCTAAATCAAGGGTGTTAAAGAGTTTATCCTGCTGTCATTGGGGTAAATGTCTCTGCGGTCTAGATAGGGCTTTCAACTAAATTGTGGAACATTGCTGTGAGGATTTGCATTCTGCATCAAGAGCTTTAATGAGATCAGGATGGAGCCCGTACCCTGCGTATTTTAGCGTTTCCCTGTTCCAGACACACCTGATCCAGTGGCTAATTACCAAGCCCTTCCTGAGTTAAAGCTGGAACCCACTCAAATGTGTTGTACAGGGGTCCTGGGTTGGAGACCACTGTCTACAGAAGGTTTTCCACCAATCCAGAGGACCATTTATCCATAGTGTTTGTACAATGAGCAGTCCCAGCATGCTCTAAAATAACTTTCCAGGGCCAGAACAGTTGGATAATTGGGTGAGGTGGGTTGTTATGTGTGTGTGTGTGTGTGTGTGTGTGTGTGTGTTGTGAGCTGGGTGTGTTGTGGGCTGGGTGTTGTGCAGTGACTGATGAAGAGCAAATGCTCTATTATTACAGTGATGACGCTGCTCCTCTGGCGTGTGTGTCAGGGGCGCATGACTGACGTTCTGTAAGCTTAGCTCCCTCACTTCAACATTTCTTTTTCCTTTCATCTCTCCTCTTATCTCTTTGTCTCTCTCATTCTTCCCGTCCCTCTCCCAGTCTCTCACTCAGTTGAAGTCATTGCATAACACCCCCCCCCCCCCCCCCCCCTCCATCCCGGCCTGTTTGAGCTGTGGGGTTGTTGTCATGGTGAGTGGGCATTGAGTGGGGTTATAAGCATTGTGGAGATTGGCATTTGACTATAAGCCCTTTAGTTGACTGGCCAGACTTCTGTCCTGCTTTAGTGAAGAGTGGGAGAGAGAGAGAGAGTGAGAGAGTGAGAGAGAGAGAGAGAGAGAGAGAAAGAGAGAGAGAGAATTTAAAGTAACCAACGTTGCTAATAGACTTGCTTATGTTGGTTTCTGACACTGAGATCATACTGTTTTCAGGTCTGTTTCAGACTCTCCTGTGGTTGTATGAGAGATTCACTACATGTCCAAATATTTGTGGACACCCCTTCTAATGAATGCATGCAGCTACTTTAAGTTTCACCCGCTGCTCACAAAGGTGTGGAATAGGATAAACATGTACCTAATGCCAGGCGTGGGCTCCAGGGGTGTGAAGCCCCCCAGTATTGAGCTGTGGGGCAGTAGAAGGGTGTTCTCTTGAATGATGGCGCTCCATCCAATAGGGATGGATGAGTTGGAGAGTTGGGATAAGGTGGGGAGGCGATCATCCAACATCATGACCACACATGCTTTTGCAGCCGTTTTCAGTTTGAGTTTGACTTTCAGAGGCACGAGAGAAGAGCTCATTAATGCTCAGTAGTTTTGAACCTGTATCAGAGGGTGTTCAGTGTTCCATCAGTTTCCCAAAAGCTGAAGTGGCATCGCGCCTCCTCTGGTTTGGAGTAAGGACAGTCATTGTTCTTTGAACTGTGTCTTTAAACATCCCTGTCCTTTGTGCTCGTCACTTTCTCTCTGACAGCCAATAAATCTGATGACAGAATCCTCTGAGCTTCTTATTTACACGTAGAGGAAAGGGATAGCACCTTCAAATCTCTCCTCGGCGGTTCCTCGTCGGCGTAGTACCGCAACCCAATCTTCGCAATAAAAACTTGACACATGCCGCTCCTGCAGGCGAAGATTTGAGCGCACCTCGCATGCCAGAGCTCAGTCTGGAGCCAGAGACGGATGGGATTTCGGATGGTTTGGACTTGGGCATGTTTGGGAGATAGGTTGTGGATATGCTGTATTGATTTCAAAAGAGTAAATCAATCATCACACACATGCAAAAGGACATCTGTGGACACCCCTTTCTTATGAAGGCATTCAGCTACTTTACACTGCTCCCATTGCTGACACAGATGTGCAAATGTACACACAGCTGGTCTAGTCCCTGTAGAGTAGTACTGGCAATAGAATAAGACTCTGGAGCAGGTAAACGTGACCTATTGGAACTGTGTGTTCTGGAAAGATGGTGCTCCGTCCAATATTTTTGGGATAAGTTGGGAAGTTGGGGATGAGGTGGGGTGGTGATCATCCAACATCCTGACCTCAGTAACACACACAGAGCCTTTATATTTGCATGCCAATATAACAACAATAACAACAACCACAACAATAATAACAATAACAATAATAATAATAATAATAATAATAATAATAATAATTATTATTATTATTATTATTATTATTATCATCAAAGCAGTTATTATGAATAATGCATTAATAAATTCAGACCTTTTAAACATGTAATCCTGCATATTAGATCAGAAATAAAGGATATGTTCAGAAGTATTTGGACACCATCCTGACATATCACTGAAATTCAATGGTGTAAAATTGACTCCCGACAATTTTATACAGCTTAAAATATGATAAGTGGAATCACTGCCTCCCAGCACTGTAGATGTTTTGCATACGACTGGAAGTGAGTGGGGGGTATTAGTGCTCTTGTGGAGGAGATCACAGGAGATCAGGAGTTAAACCAGCCCATTGAGTGTGTGTGTGAGAGCCAGTGAACTGTGACCACACAGGCCATGGTGGTCACTGAGACAAGAGCCGGGCCTCCAGGCCTTAAAGGGCTAGCTCAGCCATACGTGCAAACATTGTTAACGGTGAAAGCTGGCAACCATCGGACAGCAGAACTCCTTTGGCGTGGTGCTATTTGTCGGAAACCACATTCCTTTCATTGACTACGACTACCAGTAGGCCAGTGTAGCTACATGATATGGACAATCAAGGGTATGAAAGGTTCGTCCTGTGTTAGTGAGATGATCTCACCAACTCATCCCAAAGGTAATGGATGGAGCTCCATCATTCCAGAGAACATAGATCCTCTGTTCCACAGCTCAGTGCAGGGGGTCTTTATACCACTCTTACCCAGGTCTATCTATTGGCAACACTTTAGAAACATAAAATCAAAGCAGTAAATACTTAATATATATATATATATATATATATATATATCTGTTATATATGTAACCAGGCATTTGGCCCGTAGGGGCTTTATGTTTATGCCAGTACAACGTAATGTTTGTGGTTATTTTTAAACTATGTGATGATATTTGGGACTCGGTTCAGAACAGTACGGTTACAAAGACAGATAGTTTACAGATGGTTTGGTCTCTTCTTCAAAGTCATCACCCGTATATCTAAACTGGTCTGTAAGTGTTAAATGTATCAGTGTCAGTGACATTAGATCTCTCTCTCTCTCTCTCTCTCTCTCTCTCTCTCTCTCTCTCTCTCTCTCTCTCTGTCTCTGTCAGTATTTCTCTGTATCTCTGTCTCTCTCTGTGTGTCTCTCTCACTCTGTCTCTCTCTCTCTCACTGTCTGTCTCTCTCTCTGTCTCTCTCTCTCTGTCTCTCTCTCTCTGTCTCTCTCTGTGTGTCTCTCTCACTCTCTCTCTCTCTCTCT
The DNA here is from genome assembly GCA_034509495.1 of Acestrorhynchus altus. Lineage (NCBI taxonomy): Eukaryota > Metazoa > Chordata > Actinopteri > Characiformes > Acestrorhynchidae > Acestrorhynchus > Acestrorhynchus altus. The sequence continues at coordinate 3,129,886 of CM067501.1, forward strand.
CTCACTGTCTCTCTCACTGTGTCTCTCTCTCTCTCTCTCTCTCTCTCTCTCTCTCTCTCTCTCTCTCTCTCTCTCTCTCTCTCTTTGGTTGCAGTCATTGTTCGCTCTGGTTACTGATAAACAGGGAGCTTAGTTACCGGCTCGCAGATGATTGGCTGTTTTCTATTAAAAGGAGGTTACCGCGGGAACGCAGGAACTTGTGTAAATTTGAGAAAGGGAGTCAGACGGATTGCTAGGCGGTGTGGAGGCATTTTTACAGCCTTTACAAATTCACCCCAGCCAGCGCTCTCTCTGTAACTAAGCAGCCGTGTCCCTCCCGAGTGGCCCAGACCAGCCTCCTCTTCTGTAGGCCTTTAGAACCGTCTTCACACTTCTAGAACCTGAAATAATGTGTTCTTCTGTGGTGCTCCATCCAGTTCTGGTGATGTTGCTGAGTGTGTGATCAGATTAGTAATTATGTGTCAGGAACATTTATTATCAAACAGATTCTAAAAATTGATTGGCTGAGCCTTGTTTTAAAGGGACATCTTTGTTGCATAGCAGTTATTGCCTATTGTTGACCAACTACATTGTCTGGCAGACAGTTAATAGCAATAACAAAGGAATGTACTGTGTATTACACAGTATACATTTTGGGTGATTATATTTGAACAGTGTATCATGATCCTATTTTTGCCCTTTTCCCGACCCCTGCTAAATGTACCCCGACCCGGCAGAAACCATGGTAAGATCACTGTAACTCATAGCCTGTTGTGTTATATTGCTTTTTTAATCTATAATTGTTGTAATATTAGGAACATCCTGTTGCGTAACATGTTCGTATTTATGTCGGCCGTCCCGTAATGTAGGTAAAATGACTCTGAAGTGGCATGACTGGTCCTGCGTTCCTCCAGGAACGTTTGCTGTCACTCCGACTGTGAAAGTGAATGAAATGTGAACAAATGAGTGCCTTTCAAAGTGCAGGCACGATCGCAGTTTTCATACCCGATTAGTCACAGTGAAACTCAACCCCCACTCTCCCTCCATCTCTACCTTCTCCTTCTACCTCCAACTTTCCTGCCTCAAGCTTTTCCTCCAGGAAGCACAGCAAGAACAAACTGCGGATAATTCCAGCCTGCTTTAAAGTGTCACGGGGTGCGAAAGGCCACTAATTAGACCTGAGCGGCGTTTCTCCTGATTTATATTGTGCTTCCTTGTGTTTTTGCACATTTACCTCCCACTCAGACTTCATACAGTAATCACACTCAGCTGAAGTCATATTGTAAATCAGGATAATACTAGTTTATACACTTTTATCCAGGGTGTCTTTGGTCTGGCATCCAGATGCCTCTGGATGGGTGTCAGACCTGCTGACTAGGAATTCATCCTTCCAGAAGGGCACTGAAGTATTGAATGGCATTTGGAGCATTTTTGAGATGTGATGAACTTTTACACTGATAACCTTTATAGGTTTAAAGAAGTTTTATTTTTCACCAAATGCCATTTTATTCTTTTTTTTTATGCGATGGTTTCTCGTGTTTTTTCTTTGCATGATCATAAATTCATGATCATTGAAATCATAGAGGCCTACATCAGTGCATCTTCCAGAGTGTATGGTACTGCTGCTCGATATGACCTCAAACCGATACCATTGTTGATTAATTGAACATTTTGCCTTGATTATAATAAAAGAATGATTATTTTAATGAATGTTAAACATTATTTTTTGATAGAAGCTGCATAAGCAGTGTGTTTGAAAGGGACTGTACTTCAGCACACAGTCAATTTGAAGTTCTGCGTGTTTGTTTTGATTAGTTTTGATTAACTTTCCTAGCTCATAACGACATTGTCATGACTGGTATGATTTTCGATTCCTAGGTTGACAATACAGATGAAAAGTTCCAAGCGATTTCACTTTTTGAAATTTTACACTTTTTGAAGTTAAGTTGGTTGCAGAGCAAGTCATGAGAATTATGGTTCATAAACATTTAATATTAAACAGACTCTAAGATCTGATTGGCTGACTTTCAGAGTTATCTTTGATTTGATTGTTGCATTGCAGTTATTGCCTACTGTTATCAGACCCTGTTGCTCGGCAGACAAGTGAATGAATTGAATGAATAATATAGCTGTTCTTCCTGTTTTTCCTTTATACTCTTACCCTCGATGGCATCCAGATGCCTCTCTGGATGGGTCAGACCTATTGACTAGGAATTCGGGCCTGCTGGAATGGCTTTGAGATCGTAAAGCTGCAGCAGACACACCTGGAGCTCTTCTGAGCAGCGGTTTTGATGTTTTAATTGAGTTTTGGCTCAGACCCACTTTTTCTGTCTCTCACATTCTCCCTTTTGGCTGATTCCTTGCTCCTGTGGAGTGCTGTAAACTCCAAAATGCCACCACGGTAGCAGAGATCCACCTCGGGTTGTTCCCCTTCCCCGTTTTACTGCCCTGCTGAGAGCAGAACAAAGACGCCCAGGCTGGGGCTTTTCGGCAGGCAAAAAGGAGGAGGATTAAACCCAGAAGAGGCTTTGCGGGGCCAGCCAGGTGCTTCTTATTTCTCCCCCCCGCCTCTGAATGAGTGCAGGACAGCCCAGTGCACTGCTCTGAGGGGCTCATGCCTCCGTGCACATGTGCTTTTTGTTCCGGGGCCTTTATTGGGCCAGGCCGGACGGATTTTTTTTTTTAACAACAAGGGGCCCTCGTTAATTAAGCTGAATGGGGGCATGTTAGAGGCTTTACAGCAAGGAGAGGACTCAGTTCCAGGATGAAGATGATTTGTGATTTCAGTAATGAGATGAAAGGAAGCGCTGTAAGGAAACAATTGGGGGAAAAGTCCAGAATTTATAGTTTTCCTTACAGAAATGAGCCTAATATTGGCACGAATGTGCTCTGTAATGCAGAATCATGCTCAGAAGTGTCATTTCTAAGCAACACTTTACCATTTTCACACCAAAACAAGCCTGAAAACTGAGAAACCGACCCCAATTCATGTTTAGAAGCAGAAGAGGAGATATCATAGTGTTCTCTGAAGGGTTAGAAGGTCATTCAGGCCTGGGCCCTGCTGTAACTGAACCAGCATTTCCTTTTGAAAGTTTAATGCTGCAGAGTAATTGAAGTGGTCATTGTGGTCAGTGCTGGGAGCAGAGATGTTTCCTTTTAGCTGAGTCGCAGGGCATCACTTGTTGCTGTTTCATAGTGAAATGACACTGAACGACTGAGTGGGGGTGAATAATTTGGGCCCACCGGGAGCTGCTTTGAAGTGAAGATGATTATGAAAGGAAAAGAGGCCACTGAGGACCCCACCCTCACTCTGTCCCACTGTGTGTGTGTGTCGTGGGGTGTTAAGCACGGCTGCGTTCGCGGTAATGGTGATGGATGAGGTGGGAAACTGCGGAAGGAATCCAGAATCACAATCTTTTATGCAATGCCGAAGCAGTTGGCCTGACCATGTTCTGAATACAAATGGGTTCTTTCGTACAAACTTAACGCAACACTGGCAAAAATCCCATGCGACCAAAACGAGGAACGACTCATTTATGTGTCATAATGTAAATAATTCAATTCTGATGATCTTATATGTGAGTGAAAAGTCAAACACAATAGATCAGTTGTCTTCTGATGTTCTGTAACTGAGTGAGATCTGTTGATTCCAGTCTGACATTTCAGATAATATCAACAGACTGGTCTCAGAAATGTACCATTTTAAACTGGAAACTGTGATATTATCAGTTTCAACAAACATCCCACCTACCTCCTCAGACAGCTCAATAAATACACGGTTGAACTGATTGCTTCAAATCTGAATCTGGTTGGTGTGTGTAGGGTATCTGGTAGGTGTGTATAGGGTATCTGTTTGGTGTGTGTAGGATATCTGGTAGGTGTGTATAGGGTATCTGTTTGGTGTGTGTAGGGTATCTGTTTGGTGTGTACAGGGTATCTGGTAGGTGTGTATAGGGTATCTGGTAGGTGTGTATAGGGTATCTGGTAGGTGTGTATAGGTTATCTGTTTGGTGTGTGTAGGGTATCTGGTAGTTGTGTATAGGGTATCTGGTAGTTGTGTATAGGGTATCTGTTTGGTGTGTATAGGGTATCTGGTAGGTGTGTGTAGGGTATCTGGTTGGTGTGTGTAGGGTATCTGGTAGGTGTGTATAGGGTATCTGTTTGGTGTGTGTAGGGTATCTGGTAGTTGTGTATAGGGTATCTGGTTGGTGGGTGTAGGGTATCTGGTTTGTGTAGGGTATCTGGTAGGTGTGTATAGGGCATCTGTTTGGTGTGTGTAGGTGTGTGTCAGGTATCTGGTAGGTGTGTGTAGGTTATCTGTTTGGTGTGTGTAGGGGTGTATGGGGTAACTGGTGTGTGTAGGTGTGTATAGGGTATCTGTTTGGTGTGTGTAGGGTATCTGTTTGGTGTGTGTAGGGTATCTGTTTGGTGTGTGTAGGTGTGTGTAGGGTATCTGTTTGGTGTGTGTAGGTGTGTGTAGGGTATCTGGTTAATGTGTGGGGATTTAGAAAGGTTTTACAGTACAGATCCTCCAACTGATCAGAGAAATGGTTTTAATGCACAGTCCTGAATTCATAAAAACGTACAATAGCTGTTCACCAGCAGCTTCCGCCTCTTGGCCATAAACGTCACCACGAACCCTTTTATCAGAGCGGCGGCCTGGGGAGAGCTGGATGAGAGAAATTCCATTCAGTGTAGTTCCGTCCCTCCTTTCTGCAGTCTTTTCTTCCTACACTAGGCTCAGTCGGGGAAGGATGTAAATCATCCAGGCCTCCTGCTTGCCTGAGGAATACAGATTTCCCCTCCTCTCCGTCCCAAACACCCCTCAGAGAACAACTCCGAGACGGGTCCTGTTCTCCGATGAGTTACTGCTGCAGGTACGAGGAATGCTTTGAGCAGGTGAAGTCAGGCTGTGTCGGCACACGCCGTGTCCTACCTGTGTGGGAATGAATGAGTTCATTATAAACGGCACATAAATATGAGCTGAAACGCCAGGCGGGGCACGCAGTGACAGGAGGAATCGCTTTGCACTTACAGCCTTTAACAACCGTCAGCCGTTCGGAGTGTTTAATGATTTACAGTATAAAAGTCCCCTCTAATACACGGGGTATCGGTTACAGGAGCAGTGGTGGCAGTGTTCAGAGTGAGAGCTACCAGACTGGTTCTTTCTCTGGGCTTTTGTCTGGAGTTGCTCTAAGCTCTGTTGTCAGTGTGAGGTGGTGTGTTAAGAAGGGTAAGTGGGGTGAGGGAGCTGAGCGGTAGACCACCGGCTCCACACCTGACCGGAAACACTGCTCATCAAACAGCTCACAGAAATGGAATTTAATACTGTTAACAGCAGAAGCAGCAGCAATATTACACTGTTATTCTGCACGTTGTCTTGGTTTCTCTCACTAGATCTTTATGAGTATTGGTTCTGAGTGGTTCTGCGGTCTCAATGGTTCGTCCTCATGCTCTTTCTTTTTCAGTCTGGATTGCTCTCCGAGGTTCTTTCTCATTTCTCTCTTGTGTTCTTTTGGTGTCATGGTTCTTCTGCATGGTACTCATTTTGAGTCTGGGTTCCTCTTAATGGTTGCTAATGCTCCTTTTTAACAATGGTTCCTCACCATGAAGCTTCTGCTTATACCATGGTTCTTTCTCATCCCTTTCAGTACCCCTTCCTCACACTTATGTGGTGGTTTTGAGTCCTCTCAATGGTTTTCTAATGCTCTTAAATACTTTACCCTTTACAGTGTTGGTTCCTCACCTTGGATCTTCTCCTCATGGCATGGCTCCTTCTCATTCCTCTTAGTAGTCGTTTTTCATGCTCTTATGATGGTTCTCCTTTAGAGCCTTGGTTCCTCTCTGTGGTTTCTCCTCATGTCCTCAGACCTTTTCCTGTTCAGTCTCGGATACTCACCTTGGCTGTTCTTCATGCCATGGTTCTTTCTCATTTCTCATTTCTCTCATGCTATGGGTTTCCTCATTCTTCTCAGTGTTTGTTCCTGACATTTAGGGAGTTTTTCTTTTTCAGTCTTGGTTCCTCTTACTAATTTCTCTTCTTGGTCTTTTGATGGTTCTGCCTCTCAGTCTTGGTTCCTCTGAGTGGTTCTTTCTCATGCTCGTAGAGAGATACTTCTTCTGAGTCTTCCTAATGACTTTCAATCTCATGCTATTACGGTGTTTCCAAGTTCTCCCACTGAGTCTTGGTGGTTCCTCCGTGGTTCCTTCTCATGTGCTAAGGAAGTTTTTGAGTCTTGGTTCCTCTCCATGTTCTTTGTCAAAGATTCATCAACTCTCAGACATACTTTCACACACACTCACATACATGGTTAGGACTGGTTTCCCTTCCCAGAGCTAGAACTAGAACAAAGGAATGTGTTGATGCTGTCGGAGAAGGAGCCAGAAGGCTGTCAGTGTGTGAAGAGAGAGCTGCAGATGGACACTCTGACACACTGACACACTCCAGCTTCTGGCAGCTGCTCTCTGTCCCAGTCAGCTCTGCTAACAGGTGGAGGCATTTCTGCAGAATCACATGGAGATGGAGATAAGGTTATTAATGATGCCCATGGCCCAGTACTGTCAGCAGAGAGCGAAGGACACAGATAGGTGGGGAATGAAATACAGCGAGATGCCACTGTGAGCTCTGCTGCCATTGCAGTCTGAGATGAGCTCCAGAGGAAAGCAGATGTTGGCTGTGTGGGAGGTCCACTGGATACAGTGCATCTGAGCGAATGGCTTATCCACTCTTAGGCCGTCATTTATGAAACTGCTGAGAGCAGGAGCTGATGCTCCTCAGTGTGGACAAAATATCAACTTCTTCAAGATGCTTTTCTTGGTTGTTAGTACAGATCAAAGCTGATATTTTCTCAAAATGTTATTCGTTTTGTATAGAATATGACTGAGCTCTATGTTAGGATCGGGCGATGCTTCAACACAGCTTGGTGTTCACCTTAAAATCAAGGTTCTTCAGATGGTTCTTTGATCGATTCCATAGAGAAACAACTTTTTGTTCCATGAAGAACCATCTGTACCATTGTGATGTTGATCTGACCAAGACCATGTAGAAATTTTGGTATTTAGGGCTGGACTGTGGCACATTTCACATCCACTACTTTGGGTCAGACCTGAAATCTGAAGGTCCATGTCCATGCTCTATCAAAGTATGCTATGAGAGAAATCAAAATAACCTGACTTAACAGACCTCATGGCAGCAATCAGTCATTCAGATCAGTTTAATCGTCTGAGTGCGAGAGAGAGAGCTGATTGTTATCTGTCTGACTTAGTCACTTGTATCTGACTGTTGGCTTTTTAGGGCGTCTGATCTGGTGGAGGCGTAGTGTAACCGGCGGAGGTAGTTTCTATTACAGCTGTGACAGCTGTAGCTGTATTGTTTGCATATTTCCTGTGTTGTTTTGATTTGATACGGAGGTCTGTGAGGCTTTGTTGTGTCGATGTTGGAGTTTATCGCCCAGAGGTATCTCTTTATCACTGCGTTCCTTTGTCCTGTATCACCTCCCTACTGCGGGGCTTTCACATGCAGACGTGATTGAGGATGTGAACGTGAATGGCTGGAACTCCAGTTGTTCATTAAAGTGTTGGGTTGAAGCTGAAAGGGTTCTTTTGGGCTAATGCCACAGAGGAACCGCTTCAGGTTTCTTGAAGGTCATCGGATGGAGCTTTGCAAATGAGACGTCCAGGTCGAGAACACTTGATCTGTTGCTTTTTTAGAAGTCTGCTCAGTAGATGCTCACATGTTCGAGCAGGAGGGTCAGAATCTTGAGATCGTGGACCACAGCACTGCAGTCCAACTCAAACTGATCAAACTGGTTGAACAGCTTAGCTCTTGTCCAGCATTGGGTCCAACCAAATGACCAGCATCACCAAGCTAGTCAACCAGTAAAATTGGCCCAAATCCGATGTGCTGTGTGGCGTGTGAATGATAAAAACACAACCACACTTTCCAGTTCTGGTTTGGACCACTTTTATATGTGGTATTGACCTCCGATACGTGTCCGATTCTCAACAATGTGACTCGGTCATGAGTCATGAGTTCATGTCACTTTTCATTGATCCAACTCGACATTCCTTATAAATGTTAGCTATGGAGACGGGATAAAGGATGACCGCGGTGAGGACTGAACATGCAATCATTTTGCTGAATTATCTATAATGATCAGATTGACTATGTTATTTATAGCAATAAGTTCTTCAAATTAAATTAGAATTTGGATTTAAACTGGGATTTAATTCAGTTGGAAACAAGTCAATTTTGACTAAAGAGAAAGTGGGCGTGGTCAAATTACATCGCTTTTTACAGTAAATTTGCATACATTCTCGGTGATAAGTCCAGCTATCTGGTACTAGAACTAGCTCCTGTGATGCTGGTGAACCAAAAACCTCCTGAAGTAGCACTTTGGCAAATGTCTGTCAGTTTAGGAGCTTGAACGTTCCTAACAAATGCTGGATATAATAAAAAAGACAGTGTGAACAACCTAATAAGATCGGATTTGATGAGAAAATCGGATTCGGACCATTTTATCTGCTGTGTGACCAGCATGCCCATGCTAATCCACCAGAATGACCAGCTTGGCCAAACTGGTCAGTTATCTTTATCAAACTTGTTAACCAGTATGACCAGCTTGACAATAAGCTTGGCTGGTCTGATAATCCAACAAACTCATGAAAACATATGCCATTGTGGTTAACCAGTTTAATCAGTGTTCTTACCAGTACAGGTTACATTTTCCACTGGTTGACCAGCTTGTCATCCACCTTAACTGTAAAAATCAGCTTAGCTCCTCTGAAAACAGGTCTTTAATTGGACCAGCTCTGGTCTGAAAGGAGCCCAGTTTGGCATGCCTGTGTTGGAGAGATAGCGTTCATCGCTGTTTTGTCTGGTCAGAAGAAGCATTTTCTCCTGAAATCTGCAGAATGAGTCAGAGCTGTGGTGGCTGAGCTCGTCTGCAGTTTAGTCTCAGCAGTGTATGTGTGGTCAGGAGGCAATTTACAGGGACCAATCACTCATTCCTTTCCCTTTCAGCACTACAGTGGCCACAGGCTCAGTGCCAGAGTCCAACCAATGAGAGATTATGTGGGTCATTCATCAGCTTTGCGGTCTTTTGGTCTCACTGGACTATTGGCTGTTAACTAAACAATTAAAAAGTGTGAATAGCACTGCACATCAGCCATAACATTAACACAACAGAGTTCCCACCTCACAACTTATGAATTTAAAGGATCTGCTGCAATGTCTTGGTGCCAGATACCACAGAACACCTTCAGAGGTCATGTGGAGTCTATGCCTCGACTGGTCAGAGCTGTCGTGATGGCACAAAGAGGACCTGCATAATATAGGACAGCTGGTTACGGCTGATCAGCGTACAGTTACTGTTAGATGCTGTTAAACATCTCTTCTATTTGAGGTGCAACTACAAGATTTCTCACACTAATTACAATCAGTTCAAGGAAAACTCAAACCAACCCTTCTGACACCAACAATGGCACCATTCCTAACATTACTGGAATCAGATTGTCCCCATTCTGATGGCTGATGTGGACTTTTCCTGAAGCTGCTGTCCTGTTTCTGTTGTTCCGTGTATAATTTAAGCATTGCACCATTGCATCAGGTTGCATTAGAGTGAAGCCGAGTGTTCTGTACACAGTTTTCCATCTTTCATGAAAATGTGACAACCCTGACATTTGTATTTGGCATTTCCGAATGTTGGAAGATTTTGATTGGAAGATTCTGCTGGTAGTGTCCATTCCCTGGCAACCCATGCCAACTAATAATAGACTCAGGGCTTTTTGTGCTTGTATGCACTTTTTTCACAGACTTGGTGGATAGAAAACCTGCTAATTACACCAGATTATAATTATAACACGTAATATGGAAGTATTTTATTTGGGAAAAGGTCAACTGTACGGAATGCTGAAGTGCATGGGAATACTGTGCTCCTGTGTTAACTGAATGAATGAGTAGGTGAGCAGGTATTACTGACACACCTTTCAGTCCCTTTGGCAGCATACTGTCAAAAAATTTGCAGGGGGAGGGGCTTATTTTATGCACGCACCCACACTCAAATAACTTCAAGTATACTTTTGTTCAGCCTCGTTCCTCAGCTTTATCTCCACAGACAAGCTCAGATCCTCCTGGGACGAACTGCATTTAATCAACACACATTCAGTCCCTCCCGTCCCCGCTGCTGTTCAGCTGCCACCAGAAGCTGAGCTGAGCCGACCGTTCCCGAACGTCTGTTTTCCCTTCTCAGCATGGACAGAGAAGAAAAGAGCTCCTGTTACCAAAACAGACAAAGCGTAATGGGTCCAGTTAAAGGCACTAACAGTTTGATTACTTCGAGGTGGACTGCAGTTACTCCAGCTCTCTCTGAGCTTTTGTCCGCCATCTAGGTGATCGCTGTGCTCACTGAGCTGTTCCATGGGACAGCAGATGTGAAACAAAGATAGAAAAGCCGGTTGGTGTCGTCTCTGCTGTGGTTGCAAAAAACGGGGTCCTGCTTCTCCTCCCTCTTCCTTTGTAGAGCAAAGGAAAAATGTGTCCTTTTCATTGTGTATTAAATTGGACACGGTTCTGTGGACCATGGTCAGATGATGTTTCCCTGGCAGGAGATATAGGACCAGTTGATATGTCTCGTTCTCATTCCAAACCACACATCAATCTTCAGAGCTGTGAGCTGCGAGATTTTCAGGCTCATTTACGCCAGTAAATGTGTAACCAGACCAAACACAGCCACTCCCAACTAAGGACAGGATGGTCATTGATTTCCACACAGAAATTCACTTAGTGGGGAACATGAAACTGGTTTGAAGGCCATAATCGAGTTGCAGCTCGTGCATTATCGCGTCAGGGGTCATTCTGTCCAGGTGTTGCCATCATACCCATCACGGTCATAAACAACCACAGGGAATGCCAGGACCGAGGCAGCTCGCTCTGTTTTAGGCTGTGTCCACAATACGCTTGTTTTCGCTTTTGCTTCGTTTGCCCTGGACTCAGGTTCTCAAGCCTGAAAAAACAGAAGGTTTTGGAAATGTTCCTGTCACATGACCATTGTCCAGAGGAAAACAAAGTCATCAGACTCGGCTATCAGTGGAGATTTCAACATGGATTATAGTGAATAATGGAAACAGTAACTATTATAAATGTATCTGATCTGATCAATATTTATTGATCTACTCATACAGAAGTGGTGTCTCTCAGTTCGGCGTCGGGTTTAACGATACATGCCAGACGTCTCTGCATGGAGCTGTAGAGGTTCCTAATGGTGTCCTGTGATGATCCATCCCATGCAGCTTGAATGTTCTCACTCAGTTCTGCAGATGGTGTGGTAGGGGTGGAGTGTTGAAAGAGCGTCCAATAGCATCCACACATTTTCAATCAGGGACAGGTCTGGAGATGAGACCGACCACGGCGTAATATCTGTGTCTTCAAGGCTGAGCTGGCTTTAAACATGAAGGATCTTTCCATTTGTTATCTATGATTGTTTTTATCTATGAACCTGTCAAAGAACAGCATAAGAGGTGCTCTCCAGAGCAACCAGGACTTCCAGCTTCCCAGCAGAGCAAGATATGGATAGCAGACAACAATGGCACTGAAGGGAAATGAGTGAGACATGTGTTGACTATATATTGACAGTATATTGACTCAGAGCAGTAAAACTCTGCATACTGCTTGAGACCAGAAGACAAGAAAACGAAGTCTTCTAGTGGTGGAACAGTGGTCAGACTAGCTTTTCCAGCATCAGATTTTGTCCAGAAGATCTTGAAATCAGTATGTCAGAAGGTGTACTAGGTGGTCTCCAACACTGCTGTCTGGTCTTGTTGTTTCCATCCCGTCAGCTCTACAGGGTCACTGGAGGCTGGGTTTTATGAGAGCAGGGTGCTCCTGGCTGGCCAAACCCTGTCATACTTGGCTGGGGTCTGTAGAGGAAGAGGGAACCCTGACCCTGAACTTGGCTCCACTGTATGATGGAGAGCTTGATCCCAGCAGCTGTGTGTCATGACACAGTTACTCACTGTCCACACTTAGCCCCCAGCTCTCATCCTGCCATCCTAAAAAGGGAAGAGTGCGGAGTCAGCTTTAAAAGCTCTCTCAACTCAAGTGCCTTCTCCATCTCTCACGCTGTTCATGTTCTCTACTGGCATCTGCTCATCCTCAGTCCCTGACAGTATGTTTCTCCCTCTCACTGTGTGTGTGTGTGTGTGTGTGTGTGTGTGTGTGTGTGTGTGTGTGTGTGTGTGTGTGTGTGTGTGTGTGTGTGTGTGTGATGAAATAATAAATAAAATTAAATATAATCTGGAATAAAGTCTTTCACATTGACTTCCATTAAAAGTTCAGAAGGATTTGGCTTCTCCTGGAAAGTTTAGATACAAGTCTTTTGCGTGACAGCAGCAGTATATCGAGAGAGGAAGGAAAGACCAGCGATAGGAGAGTGAGAAGGAGGGAAAGGAGTGAACAGTCACTCTTGTGTCCCATCTGTGCTGTGTTTGGGGCTGGAGGAGGTGCTGGTGATGTCACTGAGGTGTAATCTCATTCTGTCCTTCATTAAGTGCATGAGCCCATCTGGCCCATTCCATCCACCACTCCAGTGTCCAGCTCATCTGATGCTGTCTCACACACCAGACTGAATTCCACAAAGCCTACAGATGGACTGAATAGTGTGTGTGTGTGTGTGTGTGTGTGTGTGTGTGTGTGTGTGTGTGTGTGTGTGTGTGTGTGTGTGTGTGTAGAGTAGCATGTTGTTGAACAACACATTTTTACAAATAGTTTACCACTATATCAAACCTTGTACCAGCTCCTCTTACCATTCCTCCTTTCACCCTGTTCTTCAATGATCAGGACCCCACAGGACCACCACAGAGCAGCTATGATGTGGGTGGTGGGTCATTCTCAGCACTGCAGTCACACTGACAGCGTCCTGTGGGCTGCGTCCTGTGAGCGCTGATGAAGGACTAGAGGACGACCAACAAACTGCAGAAACAGATGAGCTTCTGTCTCTCACTCTCTACAAGGTGGAGACACTCGGTAGGAGTGTCTTATAGAGTGGACACAGTGTTTAAACACTCCAGCAGCACTGCTGTGTCTGATCCACTCGTACCAGCACAGCACACACTTACATGACCCACCACCCACATAATAGCTGCTCTGTGGTGGTCCTGTGGGGTCCTGATGTGTCATTTTGCCTTGCCTCAGATTCATCTTCTTGTATTTTATGATCTTCTTCAGGACATCGGTATTTCTGAACCACGTTTGTGAGTTTATAAGGTTCCTCCCTGTGGTTTTATCTCTTTCCGTGTGTGTGAACATCCATGTTGGGCTCATATACTTTAGGTTAATCATTGACGTACTGGTGTGTTTTCATTTTAAAGGCCGTCAGCTCTGGGCAAAGTTCCCGTAACAGAATGTGTGAAGTACATTTCGATGGCACGTTTCTATAGTGATGGGAATTCCTGCCCCACCCTTCCTTCCCAATGCTGTAGACTGGTTGTAAAAGTCAGAAATCCCATTAGCAGGACCAGCAGGACCCCTCTGCAACAGTGTGCTGGAGAGATACCTTCTGATAGGTTTCAATTCCAACCCAAATTCAACACACCCAGTTCAGTTAGTGAAGAACGTCTGAAGGCAGGAATCAGTTGGATCCGCAGTCTGGGGGACAGTTGCTCTCCAAGAGCAGGGCTAGAGACCACTGGTGGAGCCAGACATGGTCAAGGAACTTGTAATTATGTTATGTTCATAAGACAAAGTGTATTTCAATGATATTTCCATGGTAACAGACTGGACACATTTAAATAAGCAGGTAGAAATCTGAAATCTGATTGGCTTAACCAAAACAAACGTCATCTGGTGTCTTCATTAATGCTCCATATCAGGATCATCAACTGATCATTAAGACATCGTACAGAATATGGAGTAATCCTTGATCATTATGTAGTTATGAAAATATAACTGCTTTTTGTGATAGAAGAGTTATATGTAGTTATTTCTATTAATTATTGATTGGAGATTAATATCTATTTATAATATAATACTTTGATAATATAGGTTAATAATATTCTTTTGTTTTTAAAAGTAATAAGGATGAACCACAGATAAGACACGTGTGGAACGGGGGGTTCTGCTTTGTCCAAGTGGTAATTTCTCCAAGCATGTGTCGTACATTGTCCATGAACAGTGTCCTTTAATAGGTTGTTTATATCTTAGTTTTAATGTTTTAAAATCCAGCTCTCAGGATTGACCAACAGTACTGCCAGTTATTCAAACCCATTCTGATGTGTATGTGTTTGTTTTTGTGTATTTTCAGGGCAAAAATGGTCAAAGAAGGTTTCAGAATTTAGAAATTTTGTGGTCAAGTCAATCAAAAATGAATGGAAAACTCTATTGAACCTCTATCTAGTTTATCCATCTTTCTTGTTATATATACATATGTTTTCTGATAATAATTCCCCATTTTGTATATATATATATATATGTGTGTGTGTGTGTGTGTGTGTGTGTGTGTGTGTGCGTGTGCATGTAAAACCAGTTGTTAGCTGCAGGAGTTTGTCATCTTCCTGTATTATTTCATTTTTCCTGCTGTGTGTGTTTATGTACTTTCCTCTTAAACGTACGCCCACGTCCAGTCGTCCAGTCTGAGAGAGGAACTCAAACACTAAGCCAACTGAGCAACTCGAGCAGCTTGCACCAAAGAACAGTGGCACGTCCGTTAATCATTAAAATGACCATTTATTAAAATAATCGATGATTCATAATTGAGGTCAAATGTTTCATTATTGGTGATCTTTATTAGAGGTCATATCGTCCAGCCCTGGTTATTACGTTTAGATATTTCCTTGTTTTGTTCTGACAGTAATAATATCGGACACATTATTATTCAGATTCATATGTATCATATGTATCCTATCCTTACTTTCATTGGATGCCAGTGTAAGAGCTCGCCAATAGAAATGCTCCAAACTGACTTAATGACCTAATCCTTTTAAATTTAAGTAATTAAGTTAGTTAGTTAACTGTAATTATGTGGTACAAGGCAGTAGTAGCTGTAAAAATACACTGGATGAAGAGACAATAACATCTGGAGTAAAAGGTGGCAGATTTCAATAACATGTCTCTTTGAATGGATTTAGAGAACTTTGGTAAATATTTACTTTTGAAAATAGATTCATAAATTATAATAAATAAAAAGTGACGTAATAACTGAATAGAATAGTTTTCCTTCTTTGTTACTGATTTTGAGATATTAAGCTTTGCTCAACAGCAACAGGTCATATACATAACACCTTCATCCCAGTGTGTGTGTGTGTGTGTGTGTGTGTGTGTGTGTGTGTGTGTGTGTGTGTGTGTGTGTGTGTGTGTGTGTTTGTCAGCTCTCACCATAGACTCAGTGTTTTCCAGCCACCTGCATCTTGTCCTGAATTTCATTGCTATTTATCATGCGAGCGTCTCACGATCCTAATACCGCGATACGATTTCATTAATCTTCTCTCGGCTGTTTGCAGTGTCTGTCGACAGTTTTAATGTCAGCTCACGCCGTGTGTATCTGTATGAGAAATCCCTGCAGGATGGGGAGTGAAACGAGAGATTAGAGGGTAATTTCCCCGCCCGGCCCGTTCAGGATGTCTCTGAGTGTGTCTGCGGGCTCTGATACGGGACACCAGTCGGTTATTGGCACAAAGTGTGAGAGAACCTTTCATCACTCTGGACTGCAGAATGCAGATCAGGAGAGATGTTTCACAAGGATTACGCAGCCGGGCAACCTCAGCCAAAAGTCCAGCCTGTCCAGTAGCTGCAGGTAAAGGACAGCTTTACTGGACCGCCATTGACTTTTGACTTCAGGGAACTGGACACCAGGCCAGACCCAGTGTAAGAATGTTAGAAGTTCAGGATGTTCATTCAATGATAAAGTTACCAATTACAGGCCCATCAAGAAGGATGAATACGAGCAATATCGAATGCGTTGGATGTATCGGATATAATATGACAGGAGTAGAAGAGCTCAAACCTAACAGTATCACTGTTCTTGCTGTTAGAACCTCACCTATAAAACTGGGTGGGGCCAGTGGGTGTAGCTCTGTAATGCTATTGGCTGAGAGGAAGGCTCCTTTGATCCTGTTGTGATTCAAACGTTTGAATCTCAGCAGTGGGCAGGTCTGCTCTGGTTTAGATTGTGAGCTCCTGTGGGGTTTGGAAGAACCATTTACATCTTCTGGAACAGAAGATCTTTGAAAACAAGGCTTGTGTTGGTGGTTTTGTACTGTAATTATATGGTATAAGTCAGTATTGGCTGGAAAAACACACTGAATGAAGAGACCTGGAATCTGGAGGTAGTAAACCTGGAGGTAGATGTTTTGAATTGATGAAGAGGACCTTAAATTTGGAAAATACTCTGAAAATAAGGGACCAACTTTGATGGTCACAATTAAAATGAGCTGAAACTTTTGTCAAACCCTTTTTGATAGTTACGGAGTACTTTAAACAATTCACCCAAATGTAGTCCATCAGACTACTGATGCAAGAGACTAGGTTTGGGTCAGACCAGCTGTCCACCAACGTTAACAGATGACATTGAATTGTGGTCATAACCTACATTCATCCAGATACCAACACTGGGTTAACATCAAATTCCAACATTGTTCTGATGTTAAATTTTGGTTCCTTGACACCACAATAACAGATATGACCATCGTGGTGTTAAGGAACCAAAATTCAACATCAGTACAATGTTGGAATTTGATGTTAACCCAGTGTTGGTTTTTGATAGATCTGATTGTTCTGGTGGTGCTTTGCAATCAAACCTTAAAATTGACCCCTCCAAGGGACTCATTAAGATAGGAGATCTGTCCCTCCTTTTTATTACTGAATGAAAAAGACACCATCCTGGTCAAGCCAATGCTCTGTGAGCCATTCGCCATGTTAGCGAAATGAAGCTGTTTCGGTCAGTCAGTCTGACAGCTGGAACCATGCTGACCAACACTGGAACCAAGATTCCAGTCTCATTAGTCGCTCACCGTGTTACAGTTCAGTAAATAGAGAGCACTTTGAGGCATATCACTGACTCAGCAGCATACACCTGGCTTATCAGCCCTGCTCACACACACACACACACACACACACACACACACACACACATACACACACACAGATGGCCTGACTCAAACGCATCTAGGGTTGAAACTGATATATCACAATAAAATATTATTGCTTGATATTTGATTGTGTTGCTTTATCTTTGCTGGTTCAGATAATAGTGATAATCTCTTATTTCGTCTTTGATTAAACAGCATTACCTTGATATATATGACCATAAATATCAAATTAAATCAAATTAAATCAACATTTATTGGTGTAGCGCTCTTCACAGCTGAAGTCGTCACAGAGCAGCTTCACAGAAATCAAGAAATAAAAAGGTGAACAACACAGGAACAAAGGATGAGAGATAGATGCCCTAATGAGCAAACCAAAGGGCGACCGTGGCAAGAAACACTCCCTCAGAGCTGGAGGAAGAAACCTTGGGAGGAACCAGGTTGGGAGGAACTACTTATACACAGTAAGGGGACACTGGACCCCCACACCTCTGTTCTAATACTCGGGTACTGAAGTAATGTTAGCTCGCTGGTGGACATAATAGTAACAGTAGATTTCTACACAGTTGGTGATGGTGGGTGAGCAGAGTCCATGTCAGGGTGGGAAACTAGTCCAGGTCCAGTAGCTGGAAGGTGGACAGCCAATGTAAAGTTGTAGCAGGGAAGCTTGGGGTCCTTCTCAGATGGGGCAGAGGAGCTTGCGGTTGTGTATCAGTGTAATTAAACCATTTGACTCAAACCAACCCTCTCAATGAATCTGTACCGATGGTTCATATTTAATATATAACTCAATTACTACAGTAAAACCCACAGTGATATGTAGCATGTTGATGTGTTGAGCTGATGATGCTTCTCGGTGCAGTTGAAGTCGTCTCTCTTACTGTAGGGTTATCATGTTCACACGTTGGCAGCTCTCTTCCCCACAGGGGTCCGAAGATGAGCTATAGAAGCCCAGATGGCAACCGTGTTCCCTACGGTCACACCCTACATGCCACACTGGCAGCATCTCAGTCGTTGATGTGGAAACAGCAGCTGAGAGGCTAAATATGCTGGAATGTCAGTGGGAAACCCCCCAGGTGGTCTGCGTTTTTGCTCTGAGTGCCAAGTGCACCTCAACCAAGCAGTCGAGAACTATGTTCCTGGAATTTGGGAGAAGAGAAAGCTGTGATGCAGACTCACTAAACACCCAAAGGGATTAAATCACCCCGAGCCTTATATCACTCATCCCCAGGTCAGTTCCATCACCCAAACAGCTTTGGCCTGTAGGTGCTGTGGTATCTGGCACCATGCAGCAGATCCTTTATGTCCTGAAAGTCATAAGGTTGGACCCCCATGAGCATCAAGGAGTCTGGATTATTGGTTGCCCTTTCTCAGACCACTTCAGCTAGGTACTGACCACTGCACACAGGAAGCACCTCTCAAGTTTGTATGTTTTAGAGATGTTCTGACCCAGTGTTTTTCAAACCTGGTCCTGGTGTGTTGGGAGCAAGGAAAGCTCTAAAATATGCAGGGTAGGGGTGCCTCCAGGACCTGAGTTGAGAAACACCGGTGTTGAATATCGGTGGTTGGCGTCTCTGTGTCTCAGGTTCTTGTAATTGTCATTTTTCCTGCTTCAACACATCAAGGACTGAATGCCTAATACGTAGATCCTGTGTATATATAGAACAAAGCTTGGTTCCAGATTTCTCCTGGAGACCCCCAGCCGATGTGGAGGTGTTTAATTCCATCAACAACACACCCCATTTAACATCACTAAACACTGATTAACCAATGCAGGTGTCTTCATGTGGAGAACTTTGGAGATGTTTGATGAACACAGTGATGGAAAACCATGACTTTCTGTAGGAATGTTTTACGGAGTAATTGACCTCTAAGTGCCCAGATAAGGAGCTCATTTTCATTTTAACATCTCAGATGCATTAAATCTCAAGTCTTCGTTAAACATATAGTGGATTATTTTTGTTTTAAGGTGTTATTGAGATGAATACGATATGAAATGTGAACCAGTGTCTTACTGTGTGTGAAATCAGGACAGTTGAGGTGTTGAATCTGAAGGTGTCAAACAGACTGAGTGTAGCTAGAATTCCCAGCTGTCTGTCAAACCTGTCTGTCAGCCCTCGGAAGAGCAGAGCTGAGCAGCGCTTTCAGCAGCAGAAAGAGGCGGCTACTGTTGTCTTAATCCCACCGCCAACAGATATGTTTACTACTACTGTCTTCTGAAACAGCACTTCAGGCCTCCGCAACCTGTGTGTGTGTGTGTGTGTGTGTGTGTGTGTGTGTGTGTGTGTGTGTGTGTGTGTGTGTGTGTGTGTGTGTGTGTGTGTGTGTGGTATCTCAGCTGTCCAGTCTACAGCAGCATGTGGAATAACAATACCGTAACTGTACAGAGAAGCAGCAGGTGTGTCGTGGAGAAGTGACCGACTGTAACCAACTCTCTCTCTCTCTCTCTCTCTCTCTCACCCCTATTTTACCTTTCACCTCCAATGAGACACATCCACTCTTTACCTCTCAGCACCCCACACTCACATCTGCTGCTGTTCTTCATTCAGGACAGGGGGCTGAAAGTGGCACGTTGTTTGGACCCCACACAGCCATTGTAAAGGTTAACTCGGAGAGATAGAGGGAGGTGTTCGATAGGGATCTAACGGCTCATTATTTGCTGATTAGCCACTTTGTGCAAACACAGGCTCGCGGTCAACAGTACGAACAATAGCATTCGACTTGAATGACCCTCTTTTAAGTGTTTATTGTGTGCATAGCTGAAATTCCAACCCTGGGAATATTTGGGGATTTTGGAGTTGGATTTTGAAATATTTGGGAACACCGGTATACTATTTTGGGTTCCAAAGTTTAAAAAAGGTTTGGAAAGTGTGTGTGTGTGTGTGTGTGTGTGTGTGTGTGTGTGTGTGTGTGTGTGTGTGTGTGTGTGTGTGTGTGTGTTTGGGGGGGATTGTGTTTTTGGATATTTTTATTTATTTTATTATTTATGTACGTATGTTTAGTAACGTAGGTTTGACTAGAACTTTAGATGTATTTGGGAATTTTGGATCATTGATTGGTTCATTCTTTCATCTTCTTATTCACTTCATCCTTCATTTAGATTGTAGATTATTTATATGGACTTGTTTTCTTGGAATTTGGGATTTTGTCCAGAACAAATACACCAGTTTAATGTTTCGGATTAAATCTTTTGGGGGTGAGTCAGAAGATTTTGGGAAGGAGTTCCGGATGAATAAAGATTATTTTGGAGTTCTTATCATATGTTTAGGATTTTTTTGGGAATTGTTAGGGGCATTTTAAGGGCATTTAAAACCTTTTTGGGAATTGTAGATTGTTTGTGTGGGAATGTTTTGGAATGATTGTTTTGGGTTTTTTGATATACAGGCTACAAAAGAAGGATTGGGATCATCTGATTGGAATCGTATATACAGACACTGAATAACTCTCTCTCTCTCTGAA
This sequence comes from Acestrorhynchus altus, assembly GCA_034509495.1. Taxonomy (NCBI): domain Eukaryota; kingdom Metazoa; phylum Chordata; class Actinopteri; order Characiformes; family Acestrorhynchidae; genus Acestrorhynchus; species Acestrorhynchus altus. Next base: position 3,150,400 of record CM067501.1, read on the forward strand.
TGGAAGGGCTCACCAGGCAGGAATGAGCAGGAGTCCTCTTTACTGGCAGTGACAGCTTTCCCTCCCCTCCTCCTGCCTGTGCTTTATGACTGTGAGATATTTCAGAGCTACGTCACTCTGAAACCTGACTCCACTGTGTTTGAAAGCTTTTCAGGAGCTGCATTGTTTTGCGAGGGGTATTAATTAGATACGCCACCTGTTCCACAGTTGTTCCCTTGCCAGTGCTCAAACAGCCTTTAGGTCAACGATATAAGGCCTTCGGTTAAGTGTGAGTAACGTCTAGAACGTCTCAGCAGAGCCTTGAGTGAAATGTGTGAAGTGGGATCAGGAGTAGACCCCCTGGCTTACACACCTGGCTAATGCAGTTCCAGCCGTGTGATGCTGCATCAAAAACCCAGTCAGGCCACTAAGCCTCTGCAGAGCAGGAATTCTGGCCGAGCATCAAGGCCAAATCTAGCATGTTGTTCCAAGTGGTGTTGCTGGAAGGTGTGAGCCAGGAAAGCAGCATGAAGATGTGCTTGCATACTGATGCGTACACACTTTAGACGTTAATGGAGCAATTACCAGGACAAGGTGGTGCAGGACAGGTTGGACTGGGGTAATGGAGGATCAGGAGCCCAGGGTACATGTTTACGACTGTGCAGTAACCAGCCGAGCTCGGTTCCTGGCTGCTTCCCCTGGTCTTAGACCTGGTGGTATGTTCCAATCTTATTATCATGATTGCAGGCTTCATGCATCCCCTCAAAGGCACGACTGTTCCAGTGCTGTTCTTAGACACAAGTTAGACTAAGTGTAGACTATGTCATTTTTATTACCAGGCAGGAGGAATGTTGTCCTCGGGTTCATTCGGAGTTCATTTTCTCAAGTGCTGACCACTGATTTGAACAGTCACCTAAGCTGTAGTTAAGCAGTGTTTCCACATGTGTAGTCAATCAGCCAAGACATGGCATGTTTAGTTTTGCAATGAAGATGTGATGCAAGCATTCCCAATGTAGGGATGCACAGATGTGGGAACTCGGGGTTAATGCCAACATTTGATGTTTCATTGCACCGTGTATCTTTTTTCTATTCGGTTGGACCAGTAGATGTGTTGGATGAGAACTATAAATAATAGACCTTGAGGAGAGCGTTGGAGATGTTTTAATAGTGATGGGAAACCATGACTTTCTGTAGAAATATTAATTGTGTTATTGGTGTTTTAATATCACACATGGAACTACCTCTTGACCCCTACCCTGCACGCAACTCTGATTAGTCATATTACCTACTTTAAGTTGCGCCCATTCCTGACACAGATGTGCAAATGCACACACAGCTTGTCTAGTCCCTGTTGAGACGTATTGCCAATAGAATAGGACTCTGGAGCAGATAAACATGATTGAATACCTAATGCCAGGCGTGGGCAAGAAGGAGCAGAGGATCAGTGTTCTGTGTGATGTAGCTCTTTTGGGATGTTGAGGATGAAGTGGGGTGGTGATCATCCAACATCTTGAGCTCACTAATGTTCTTGACAGTGAATGCAATCAAATTCCCACAGCAATGCTCCAAAATCTAGCAGAAAGCCTTCCCTGGCCAGTACGGAGAGCTACTCCAACAGAAGCAGGATAAACGTTTTTAATACCCTTGATTTCAGAAGGATCAGTGAATGGTGTCCCAATATTTTTGTCCATATATAGAGGGTTGTTAATCTCCTGACCTGTTTAAGTGGGATCTGAAACTGCATGACAGTCTTATCTGTTGTCTGACAAAATGCCGTCTTTCCTGCAGATGGCCTCCACCGCGTGACAGCACTGTGCACACTCCGTGTCACCATCATCACCGACGACATGCTGACCAACAGCATCACAGTGCGTCTGGAGAACATGTCCCAGGAACGCTTCCTTTCTCCATTGCTGGGTCTGTTTGCAGAGGGCGTGGCAGCCGTTCTGTCCACCAGCCGCGAGGGCATCTTCGTCTTCAACGTGCAGAACGACAGCGACGTGGGAGGCTCCATCCTCAATGTCACCTTCTCGGCCCTGCTGCCCGGCGCTACCCAGGGACGCTTCTTCCCCTCCGAGGAACTTCAGGAGCAGATCTACCTGAACCGGACTCTGCTGAGGCACATCTCCAGCCAGAGCGTGCTGCCATTTGATGACAACATCTGCTTGCGTGAGCCCTGCGAGAACTACATGAAGTGCGTGTCTGTGCTGAAGTTTGACAGCTCTCCACCCTTCATTGCATCAGACACCGTCCTCTTCAGGCCCATCCATCCCATAAATGGGCTGCGATGCCGCTGCCCCGCCGGCTTCACCGGAGACTACTGTGAGACGGAGATTGACCTGTGCTATTCGGGACCCTGCCGCAACAATGGCCGCTGCAGGAGTCGAGAGGGCGGGTATACCTGCGAGTGTCTGGAAGACTTCACTGGTAAGTTTTGTGCCATATTCTATATACACCCATTTGCATTGCAGTAGAACCCAAATATAACTACATAGCCATGCTGGATACATAGCCTTCTTCGTGCTCTTCTTAGATCCTTGCACTTCCATCACACAGGATTTGGAATGCTCATTATTTGAGATGCATTTAAAATGCCAGGTATGAACAGATATGCATTTTCACAATCGGATCCCACTGGACACATGTTAATGCCCGGTGCGAACTGGGCACGAAATATCAAAAATCATCTCCAGGGGAGAGTTGGAGACCACTGTTCTAGAGAATAATGAAAAACACTTGGGTAAAGGGCCATAGTCTAACCCCTGCTCTTCGCTACCTTCTCATGATGAAGATTCACAGAGGGCTCAGGCTTCAAAGATCAACTCTAGCCCAAGTTTCTCGAGTTCCCCTCTCTTGTCTCAACCTCTGTGAGCATGGTCCACTCTTCACAAATGATGAAATGGTTAGAAATATTATCTGATATATTATGATTATATAATTAAATTGGCACAAATCCACATTGTCAGAAAAGCCCAGCTGTTCACCTTATACAATATATCTATTCAGGTGTTTCAGGTGTCCTAATACTTTTGTCCATATAGCGTGTTTGCAGTTCTATTCTGCAGCGTGGGAGCTATCAAAGCATGGTGACCCCTGCTCAGACACAGGATGTGTTTTGATAGGAGAGGAGTAGGAGGAATGCTGCCTCACAGTAGTGTAGGAGACTTGTTATGTCCTTCGGATCTAGATTGTGGTCCTGAAACCTGCTATAATGTTTGGATCTTAAGTATTTATTCAACTCTCATTGACTAGCTTAACCTACATGTAAGTTTAAATGAACAAAATTAACATTACCCATCTGTTCAAACCTCAAAACATATAAACTTAATTGATTACAGTATAGACTGAAGTCATTTCTAAGTCCTGTTGATGAACTCACTTTCCTCAGGTGTGGTAGAGCAGCCAACGAATGCTCATGAACAGTGACCATCAGTATACTTTTCAAGTTATCAACAATTGAGTGTAAGTGTGTCATGTGAACTGTCTCCGACCCTCATAGATCTTATGCTTGAGGACACTCCAAAGGTTCTCGATAAGGTTGAGATCAGGGGAGGATGGTGGCCCCACCATGTTTTTCCCCATAACAGTCAATGACACAGAGGTATTCTTTGCAGCATGAGATGGTGCATTGTCATGTCAGTGGTCAGTCAGATACTCTATATCGTTTTCAGAGGTAATTTTCACACCTTCAGGGACCCTAAAGGGGCATATCAGCTCTCTACCCATGATTGTGGCCCAAACTCTGCCACCTTCTTGCTGACGCTGAAGTCTTATTGGGAAAGGTGGCCATCCACTACTCCATTCATCTGGACCATCCAGGGTGGCACAGCACTCACCAGTAAACAAGACTGTTTAACAGTCTTCATGTGTGTCTGGGCCCACTGCAGTCGTTTCTGCTTGTGGCCGAATAGTTGGTTTATGCACAACAGCAAGCCTCTGGAGGATCCTACACCCCCTGCTTTAAATATCTGTTTGCTCCTGTGTAATGACGTTTTAACAGCTGCTCTCTTAATCTGATTAATTTGTCTGTCAGAAACCTTCATCATGCCTTTATTTGAATGAACTTGTCTATTCTGAATCAGCCACAGATCTCTTGAAAGTACGATGACCAAGCTTTAAGTTTTCGTGAAATATGATGTTTTCATAGATCCTTTTTTCTCTCCTATTGCTTGAAACCTGTGGCTTAATAATGTGGAACATCCTTTTTAAATCCAATTTGCATAATAAGTTGGAACGCTGTGTAAAAGCCACAGAATGCAATCAGTAAATCGAGTCCAGAACACAATGAGATTTGGCTTCTGTGCTTTGATTTCATTTGCTACCTCCTGGAGGATCATTCTTCCATCTTCACTGAAGCTCCTTACCCACATTCTTCAGACACTGGGCTCCCTCATAGCTCACAGAGTACCTGATCCATGGGTCACTCACCCTCCTACCCCCTCCACCCCCTGTTCACTTCCTTATCGTGGACAATTACCATCTAATCATCTCCTCCTCCTCACTCTAATCTCACCCTGTGCTTTGAAGGTCAACTCTGGTTAGTCTGTGGTCATTATAGCACCGATGACAGCTGGGATGCTCGATGTCCCCCTCGCTCTCGCTTTCTCACATTAAGGGGAAATGGATCCGACTAATTCCCACAGAGAAAGAGGATTATCCCGAGGAAAGCGCGGGTCATTACCAGTGAGGGACGGCCATCCTGTCCCCTTCTCTTCGCATACCTGCCCCTGTATGATCTTGTCAGGATAATGGTTGACATATAACTCCATGAGGCTGAACGTCCATCTGCGGTGCTGGGAAGACTGGAGCCAATGAAGATGGACAGCTGAAACTGAAACTTCCGAAGGGTCCTATCCACCAGGACTGCATGAAGTGTGTTCCGATTGGAAAACACTGGAAATTGTCAGTGTTTATAAAGAATCATTAATATTTGCAGTGCACTTAAACTACAGAGACAAAAGTATTTGGATGCCTGGTCATTCATTGTTTTGTCCACAATCAAGGGTTTTAAAAAGGGTTTATACTGCTTTTGTTTGAGGAAAGCAAGGCTTTCCACTAGGTTTTGGAGAATTGCTGCTTTTGGAGTATTTGATTGCATTCAGTGACAAGAACATTAGTGATGTTAGGATGTTGGATGATCACCACACAACCTCATCCCCAACTCCACAGCTGATCCCAAACTAGCTCCATCCTTCCAGAGAACAGTATCAGTGCTCCACAGCTCAACTTAATGCTTATATGGACTTATATGAGTCCTATTCTATTATTAGTTCTAAGCTGTTTGTGTGCATTTGCACATCTGTGTCAGCTATGTGATGCAACATAAAGTAGCTGAATGCATTTTTTTTAAAGGAGTGTCAACATTCTTTTCTAGTATAACCTGTCCATCTGTATCTGACCGTTCCTGTTCTGATGCAGGTGAACACTGCGAGGTGAATGCCCGCTCCGGACGCTGCGTCCCAGGTGTGTGTAAGAACGGAGGGAAGTGTGTTGACCTGCTGGTGGGTGGCTTTTTCTGCCAGTGCCCTTCAGGCGAGTATGAGAAGCCCTACTGTGAGATGACTACGCGCAGTTTCCCTGGACAGTCCTTCATCACCTTCAGAGGCCTGAGGCAGAGGTTCCACTTTACAGTGTCCTTCATGTGAGTAGCAAAAATCAAGGCTGTGTATTATTGTATAGCTTTAACACAAATAAAAACACTGAAATTATTCCCATGTTTTACTGAATAGTGCTGCTGTCCTCTCCTTGTGTCCCCTCAGTGCAGTGTGACGTTAACAAGCTGATGAGCTTGTGGCTACTTGGCTTTAAGCCTGGCCTCCACTCTCTTCCCTTAGTTTGGCCTTCTTTGAGTTTTACCCTTAAAAATACAGTGGTTGTGCTATCCAGTTTGTCCAGTTCAGAGGAGTCCAGTTTGTTTTCCAGGGAGGATGAATTCTGTCATCAGCGATTTTAGTGCACATTGTTAGTTCCCCTTGAGATGAGTTCCCATGAGTTCCCATAGCAACCTGTATTCCCATAACTAGTCTGGAGGTGATGAGCTGCTCTCCAGTATCAGCAACACCATATTCTCCACCATATTCTCCTGAAGTCACTGTAGCATCTTTCCATTTCTCCCAGTTTTAATTGGGATACTCTGTAATGGGTGGGGTTTTCTGTAATTGGTGGTGTGAATGTAAAGCAAACTGTGATGTAACAGTTTGGGGGTTTTGGAATTGCCCTGCTTTCCAGCTCTGATTATGTTCTGCTTGAGTCACAACGGTGTTTGAGGTTGACAGTATGTCGATTTCATGTACTGAATTCACATTATTGAACTATGCCACCAGGCCTGCTGTGAGAAAACTACAGTATACTTTTGCGTGAACGTTCTTTTGATCTCCAACCGTTGAAAGAGGGTCAGCTGGATCAGAGTACGTGAGTCTACCAAATGCACAGAGAGAACTGATTGGCTCGGTTTAGCACAATTTGATTAATTTGTCTGTTTATCTAAGTTTATCTCCTGACTTACTGGAGTTCCTTTTAAGTCAGAGGTAGCGTATCCAGCGCAATAAATGTCCAGAAAGGGTCAGTGGAGAATTATGTGGGCTCTCCTGCAGCGGTGAAAACAGGATGGGGTCCGTGTTGAGAGAGCCTATCAGTGTTTTGCTTGGTTGACCGGGTCTTCCTGCAGAGCGCCTCCTCTGGCAGCTGCGCCCTGACTCCTCTGCCCTCTCCGCTGCGGTCCAGAGCAGGGCCGCCCAGACAAGAGAAGTCGCTTCCTGTCTCAGGACCACTGGCCTTACGCTGGCTTCCTCTTGCACCTTCCTCCTTGTCTCTTGTCTTACTCCTGCACTATTTTATCACTTTTAAAGTGTCTTGACTCCGATTTCAGTGCCTTTGCTTTGTTTAAGTCAGGTTACGTTACTGCTAGGCGTGTAACCACATGACAGGGTTAATTAAACCAAACTCCAAAATTTGGAACTTTAAAGAAGGGAAAAAAATGCTTAATTTATTTTCTTTCATTCCAGGTTCGCTACCCGGGAGACAAACGCCCTGCTCCTTTATAATGGCCGCTTTAACGAGAAGCACGACTTCATCGCTGTGGAGATCATTGACGAGCAGATCCAGCTCACCTTCTCGGCAGGTCTGTCTCTAAATGCTTCTAGATTTAAACAGCCTGTTGATACCAAGTCCTGGTTTTTCGGCTACAGTTGAGCATGGTATCCAAAATGGATATTTTTTAATCTTGCACTTCTAGGGTTTTTATCTACTCCAACATCTCAAACATCAGAGACACAAATTGTCTCATGTATCACAAATTGTGTCATGTATCGTGATTTTTACAGTATTGTCCACCCCTGTGTTCAGTCTTCACTCAGTTCGTCAGTAGTGAGACGTAAATTCAGACTGTTTTAGCTACACAAGGTGCTTTTGTCTGTTTTATAGATATCTGTGTATCATAAACAGTCCTCCATAACCTCCAAAATCACAGATCTAATCTACAGAAGCACACTTCCCCTGGGCAGGGTTGATTATATTTAACATGTGGGAAAATGTACAACCATACAGACGTTCACTTCAGTCGTGCTGCAGGTTTGTAATGAATAAACACACACAGGGTTGCACACAAGTGGAAGCCCAAGCCCAGGTGGTGCACATACATGCTTTTAACAACATACTATACATTGTACCTACAATTATTGGCCATTTCATCAGAAATACCTACCAAAGAGGGGCACTTTTTAGGTTTACAGTTAAAGACCCCACCTCGCATCACATCCTTCACTGGAAAGCTACCACCATAGGAAGACCGCCGACCATCTCTACCACTTCATAGTAGTGTGAATTACATTGGTCTACCTACATACACACCTCACAGATTTACACACACGTTTCCTAAAAACACAGTGCATCTGAGCACTGCTTCTGAAACCCCACTAATGTGTGGGGTTTCTATGGTGTCACCACCCAACCCAAAGAGGCAGGAGTAGCAGCACACTGTGTTGGTGTTGTCTGTGTTGTCACCGAATGCAACTTTGGAGCCCAGCTCGACTCCCACCGGCTTCCCTGAGCAAGAGATTATGTTAAACTCAAAATTAATGAAGAGAACTCTGAGAACCTGTCTGGAGAGCCCCGTTGAGATAGCTTGCGGACCAGCCTGCGCTGTTTGGATACTGTTTACTGATCCTTTTGTCAGTCCCTGCCAAGCAGCTCCTGCCCTTGGTAAATATGGCTCTAAAGCCAGTGTAAATCTCCGTCGAGGGTGCTCCATAACCATGTGAATGAAGTCTATTGATGGCGGAGAAATCCCTGCCACTTGCATGCATGATGGATTGCTACTGTGTGAGCTTGCTTTGTGCTCTTGCCACTACATGACTCCAGCCTGAGCTGGTGTGTTATTACTGAGCAGACAAAAGACAACAGACTCGTTTCATGAATGTTACGCTCTTTCCAGAGAAGTACGACTTGGCACAACAATAGTTCAGCGTTTTGGTGGGGTGATTTGACCTGCCACAAGTGATTAGATTAGTAATATATTGATTAATGAGATCTTTAAGTGTGGAATCAGACCAATAACTCATGCACAGCCTCAAAAGGTCTGCTGAAGTGTCTGAAAAGATCATCATCATTCAAGCTGCCGCTTAATCATCGCTAATTGATTGACAGTTATGTTAAATATATCAGGTCACCCCAAAATCCCAACCGTTAAAACTGAATTTGAGACCAGAACTGTGGTCATATTTATTGGAGATATAAAACTAAAGTCCTATCTGAATGGGAATACATTTACTTGGGGTCCTGAGGTCATTTTTCACGAGGGCTTCTCTGCGATTGTTTGTTTGTATTTCGCCATCATCCCTCTAGATCAGTGGCCATCTGATCGTTTTAGTCCTGTTGGGACTTACATCTCTGTTTTTCCGGGCAGATGTCTCCTCACCTCAGAAAGAACATTTCTTTTGATGTTGTGCTTATTTATAGAGTGTCAGTATCAGAGCTCCTCTGCAGATATTGAACACTTTCCAAAATGAAAAGGAAATATTTGAGGATCTAGTGTCTCTTTGACTGTTTGATCGCAGCTATTGTGCATGTGATCACGAGTGTGAATCAGACACTAAATTGACTCATATCAGATTTGACTGAGCATATGCACAGTATTTTGCATGTGATCAAAAGAAATCAACAAGTTCTCAGTGATCCCTGGGATGATCCCTCAGTGATCCCTGAGATTGGTCCCAGATCTCACTGTGGTGGACCTTCTATAGGTCAGAATTCTTCACAGTTCTGCTCTTATGATCGTACTGTCTGATGATCGTACTGTCATTGCAAACAGAACTAAAATTGGTATGAATGTGGTTTTAGAAGAAATTTGCTGGTGACCTGAAAGGCACATCGTGAATCTGACGCAGACCTTTTGTTAGGTTTTCCCTCAAAAGCGAATTAAAACAATTCTAATGAAAGTATTCAACCATAACAGCCCTAATGGAATTTAATTTCCCACATGAAATTTCACTTATTTCATTGACCTTTTTCATTCCTTCAGGAGAGACTAAAACCACGGTGGCTCCTTTCGTCCATGGTGGAGTTAGCGATGGCCAGTGGCACTCGGTTCAGCTGCATTACTACAACAAGGTAAGAAGCTGCCTGCTGGTTTATTTCTGTCCATTCTCACTGCAGACACCATTCAGTGGCTCCTACACCCTCAGTGAGGATGTGTTCCTGAAGACACTGGATGTAGAGGTGGTTTCAGGTCTGTTTAACCCTTTAAACGACCCGAAGGACCCTTGATTTTGGAGGGATACCTTATACAGTTTGCAGATGTTTGCAGCCCTCTGGGCATGTAGTGAAAATACTAAGTTCAAGCTTTATTTTACTGTCTGACAAGATGCTCATCCCAACTTTAAACAGCGGGAAAGAAAGCTAATCTGCTGTCTGGAGGCCACTGTACTCGCTGGCTTCCGTCACAAAAGACACAAGCGTCTTTTTACTTTCCTTTGATTCCTCTTTCCTCTGACCCCACAATATCAGACACTGAACACGCTATTGGGACTTGCCAAGCACCTTCCTTCAGTTCACCAAAGCTGGCTCGTATTTCACAAACAGTCTTATAGTTCTGACGCTGATTCTGGGTCAGTTTTCCTGGCTGAGCCCGAGCGACAGACACGACGGGCTTGGATAAAAGGCGTTCCTGGATCGGATTCTGTCTCAAGCTTGGTTATGAAGACGAGGCCCGGTATATGGTTTATGTTTCTTATAGAGTATTATCATCCTCCAACTGAGGGGGTCACTCTTAGAACCTGACACAATGAAGCGCTCTCACATTTCAGTAGTGGTGCCAGGCTAAGAAGTTGACTTGCTCTTTCCTGTGTTGATTTTAGGTGACATGTCCATGCTCCACCCACGAGTGAGTTTGTAACAACGGAAGCTTTACAGAAGGTTAAGTCACGAATGAATGAGAAATAGTAGTGCACGGCGAAGCTTCTATCAAATTACGTACATTATATCGTGTACACTCTTCATAACCAAGCTTGTTCAGATGGTTCTTTAAGTGGTGCCATCGAAGAACCACACTTGCTTCCACAAAGAACCAAGTTTGTGGAGGTGTGTGAGTGTGAAGAACCTTGCAGGGGTTTAAAGCACCTACTAACACGTTCCAACCCCAAGGTTCTTCTTGGTCAACCAGTTCTTACCAGCTTGACCAAGATGGTCAACCAGCTTTAAACCACTTTGACCAGCTTAAAATCCAAGCTGGTTAAGCAGGTTTTCTTCCTGCAGGGCAACGAATGCCTGTTATGTGGTCATGTGATAAACACATTGAGGTGTAAAACAGTAGTATCACTGTTTAGGTGATTGTATGGTTTTGTCTGTATCGTCTTCGGCTGTTGTGTGTGGTGAAGGGTTGCCGTAGCAACCACTGGGCTTGATTTCCATGCTGCCTGTCTGGGCAGAGCTGCTGCTCCTGCTGTTTGTTTTTTTATTTTCTGCTCTGTGACCGTAACTATTGAACACAGCCCGAATCACTCGCACACACACACACACACACACACACACACACTTTCTTTGTGACTTTTTATAACATGTCTAGTAGGTATGAGGACCACCAGCTCAGTGTGAGAACACACACACACACACACACACACACTGAAACATGCAATAACCAAGGCATGCGGTTATTATGGTTGCATATTCCAAAACAGGTTGTCTGATCTGATTGCGATTTGGGTTTGCAAATTGTTCTGAGCGAGAGTGACAGGTCTGTCAGGTCTGCTATAACTGTCACGGCTGTGTAAAAGTGATCGGAGCTGGTTATTATTCACAGTCCTTCACATTTATAGATGATAGCACTACAAAAAAAATCAAATAAAGAACAAGCAAAGCTGAAATAATCAGCCATAACTCTGGACCTTTAAAGTCTAATCCTTTAAATGACCCCCAGACATGCAGGAGATGCTCTGAATGAGCCCCAGCCTGCAGCTGTCACAGTTTATGACTGGTCATTTACAGCACTGGATGACCAGCATCTGGTCAAGGCTCTGTCCCTGGTCCAGCAGCTGGTCCTCTCAAATGGACGTTAAGCTCCTAAATCACTGATGTCACCGCAGTTTACGTTACAGTATCAATATGTTGAAAAATTGAGATACGAGGTTTTTGCGTGACAGCAACAATGTACATTTGTAAATGGATTATTTCATACACATAAAACTGATGGTTCTTCAAGGGTTCTTTAGTAAAGAAATGGGGCCATGAACACTCAAAGAACCCTTTGCATGAATAAAGGCTTCTTTGCACCACCCTGAAAGGGTTCTTCAGATTGACGGAGCTCTAGATGGTTCTATGTACCACCAAAAGTGTTGTACTTTTGTTGCTATAGAAGAGCTGTATCTCCATCAGTCTGGAGAACCCTTTATTCATGCAAAGGATCCTCTGAGTGTTCATGGTTCTGTATAGAAGATAATATTTATTATATTGATTATATTCCTTTATATATGTGCATATTTCTAAGTATTTTTTTTATATTTCTAATATAACCTAGATCTTAGAACATTGAAGGAAATGTATACATTTGCATGAAGCATAAATATGTGTTATGTGAATGTATGATGTCAAAGTGAAAAATGACAGAAATGGAGATATGAGGTTTGAGCAGCACAGCAATGATAGATTTTCTTGACCCACGTCCTGTAAATTGCGTACGAGTCTATGCTCTATGCTCATGTATGTGGGTCAATACAATTGACCTTCCAGTTTCAGATCTTCATGCATCAGTGTGTTTCACCCCCTAATTCAGACATTCTTCTGCAGTCAGCTGAAGCTTTGTGAGCTTACCTCTTACCCAACGCCGGCTCAGAGCGAGATCTGCACGGATTCTTGAGGATTTCTGTGGAATCTGACTGTACTTTTACAGCCATTTGCGGCTCTGCTAAGCTTAAGAGCACTCATATCAAGATGGAGTAGATCAGTCACCCTTTCACCCTTAATTCCCCTCCACTGATTCATGGGGTCAGAGGGTGAACGTATAGACAGACACCGCACACCCTCTTCTGACCTTCAGGGAAAAACGCTGCCTCTGCCCAGCCCTGTAGAGGTCAGGGGTCACATGATCAACGGTGTGGTAACACACCCAGGCCGGTAGCTGTTGCAGCAGCTGTAATTCCGAGTCTGTGCGTTGAAGATGGAAGGAAATCCAGGTCTGGAATTCTTGCTTTATTTGAGCAGAGAGGTTCCTCAGTAGGAGGACGGGCAGTTTGGGACAGCTCAGACAAACAGGAAGGCCTCAAACGGAGAGATATTCTTAGATGAAGAAGTTTTTAGGCGAGGGGACCATCATCGCTTAGAGAAGGTTGAAAGTGCTTAAGAGGAGGTCTGCGGAAGAAGGAACAGCACTACGGTGTTATGGTCACTTGGTGCAGATATTGACCACTTATCAATCCTCAGTTTGACTCTAAACTATACATATTAAAGCGTCTTCAGTGACTCTCTGAAAGGGTTTGTAGATGAAATTCTGTGAAACACAGATTAGAAGGTCTGGTCCTTTGATTTACCAAATAATTTTTTATGCACCAAATATTCTTGAAAATGGTAATAAGTGACATAAACAAACAGTACATACCATAGTTCATACTATAAAATCGAAACAGGCACGAGGTGAGCTGGAGTTGTTTATGCGACAGTGAAAAATAAGAAGAAATAAATAAATAAAAATTAAAAATGGGTCCATTTTGGTTTTAGCCAAAGCCGTGTTTCCCTAGTATGCATTCATCTTTATATATATATAATAACTTTTATTAATTTTTCATCTTAAACCACAATTCTGATGAATATTTCCTGGAGACTGGAATTTTTGCCACTGTTGGTAGACTCGTATGAGCGTCCGCTTCTTTCATTCAATCATGAACATCTGTTACACATAGACCAGCCGTTCTTGTGCAGCGCCACAAGTTACAAGGCACCCTGTTGTAACTGTTAAGCATGGTGGCGGTATCAACAATCCATCTGATGTGCTTCTAAGCTCAGGATGTTGGTTCTATTGCTCAGCAGGGCTGTGGACCTGGGGGTGAGGCTGTCTGTGTAGATGCTCCTGTTAAACCATCTGCTGGAACCTCACAGATGTGCCTGGTTTTACTGGGGTCTGCTCATTATGTTAAAGGGAGTTTGCCCACCCTGCTCTTTCCTTCTCTCTCTCTCTCTCTCTCACTCTCTCGCTCACACACACGCACACACATGCGCGCACACACACACACACACACACACACACACACACACACACACACACGCACACACACACACACCTGTAAGAGGCGGGAAATGAGGAAACAAGGGCTGCTCCATTAGACTCTAATTGAGGCTTTCTCTCTGGTCTACCCAGGACAGCCTGCACCTGCTGGACGCCAGTGGGGTGCTGCGGGTCCCGCTCTATACAGCCTGGCTGGAGCTGACCCATAAGGAGGTACAGTAAGCTGTCCCGTAAAACTAGTCTAGTTCTAGCTTGGCGGTGGCGGTGCTGAATGACCTCTAACTCCTGTCTGTCTGCATCCCACTGGCCCTCAGGGGCCACAGTGCTGTTCCTGGGTCGCTTTTGCCTGTAAACACACTCCGAAGAAGAAGCTGCTGAAAATAGGTTCCCGTCTCTCGCTGTGACTCTGGATATTGAAGAAGAACGTCCATGTAAATGTTAATGGATTGCAGGTTAAGTGCTGGGGTTTTATACAGGAAGGCACTGCTATTAGGCAGGCCTGTAAAACGGGCCCTGTGGCAGATTTATGGCTATGGAAGGTTATAGTTATAGGTTCTAGCTATAGGATTCTGTCTGTGCCTTGAAAGATCTTTATCTTCAGAACGTTTTGGAAGGTGGAAAAGAGGAAAAGAGGACAGTAGTGTGTCATTAAGTATAAAATATGGATGGTTTTGACTGGAATAATAGCTTGTGGCTGATCTGGAAACAGTCTGTGGAAGAGTACAGGTTTCATGTAGGATCTTCTAAAGAATTATTAATTTTATTGCAAATACAGAAAGCAGTGGTGTTGGCCAGAACCCTCACCGTCATTACTAGAGTTCCCTCTGACCCTCTGTATTGTTCTAAATGGTGATTGGACGGTTGTGCTTCAGTTTTGGAATATTAAAGTTGATTAGAATAATCATAATCCGTATGAGGTCACTCTCATATCACATGGTCCATGGTCCTGTGAATGGTTCTGTAGTTCTCAGGTACTTTACCATCTTCTTTTATAACTGAATATCCAGAACCTGACGGGAATTTCAGTGTAATTGCATTAGATTAAATTAGTACAGACCATCAACATAGCCAGGTTTGCACCTGACACTTAGGTGGTACCTAGAACCTGTTAAGTTAGACAGTCCTAGAACTAGAGAGAGAGAGAGAGAGAGAGAGAGAGAGAGAGAGAGAGAGAGAGAGAGAGAGAGAGAGAGAGAAAGAGAGAGAGAAGAGAGAGAGAGAGACAGAGAGAGAGAGAGAGAGAGAGATGGTTATTTGATTAAATTTTGGTTAGTAAAACATTACGTGAATGTTCTGAGAACATTGGTTCTTAGAACGTTCAATCTGTCCAGTTTTTTGGACTGCTCCTAAACTTTCTCTCTTTATCTTTTTATTTACTCACCTTTTTTTTTAATATTTATTCTTTTATTCTCGCAGTTGAATATGTGCTTTTCATTTGTGAAGCATCTTTAAAAAATAATGCAAGAAATGTCATTTATTTATTGTGTGTTTAGTTGCGGGAACGTTAGTACAGACGTTTCTGTAATGTAACTGGGGATGTTGACTGAGAAATGTTGTACAAACATCTCTGCTTGCTGTGTTCGAGGCAACTAGTTCTTGTATTTTAAAAGAGTTTAAAACTCTTTTCAACCTCCTTAAGGAACATTGGAAAAACGTCAGGCTGATGAACAGGGGTGTCGGTGTTGAAGGGCTAACATTGATCAAATTCAAGAACGTTTGAGAACAATTATATGCAGTTCTGGAAAGTTCCTTTCCTTAAATCAGCTGCTCGAAGCAGGCTTGAACACTGTGCTCTGCATTTAACCCATCTACACACACACACACACACACACACACTAGTGGGCAGTGAGCACACATGCCCGGAGCGGTGGGCAGCCCTGTCCTGCTGAGGAGTTAAGTGTTTTGCTCAACCAGCGACCTTCCAGTCCTTCCAGTCCTTCCAGTCACAAGACTGGTTCCCTCACCACCAGGCCGCGGCTCTCTGAGTAAATGAGTACGTTCTGCAGGTTCTAAAGCATTTTATTTGTTTAATCAAATCTAACCCTAAAGACTTCTTTTCAAATCCACGTCTCATTTCCGTCTCTGCTGAGGAATAAAGTGCGAAACAGCATCTCGCGCAGGCAGGAAACAATAGTAGAAATGCGGAAGAGGAGAGGCTGGAACACAGGTGTGTGTTTGTTGTTGGCGACACTGGGCTTGAATTGCAGTGGATCACTCTAAAGCACTCTAAAGCAAAGGGCATCGACTCCATAAGCTGGTAGAACATTTCTCCGGTGACACATTCCCCTGCCAGCAGTGGTCAGGTGACTGCTGGAACAAGCGGCATTAATAACTGTCTGGAATATTATCTGCTCCCGACACTGCCTGCTTTTGTGCAGCCTGTAGAGTTCGTCTGTAGAGTTCAAACAAAGATCAGGGATCGATAACCTGGTTCTGTGAAGAACATTCTGGTAGAGCGCTCTCAAACAACAATGTCAGCTGTATAATCAATGGCTTCATCATCACTCTTACCAATAACTCTTCAGACCAGAGAAGAACCCATATGATGGCTCATTGTGTAGTCTACCTTATCTGTGTGTGTTCTCATTACTCACCATGGAGAGTTTTCCCTGTATTGTACTCAAATGTTCATGCAGAATCCTTGTATCTCCAAATAAAGATGTTGGAGGGGAACTGCAGGACTGGTCCACCACATTTGGAGAGAATGGAGGTTGTCTCTCCATGCTTCTTATAACAAAAGCTTGGTTCATCATCAGTCTTAAACACGTAAGACCTTTCATGGGCAGTAATTTGAGACAGTTTTTACTGTATTTTGGTAAAAGTTTTAACACAAAGGCTCAGTTTTTGGTGTTTCTTTTGGACATTTTTTGAATCTGCCTCTTTTCTCCGGATTTGGTCCACAATTGACCAAAAGAAATGCTCCAAAATGAATTTCTCCATTGTCTTCCGTTGAAAATGAACATTTTCTTCCTGCCCCTGTAAAGTGGCCGTTATGGAGATACTGTATGAGTGACTCCAGACTGCCTTTATAAAGGTATTAAACAGAGAGGTGGAGCCATGAGAAGACCAGAGAGATGGATGGACTCAGAACGTGCCACACCTCTGATAGGAAGGAAATGTGATGTCATATCAGTCAGCGCAGCTGTGTCCCGTACACTCTCACACACTCCCGACAGATTTCAGAGCAGGAGAACCGTGGTCCAGACACTAGATCTTCAGGAGAAGGTTTTCTTCTTTCAGTTTTAAAAGAGAAAGAATTCTCGTGTGACTCATACTGCCCCACACACACACACACACACACACACACACACACACACACACACTTGGCAGTGTGTATGCCCTTTGTAACCTGTAGGTGTGTCATGTAATATGACACAGCAATGGCAAAAATCCCCAGTGTTGAATTAACACCTGCAGTGTTGATTATGGTGGTTGTTTGTGACGAGACTTAAGTGAACCTTGTAGGTTTAGATTTACTATAATGAGGAAAGACGACAGAACGTATTCTGATTGGTCGAGAATGCTGGCAGTTTGTGTAATTATACATTCTGTCAGTACATGTCATTTTTTTACTGTTCGCAGTTGTTTGCATATCTTCACGGTCACGGTCTTCAAAGCCGAGACAGAGAAACCTTCTTAACTTTCAATGGAAGTCAATATTAATGGACTTCTGAGTTCATGGTGGCCCACCTTCAGCTCCCCTGATGCCCCTTCAGAGGCTGAGCTTGTGCTCTCCTGCAACCCCGCTGCTGGAATCGGACAGTTTCTGCCATCACGACTTGAAATTTACATGGACACTAATTATCTGCTATTGTTATTGTTATATATACTGTTAAGACCACCATCAAACCATCATTACTGAAGTACACCTGAGCATTACCGCAGACATGCTGGTCCCCCTTTGTCAACGTGGTTTCTCCCAAGGTTTCTTCCTACAGCTGCGTTGTGACATCAGTTGTCCAAAAGCTCTACACCAATACACTCGACTGACTGAATATAAAAAGATTTTATCACATATAATTTTGGAGCATTTCTATTGATCCATTCATCACGAAAGATGGACACAATGTAAAGAACAACCGCCAGATTTACGTGATGCTGATTAAAAAGGTCTTGACCATGATGAGAGAGCGTTTGGTGAGACAGTTGAATGAGTTCTGAGAACTGAATTTAAATTAATAAGTGGTACAAACTCACTTTTTAGCCAGATTTGGACGCATTGTCTTGGATTATGATTCCCAGGCAGTTTAAAGATGGTAGATTTTGAACACTGTTGTGTTAATTAAGTCATTTTCTGTGACTAAATACACTAAACACACACATGTCTCAGGTCTATTGTGTTACCCATACATTTCACTGGGCCTCTTGTCTGCACCCCCGACACACTTACACAACCATGAAAGTTATAAAGTCAGCTTTGCTCTCTGCTTCCCCTTTATTGTAATACTAGTTTGGACCGAACACTAATGGTTAGTCCTGAGTCTTTATCTAATGAAATATGTGTGGAGCTGGAATGTACTGGTGGGACTCATCACTCAGCTTTCTGTTAATCCT
Organism: Acestrorhynchus altus; assembly: GCA_034509495.1. Classification (NCBI taxonomy): domain Eukaryota; kingdom Metazoa; phylum Chordata; class Actinopteri; order Characiformes; family Acestrorhynchidae; genus Acestrorhynchus; species Acestrorhynchus altus. The sequence goes on from CM067501.1 coordinate 3,168,641, forward strand.
CCATTTCTCTGAAAGGACCTAGACTGGTATCCAAACAGCCCGGGGCCACGCCGTGAAGAGAGAGACTCTTCTGTAGATTATTGTTGTTGGCAAGATTATGTATGAAGATGTTCTCTCATTTTGGATTAATCTTGGTGTGACAGATCAGCGCACTAATTCATCTGGTACATCACCAGGTATGACGTGAAGCAGAACTGTCCTCGATTGTTTTCTCAGAGCCTGTTTGCTGGGTTTTTTTTACTGGTGTGGTTGGGGACTTGAACCCCTGTCTTCTGAGAGGAGGGCAGTGGTGTTATCCACTATACTATTCCAGGTATATTTGAACCATGGACTCCACAAGACCTCTGAAGGAGTCCTGTGGTATCTGGCAGTTGTGAGATCTTTTCAAAGAGCCTTGGGTGCCCATGACCCTGCTGGTTCATCTTCTTTCGACCACATTTCTCTCTTCTTTCAGTCCACTGTCTCTGCTGATGTCCCACTACATCACTGTCAGGAAGCCTCCACTTACTCTTCAAGTCCTAATCCCTCACTCTTTTTGTCCTTCATCTACAGATGACACCACTTCACTGTCTCACTGTAGATGAGTGCGAGATTCCTCACACTCTGAGTAGCATGACTAAACACCCCACTGAAGTGGGCCTGGGTCACCTGACCTGAGAGAGCGGAAGTTTCCCACGCATGTGTTTTATCAACGCAGTCTCTGCTCACTCCCTTAAGAGGATGCCTACTTATCTAGGGCACTTTTTTATGCACTGTATGACAAAAATCTGCACATTGTTTGTGGACAACCCTTCTAATGAATGCATGCAGCTAGTTAAGGTTGCACCGGTTGCTGACACAGATGTGCAAATGCACACACAGCTTGTCGAAAGAAGTAGGGCTGCCTATAGAATAGGACTCTTTGGAGGAGATAGATTGTCTAATGTCTAATGCCAGGTGTGGGCTAGAGGGGTATAAAGCCCCCAGCATTGAGCTGTGGAGCAGTGGAACTGTGTTCTCTGGAATGGTGGAGCTCCAGCCATTGCTTTTGGGATGAGTTAAGGTGGTCATCCAACACCTGGTTTGGTAAACCAGTGATTTTATGTTTACCTGAATCTGATCTAAGGGGAGCTGGAGATTTTACACTAAAAGATTCTTATTGCTGAGAGAAAGGAGGAGGCATGGAGTGGATTTTGTGTGTGTGTGTGTGTGTGTGTGTGTGTGTGTGTGTGTGTGTGTGAGTGTGAGTGTGTGTGTGTGTGTGTGTGTGAGTGTGAGTGTGTGTGTGTGTGTGTGTGTGTGAGTGAGTGAGTGAGTGAGTGAGTGAGTGAGTGAGTGAGTGAGAAGTGAAGTGGACACCGAGTGAAACCAGAGAAGGCCATGTAGCCTTTTCCCTTCTTCCAGGTTGTTCGGCGTGTTAAAAGAACAGGACAGGACAAAAGCTGCTGTCCAGTTGCGTCTTTCTGGAACGTTGCCGAACTTTGATAAATGGGCTTCATTTTTGAGACCACCTGTAACATATAGGGCTCAAAGTGTGGCTCTTGTCCTGTGGGGCAAGGAACAACACTAGTGCTAGGTGTATGCCTCAAGGGTGTGTGTGTGTGTGTGTGTGTGTGTGTGTGTGTGTGTGTGTGTGTGTGTGTGTGTGTGTGTGTGTGTGTGTGTGGGGCCAGGCAGGTTCCTTTTAATTATTCACTACTCTAGGTTTACACTGCCACAGGGAGGGTGAGGTAATGGTGTTTGAACTTTGTGTTAAAAGGCTTGGGGGACGACACTATTGCGATAGAAGCAGAGAAATGTGGCGTTAACACACACACACACTCACACACACACTCGCACCCACACAAACAGTGCATGTGAAACGTTTGGGAACACCTAATTGAATGGCTGCATTTCCGCACTGTAACCCAAATAAAATCACACACTGCTTCCTATATTATGAAAATAGTCCTGCTGGCCTTCAACGCCTCTGTGTATTTCCCGCCGTGATGCCCCTCCCTCCCTCCAAGAAAACGGTCAACACACATGCACTCATGTACTACATTCTTGACAACAGTCCCTACACTGTACAGTTGTCTATAGCAGTGGCGTCCCAACCAACACCGTGTTTAACATGTCTGAGATTCTTGGGATTCGCACTGGATCTGCGAGACTAAAATAGCTTCTATGAAGTGTGGGCAAATATGTTTAGTCTGTGGCTCCTCCCCCTCAATTTGTCTACTGTCTGTTCCCATCTGCAGGCTAGAATTCCTTCATTACATGACGTCCCCAGACAGGGAGGCATTTGACAGTAGAAATCTGAGCCCTTGCTGGGATTTGAACTTATGGTCTTATGGTAGCAGTTAGACTGTAGGGCCACCCTAGGGGTGTGAAATTACATTACGTAAAACAGTTCTGAGTAACTTTTCCTTTCCGTTGTTTCTTGGACACAGGAATGTAAACATGTTTCACAGCTCAAGGGTGGCACAACTGTCTAACTGCCTGCTTGAAAAGCAGTATGAACTATATACGGTACTGTATATAGTATCGGAATTCCCATTAGCTAGTTCTAACTTGTCACAAGCGAAAGTGTGCGATGAGTTAAGCATACAGTCTACGTAATGGAATTGGTGCAATAGTCTTAAAACTATGTTCGGTGTCCGACAATGCAAATTTGGTTGCATACGTTCGCTTTATTTCCCTCCCCTTTTTCTTTTTATCCTTTCTCCCGGTTTCGTGCATAAACCGGTCTGTTGGTGCCCTTTCCCTCTAATCCCAAACAGTTCTCCATCTGCTGACTGACAGGCTGAATGGCTGTAAGAGTATAGTTTGGCTTGTCAGTTTCTGCTGTCTCAAGGCGGTTTGTCTCAAAGCTGAGGCTTCCTCACAACTGTAAGTGTCAAATCAGAAAACTCTTCAGAAACCCGAGCCTGGCCTCTGGGCAAAAAACATCTCGGCTTCATCGCCACTACAGAATGCTCTCATGTAAGAACTTGTGAGGAACAGAAATGTGGTTGGGTTGTTACCAGAAACAGGCAGATTGTGGGCTTTTCCAGATCTCCATCCTTGAACCTAATCTTGAAGCGTTTCTGGTTCTGGCTGTCTGATCTTGGGCCTGGATGTGTAGCTTAGATCCCAAACACAGAGATCTCAATCAATCAATCAAATTTTATTTATACAGCGCTTTTTACAACAGGGAGTTGTCACAAAACAGCTTTACAAGGATCCGGGTCCGAGCCTCAAATGAGCAGCCAGTGGGCAAACAGTGGCAAGGAAAAACTCCCTCAGACTCGGAGGAAGAAACCTTGAGAGGAACCAAGGCTCAAGAGAGGAACCCATCCTCCTCTGGTCGACAAGCTAACAGATTACAGATATATTTTGAATTGATATGAATTTAAAGCAGGCTGTATATTTAATCAACCAATCAACCTTTATTTTCACTCTGGAACACATTGAGAGCGACGCTCATTTACAATGCAGCTGAGCATTTACATTCCACTGATAACATTAAAAATAGATTTAATGAGGATCAATTACGTGAGAGAAAAAAGAAACAAGTTATCAGTTTAGTACAACGCAGGCAGGCGTCTGATGCAGACGAATCGATATCCAAAACAGAACACAGAAACAATGATGTTCCTGAGAAACGTTTGAATTAAATTAGACACTAAAGTGTTGCATGGAATCAAATTTGGAATTCTGGGAATTGTTATGCCCCTAGGTCCCTGTTTATCCAAGTAGATAGGAGTCTGGTCTTGTATGAGTGGGAATAACTGCCCAGGGCCGTTGCTTAGATAACCGCAGAGTAGACCGACTTTCCTAAAGGACTTTAGGTTCTTCAGATTTAAAGAGTTAATGAGGAGACAAACACTGACAGGAATTTGATGTTGATGGGTTTACAGTTTACACCCACACCCACATCGGAATGGGATTTCTGCAAACTAATTCCTTCCCAAAAGTCTCTGAAAGCAAATACAAGGTTTTGAATCTCGCAAGAGTTGGAGTAGAAGCTTGACCAGGCTCTCTTTCTTCTCTCTGTCTCTACATCTCTTTTTTTCCTTTTGCCACCTCCTGATCTCCTCCTTCTTGCTCTTTGTCACAAGCTGTGGGGATCAAGTGCGTTGCCATGGCGCCAGCAAGCCTATCGTCCCCTGAGACAAGTGTTAGGAGATGAAGGGGGAATTGTCAACACCTGAAAGAGGGCGGGAGAGAGAGACATAAGTATGATGAGAAAGGGAGGAAGAGGGAAAGGGTGAGAGTATACTACAGGACTGTATGGAGTGCACTTTGAAGTGTATGGTATGTCCAAATGTTTGTGGACACCCTTTCTAATGAATGCATTCAGCTATTTTAAGTTGCACCCACTGCTGACACAGGTAAAGATGTACTGCCAAAAGAATAGGACTCTCTGGAGCAGATAGATATGACCTTAACGACACCATGCCTTAGCGTGGGCTAGAGGGGTTTAAAGACCCCCATTCAGCAGCATTGATCATTGATTCAATGCAATCAGATCCTCACCGCAGTCCTCCAACATGTAGTAGAAAGGCTTTTCTGGACAGCTCTTTTTACTCCTGTTGATTTCAGAAAGAACAGTGAATGAACAGACGTCCCAATACTTTTGTCCAAATAGTGTATGAATACACAAGCTTCTACTTGCTCAGATGCTTAAAAAGCACGATTTACTCTTTACCATTATCATTTCGCTGGCAAGTAGAGCAGTGGTTAATTTGACCAAAATGAAGTTTACATTGTAAGGTGTCAAGTCGATATTCATCGAAGCTGGAATGCCGCAGCCAGGGGCGATCCCGTCCCGCCTCAGCGAGCCGATTAACACACGCTGCTATTCAGAGAAGAGCTTATGAGCAGAATGGGCTTTTGAAGAGCAGTTGTGATCTGACAGCTGGACAAATAGTCATATAATTACTGTAGGCATCCCCCTGAATATGTTCCTATTAAGAGTATATGTGTGTGTGCTGTCTGCCCGGCGGTTGCACTAGTGCGCATTTCACTGTGGGACCCCTATTTGCCACATCTGTGCTGAGGCGCCCCCTTACAGTACCCAATCCCACTGAAACCAGATCCCACACCTGCTGTTTTCTCCGACATCTGATAAAAGCACCACCATACCTGATACCTCATAGGGGAGAGATGAGTCTGAATAATGCAGATAAACTCCCCTCTAGAGCAACGTTATCAAACTGCGTGTGAATGTAGCACCGAAGGGCACGATTCTGCTGATGGGTTAAGAGGATGGAAATACACTATATGTCCAAAAGTTTGTGGACACCCCTTCTAATGAATGCATTCAGCTACTTGTAGTTGCACCCATTGACATACAGTTTGTCTAGTTTGTAGAGAAGTACCACCAATACAATAAGACCCTCTGGAGCAGGTTAACAGGAACCTATTGGCCCCATGCCAGGAGTGGGCTACAGGGGTATAACAATAGAATGGTGGTGCTCCATCCAGAACTTTTGGGATGATATGGGCAGTTGGGGATGAGGTGGGGTGGTGATCATCCAACATACTTAATAATCCAAAGTATTAAACCACCTGCCTACTGTGTGATTCTACGTACTGTCAAAATGGCTCTAACCCATCAAGGCCTGGACTCCACATGAACTGTGAAGGTGTTCTTTGGGATTTCATTCCTGTAAGCTGTGAGGTGGAGCCTCCATGAGCATCAGGTGCCCATGACCCTGTCAGCAGTTCACTGGTTGACTGGTTGTCCTTCCTTGCAGCACTTTTGGTTGGTACTGGTCACTACATTCTGGAAACCCCCCCAAAAGACCTGCCAACCTGGAGGTGCACTGACCTGTTATGTAGAGCATCATTTGATTCTTGTCAAACTGTCTCAGATTCTTAACTCTTAGAACCTGAGATCTGCACTTTGCGGGTAGTTGCACGCCAATTTCTATGCTTCATATCTCAGGATCAGAGTGACCTACAGACATGATACACATATCATAACAAATGACAAGACTTATAATTTGTAAACAGTTTATTGTGTGATTAATTTTCTAATGTTTTGGCAAATAAAAGTGTGTAAAATCATGAAGATATCCCTCAAAATTGGCCTAGGGCCTATTTTTTATGCTTGAACACATCAACTCCAAGAACTGACCTTTGATGGGAACCAGTGGAACCAGATCATCAGAGATCCCTGTACATGTCAGGTTTTAATGTTATGACTGATTGTGTATATATTATAATGTAGTACTGGGATGCCTTTATGGGAAGTTTATAAATAGTTAAATGACTGATACACATAAAAGGACGATTTGTTTACCCAGGTTTTAGTGCACAAACTCAATGGGATCAATCTGCGTTAAGCGTCTCTCAGTAGTCCGGCTTCTGTTTCCGGATATATCCAAAGGTGTTGCATGCCCAAACAGGATTCCTCTCTGCACTTCTGCTGCTTGTTTGGCTTCCCACATGTCTGCTAGCTGCCAGTATTGGTTGCCGCCAAACCACCTGACGAGAGTCTGGCACAGGCGTCAGAAGGGCCGGGGATTGCCTGCTGCCTTTTGAAGGGGTCTTGATGGGTCAGATCCACACCAGAGCATGTGATAACCTCCTGCTCGGTGCCTGTGGTCCAGGTGTGACTGAAAGACTGGTTGAGATTAGGGTTTAGTGGAAGCTGGGCAATTGAACGGGCCCATTTCAGACTGCTGTTGATTGAACTTGTCGTTCTGCTGCCAAGGCACGGATGTTCCACCTAGATGTTACAGTTCTTTGATGAACCTAGTTGAATGTGGTTGAACATGGGTCTGCTCGAAGCAAACTGACAGAATAAAACTGAATTGTATCCGATAAGGACAAATTTGATGCCTCGGGTGCCTCTGGGTAGTGTTGTTTTTCACACTGCTGCAGACATTGGAGGTTTTGTTCATTCCTTCACCTGCTTTGCACCAAGTGCGGAGCTGCCAGGGATGGTAATCCAGCTCTGAACCAAGGTGGAACGGGATTTTGTCCGCTTCAAAGAGATGCTCAGTCCTCACTTCGAAGTCTGATGGGATCTGATCATCAATAGAGCTTATTATAAACCATAGGAAAGCTGTACAGATCTACAGATCTCGTCTACAGTCCCAACATTCTTCCGCACTGCTCTCCGTCATTTAGCCACTGTTTATCATTCGTCTTATGATGTTTCAGCTCAACGTTGTGTTAAAGGCAGTGATTTCCCCCTTGTCTTGGTAGCCAGCCTGTTGTTATTCTACTCCCTTGAGAGCTTGATTAAGAGGCTAGATAAATGACTCTGTGAAATCAAGCGCTGTGGAGCTTAACTCTTAAATCAAAGCTTAGGGCATGCCAGTGAGGCTGACTCGCTTGACCCTGCCTGTTGTTGACTGTGTCGTACTGTACGGTACATGGTACACGCTTATGAGGGAGCTGGCACACGCTCAAAAGTGCTTTCAGCTTCTGAGGGAAACCTAGCACTACTGGAAAAGGAAATGTAGTACGGTGTGTTGTAGTTTGTGAAGTCTACCGGACGAGTTGTTTAAATTTGAGCTGAATCGAGCTAATTTAGGTGTGTTTATGTCGTAGTTTATGTCCTGCTGAAAAATGGCCAGGTCAGCTTATGCTGGTCTAGCTGGTTAAGATGGTTGACCAGCTCAACTGTTATGTTTTTGTGTGTAATTAAGGGTTTAACTTGACCAACTGGACCAAAGATGTCACAGTCGATACAGACATGACCCAGCTGATTGACCAATTTCACCAGCAAAATCAAGCTGGTTGGCCAGTATGACCAAGCATGTTGACAACCGAGACCAGCATGACCCACCTGGTTGGTCAACGATCGTCAAAACTAAGCTGGTCAGCCAGGTTTTGCTAGTCATGCTGGTTCGCCAGAAAACAAAGAAGCTTGTTGACCCACATGAGTAGGTTGGTTGACAACCTTGACCAGCAAGACCAAGCTGGTGGTTCAACATGACCAGCAAACCCAAGCTGGTCAACCAGCACAACCAGTTTGGTTGATCAGTATAACCTTTAAAGTGAAAACATGTGCAAGAACCAAACCGGTCAACCAGCTGGCTTTATATAGGGTATGTTTCCACATGGATGACCACTTTTACCATCAAAGACCAGCTTATACCACCTGACCAGCTTACATCTCACTAAAGATCTTGTCACTAAATGCAATGGCGGGGGCAGTGCTCCAGAATCTAGTAGAAAGTCTTCCCTGGACGGTAGAAACTGTTACTCCCAAGGATACCTTTGATTTCAGAGTAAACAGTGAATTAGCAGGTGTCCCAATACTTTTGCCCATATAAGTAAACTTCAACATGAGGAATTTGTTGTCTGATGTTTGTTTGTTTGGCTTTGCACTGCATCTATAAACATCGATAAACATGACAGCCAGCTTGATCTTTAACCCCTCTGTTACTGTGGGCAGAAGTTCTCATGCAGGAACTCTGAGTGAGTTTTTATGAACTGGAGTCTCTCCAGTGTTAACCGCAGCTAATGCTCATCCGTCAGCACGCTGCCTCCACTGGGACATGTGGGACAGGTGTTCATATTAAACCCTCGTACAACAGAGGCACTCCGGGGCTCCGGAAAGGGAAGGAGTCTAAAAACAGTCACCGGCTAAAGGGCTGTTTCTGTAGGCAGGCCGCACGCCAGCAGCGCTGACCTGCACAGAGCTTTCTGACTCGCTCTCTTTTTCCACTTCTTTGAGCAGCGCTCGGCCCGAAGCCAGTGCTGTTAATGAGATTTCAGTCTTGGTCACTTCCCTGCGAAGACGGCTGGACGTGATCTGAATGTCCTTTAATGGTATTCCTAAAATGGAATAGTGCTGATGTGGGGTCAGATATTGCAAAGTAGAGACATGCTTTGTTCTTCGTGTGTCAGTGGGAACCGGGTCCGGAAACGGATCTGGGAACAGTGTGTGGGGAGTTGGGCTGTTAAATGAAGTTAATGGAGATAATAAGAGTTTGGACCACGTGATTTTTTTTTTGACCAGTGACAAAGAAATACATGCATAAATGAACTTTATTAAAAGTATAATAAATGTATTTTATTTGTATTGGACCAATACAATAAAATATACACAGTGCACAAATATATAACAATAGTTATATAAAGGACCAGTCAAAAGTTTGGACACACCTACACTCTTCATCCTTTACAGGACAACCTCACCAAATCATGTCTGTCCGGTTCTGTATAGACCAAATGGACATGTTTTGTGTGATTCA